>OX940890.1:14722374-15307374 GCA_954871355.1 Cabera pusaria | reverse complement strand
TATGTTCACGCTGAGCGCTCGTCGGGCAGGGCGGTTATATTCTCGGGACTAACTACCACTTCAGTCACCATAGGACCTGTTATCCTGGTACTAGTTTCTAACTATATTCAGACATAGCCTACAGTAACTAGCCTGCGTATGATGAAATCAATTATATACACAATTACTTAATATTTTTTAAGATAAATGGCTTGACTACTTGCGTAACTGCGTTAACCTACATAGTTGCTATTTGCTATTTATAAGAATTTATGAATAACTTATCTATTTTTAGCTGTGTTGATTCTATGTCAACTATCACATTCCAATCAGTTTATGGTAATGTCACAGAATAAATAATAGTACAAGTAGTAATATTTCTTTGTTTGATTATATACAAAAACTGCTTATGTTGCCGCCTAGGTATATCATTATATAGTTTATTCAACTGGGATAGCAAAAGTAGAAACATTAATGTTAATGCAACACGAGTATATCATTCTTATAATAAATCTATCAATAATTGATATAGCTAGGTGACTTGACTAAACATTGCGATAAGGTGGTCATTTGCGCGTTAGTAAATAATAATTCCTTTCAACTTCAGAGTAGTCAGTCTGCGATCACCCTCGACAGATCCTGTATTACATTTACAAATGTTAAATTAGAATAATTCAAGGTAGTCTACTTTCCAGTGTCTGGGTTCTGGTGTACTAGTGCCTTAAAGCAGCTCGATATTAAAATTATAGACACGAAAAACGACAACATTGAGTAAGTGGTGGGTACAGGTCAGACACTTTATTTATATAAATACTATTTGTCTCAGAACAAATGACAAGAGCATTATGCAACTTCGAATGAAACAATTTTAGTAACGTTTTCGCTTGTGTTGCAGCCAATTTTTTTTCATACATTATAGTCAAGCGTTTGACTACTATCTCGCCTGATGTGAGACTTTACGTTAGCTGCATGGAGGTTAGTTGGCTTAGACTTAAAAGGGGAAATTTACTTACCTGTTGTCATGATAAAAATGTATAATTTCAGTGCATTAAAATATAAAAACACATAGTATGTGGACATAACACTTATATTTAAACATAACGTGGTGAAATTAAAATAAACATCTTTAAATTAAAACAACGAAAATAATACACAATAAACGTTTAAATTACTACCACATTGAACCAATTTTTAAACATTCGTATATTGAGACAGGAATATATTCGACTTTATGCACCAAATAAACTATGAGACACACAATGGTTTTGTATTATTATTTATAACAAAATACTATTATTATTTGCCTAGTCGGAAAGTACAGGAAAATATATAAAAAGTACAAAGTTCAATTCCTGCGACTTTTTTAGTTGCCAATGAACAACGACAATGCAATACAATATGCAAAACACATACCGATAAAGAATTCTTTGTTCAGTAAATGTGACCACAAGCGAATATTGTTGGCATACTTTACCTACCTCACCAGTTCAAACTTTGATCCCATACTATTACCATATTGCGTGTGAATACTACTAATACACGTAAAGGGTTGGATATAAAAATAAATAGTAGGTAGCTAATAGAAATGTCGTTGTGTCTCGCATTTTGTAAATATTTATGACGCTGATAATTATTATATCACAGAGTACTTATGGTACAATGTCATTCTTACAAGTGGAATTGGCTAAAATATAACCGTTAAAAACAAACATTAGAATATAACCATCGGCAAAATTAGATCAACGTTTTAATAAATAGTTAAGTTTGAGAGCCTGCCATTTGCGCTTAAAAATAAATTATATATTAGAATAAAACTTTCCCAAATGATATAACGATTTACTCGTATTTTCTATGCACGCCGTTAAAACTTTTGTGCATTCTTTTAGCAAAGCTTGCGTCCGCTATACGCTGCTAAGATGTAATTAGCATCAATGTCACGTTTCTCGTGTCTCTTACATTTATTTTTAGAAACAGTAAAATGAAATTATTGTTGTCTATTTTTAAATAAATACAGTAGTAACATTAATTCAAGGCAAAAAAAATAGAGTAACACTTCTAGGCAGGCACTATGAATAAAGATAAAAATGATAACCGACTTTTTATCAAAGTAAATGTGACATGGTTATGCTTTCAAATAAACATCAAAGTTAGAAAATAAAGAATGCACATAAAGTTATAACATGTCCGCGCAGTATAATTTAATCACAGTTTTAGGCCATTCCTAAAAATCTCTGAACATAGCCGTGATTTCATTCTTAAAGTAACGTCTTTTACCAAATAAAAATTCACATAAAATAATCACATTTAGGTGCACCGTTTAACTCGAAGTGCAATGTTTTGAAAATATTTTTATTATGTACAAAAATTTACATCAAATTGTTGTTGTTCAAAACTCTTCATGTGAAATGTCCTTGAAAATCGTCGTATACAAGTAGGTATAAGAACTTTGGTCTCGACCATGCCACTTAAGATTGTAAATAACAAAACATACAACACAATTTGTTGTAAGTTTTGTTGTACTTATGTTGTTTCTCTGGGCTGCGTTCACGTCCTCCGGACAAAGATTTTTGGTTGTTTTGCAACTCGCTCGAAGGTCCGGAACGACCACAGGTGTTTTTCACTAAAATTGACTTTAACATTTTGCGCAGACTCAAATTTCGAGGTTAGTTCGTTTATTTTTCTTTTTCTGAATATTTTCCGTTTGTTTTTACGATTAATGTCTCGTCATGTCACGTCTTGGTCTTGACAATGCAAATTTCTTCCGATTCCCTTAATCTGTAACAAAAATTACAGCTTGCCTGCCAAATTTACTGTCACAAGTGTCAGAGCGTTTTTTAACCATCGAATTTGATGGTTAAAAAGTTGCAACCGGAGTGAAACAACCGAGGTCGTGAACGACACAGTTGCTACAACCGAGTGCGACGCTCTGTGGTCGTGAACGGGGTTAGATCGTTTGGTTGCACTCGGAGCGTAGGTCGTGAACGCAGCCCTGTACGAATCCATTTGCTTTTACACTCAATATACCTACCGCCAAGGTATAGAATTCTGTTCGAGAGTCGTGATACATTTTGGATCCGCGACTGAATCTACTTACAGGTATCTTTTAGGCAATCGTGCTGTATTTCAGATCACACTAATCAGGTCAGAAAGTGGTCAAACGCTGGCCTGTTCCTGTATAAAAATCTGTTCTAGGCTAATGCCTATGAATGCCTTATAGATTAAGACCCGAGAGCACTTGTTACCAACCCTCCTAGACAAAAGTTAATTTCCGTTTGCGATCACTCACTCCAAACATAACTTCAAAAATTATGGGAATGACATCGACAATGACATTTGTTGTAGAAAAAGAAATTGACACATCCATACATTTTGAAGTTGTGTTTGGCGTGAGTGCTAACAAAAATTGGTTTTTGTCTAGCTCTCGAGGTGTAAGAACGTTTTTTAACTTTTCACATATCACGATATGATACTAAATAGCTTCACGAAGACAAATAAATAAACCTTATCGATATACAAAAAATCCATAACGGAATACACTAAATTCGAATGCACAAAAATATATCCAAATCGCTGTACAAATACCACAAAGAAAAGTATTATATCATAATTTTTTAATCACAACTTCTTTAGGGCCAAGGCACACACGTGGTTCTTATCATGAAATTGAATATTTACGCCCTCTATCTAATTTTACATAAGTATGTATTAGAAGATGTAATAATTTTATTTATTTTTAAACTTCCATTTTTATATACAGATGTTGCAAACCGATATATTTATATGCGATATAAATTATGTATCTATTTTTATACATACTATAAATTCTTCACTTCAATTATTTTATTCAATAGGAAGGCGAAAATTAATTGCGCACCAATGTGCGTAATAATACTTTCTATACAGATTCTAGGGCTAAATTAATTACCAATCATACTCAAAACTGCATCTAATATTCACAGACACAAACATCAATTATATGATATTCAATTTCTACCGGTAGGATGCAGTGCCTTCCTCGCGTTGAGTATTGTAAGTAACCAATCTTTGGTAGACAAATAAATATATATTATTTGTTATTATGTAGCTGATGCACGAAAATATTAAATATATTAATCTTCACAGTTTCACATGTAACTAAGATATACACGAAGGTAATGTATGCGATTGACTTACAATAATTTCGAAGACTTGGATTACTTTAATTTAATAATGTATGTATGAAAAAGAGCGATCACAATAAATTACTCATCACGACTACTTAAAAAGCCTCCTACTTTCGTGCGCAAGAACTACGATAACGTAAACCGATCATAGCATTATCTAATTGAACACCTCAGATCTATGCGGCGGTTGATATCGAAGGATGGGGGCGAGCCGCGAGCGGCGAAACTTCGAGGGGTCGCCCTCTTTCACGTGGATATTCTAGTTTTCCATGCAGTTGATTTTTCACCTGGAAAAGATGAGCCGCGTATTAATTACTACACATGAACATGAAGGCGGTAAAATGTTAACTACTTATAGATATTTGAACTACACGTTATGTAAAGGCGCGATTCCACCAGTGTGCCGAACTGTGCGGCACTGTTAAGCACAGTGTACGACGCAAATGTTCACGTTGGTCGACTCACTCCGGCAAACAATAACAAATTGTGCGCGAACATTTTAGAAATGTTCGCGCACATCTGTATACTTTTGTGCGCGCACACATGCATGCAGTGGACTCGTGTCGACGCGTACGCGCTTGTTGTTCGCGAACTCAATCTTGCTTCCGCTACCGGAGCGAACATCAGTGAACATGTCCGTGCACAAGTGTGCCATACTGTGCGTTTACAAAAGTTACGCACAACCTTGCCGGTGGAGACAGCAGCTAGACGCGATACCAGTTTAGTACGTGCACTGCTGGAGTTTTGCACAAAATGTTTGTAAACAAATGTGCTGCACACTATTTTGGTGGAATCGTACCTTTACATTTTTAAGCAATCAGAACGCTACTTTAAACGCCTACTTTACGCCACATAAATGTGACTTTTAGGTAAAAATGGTCGCTTGGTGGTTACGTAACGTGTTACTATGGGGGGTCTACAGAAAAACGTTACGGCGCGTCACATAGGGGGGAGAGGGGAAGGGATCGAAGATCTCCAAAAATTGCGTTACGTAATACTTGAACGCTCCCATAGAAGCGATGGGATCAAAACAATATTTAAGGCTTAAATGTGTAAAATTTAGTTTATAGTACCATAAGCCACTTGTATGCTGGACAAGTTTAGTGTGCGAAAGAGACACATCATTTCATCTAGAGATAACGACTAACCTGGCATATGAGATTCTCCAGCGATGTGGTTGGTGTGCCTCGGTACGATCAGCTTTGTCTCCTGCAACATGGACAGCATCAAGTCTTCGGTGGTGGGATGGTACTCGACGCCGTTGATGCTGGCCACTAGGGGCGAACTCTCGTAGTTTCTGTTCGCGTCCCTCGTGCCGGCCGGGGCGTTGTTTCTAGGATAGTCGACGGAACGCGGTCGTCGCGAGTCCACGGGAGTCATTTTAGGGTTCACGTGCACGTCCTTGTGAATGTAAGGTTCGAGGGAAGCGCTCGATTCGTTCTCGCATTCGCTCGTCTCCTCCGTGACGTTCCTGTTGACTTCCACGATGAGCGGCCGCTGCAAGGTCGGCGACTGGATGATCGAGGTGTGGATGACGGGAGCGGTGAGACGCGGCGAGGCGGCCGGCTCCAGCGCGGAGTCGTCCGGTAAGCTCGCCACGCTTCTAGACAAAGACGGGCTATGAGTGGGCGCGGTCACGTCGGATTCAGAGTCAACCTCCTTCTCCACGCTCTCCATTTTAGTTTCGACGACTTCCTCCTTGACTTCTGAGAGTTCGTGCGTCTCGCTCGTCCGTCGCACGTATTTGGGCATGCGCAGCGCCCAGTGCCCGCCGTGCTCGTCGCTCGAGTAAGAATGTGCGACGATCGGTTTCTTCCGCTTGTAGAACAGCATGTAGGCGGTGTTGTTGACGAGCTCGTCGTACGCGTCGTCGTCCTCGACCGGCGTCACTCGGGAGTCGTCGAACTTGTACCAGTGATCGTCGTACGGGTTTTTGCATGCGGCGGTGTAGTGTCCCGTTTCTAGATCGTCCCCGTGGTGGTAGCATATCGCGTACAAGTCGTAGATATTCTCTTGTGGAGTGGCGGTGGGAGTTCTGGACGAGCGTCGTCGCGGTGATTTAGAATGTCCCGGCGAATCGGCCGGCTGGGAGTCACGCTTCGCCAGATGTGGAGTCATATCGAAGTCGTTTAATGGAAACTCCACCATAGTTGTCAGTTTCGTACTTGTGCGGCCTTTGGCTTGCCTAGAAAATGGTAAAGATCAGAACACTGTCTAGTGCTACAAAATTATGCAAGTAGATACTTACTGTCGAAATCGTTTGAGATGTATCACTAATATATCAGGCAGGGACCACAGGCCTAACGTTTTCACGACTGGCATGTACCGTTGACATTGCGGACACCTGCGAAAAAAATATATGATACATTTTTAATTTTAATATTAGGTCTGTCTCGGTACGCGGATGCCCACGCGCGCCTGTGATTGGCCCGTCGGCACACCCCGGACACTCGACTAAATCTCCATACAAACTTGTGTTTTAACGACGTATTACACAGACACTACACACATGTCGTTTTTCTACAGGCGCAATTGTGTGCGTGAAATCTAAGGATGTCACCGTAAGAACCTACGTCATTTTGAAGTTGGTTTAGACTTGCTAGCCAGTACTTCGCTATAGTTTCAATAGTATACAGATAATAAAATTATTCTCTTTTAACGCGATACGCCATAACTAAGACACTTGTCTCGCTGCTAACGAAGACCGATACGCGTGCGAGTGATACAGTTGCGAAAGTTTTTGCAAACTAAAATCTTCTAAATATTTGATTACGTTATTTGAATAGTGTAAAGTTAGGTAGGGACATTTCATATACTGAAGTTACTTGATTTGAAAAAGTGACAAAGTTAAATAAAATATTTAGAAAGTTTTTATTCAATAGTTAAAAACTAAGGTTTTTTACGCACGAGTATATCGTTGTTTTATTTATATTTTGTTTTATGAAAATGAATTCTAAAATACGAATATATAGTTAGGTATACAAATATAAGTGTATTAGTATATATATTATATAGAAACTACGTAAATTTGAACCTCCTGTGTCTACCTAGTCCCACAGATTTCTGTGGGATTTCATTCCATAATACTTATTATTAATATTTCTGTGTTTTATATTCATACATGTATGAAGTTGATGTTCTTCTCCTTGTGAGGTAGTATTGCTCTGTAGTCGTGCGCATATGGCGTCCTTGCTCACACTAGCGCCTCGACAGCTCCAGAATCGGTGGCGAGGTGAGGTAGCCCGGATTGTTGGGAGGAACGAACGGGGAGTGTCCGTTCTATACGTAGTATTATTATCTTTTCTATGCCGTCGGTGAGAGTTTGGTTCCCGCATTGTTATCTCGTGACAGTACCGATGCATAACAATGTTGCCTCGCGCCTCTAGATCCGTGCCGCAGTGTATATAACTCACCTCCAGGGGGTTTTGGCGGTAACATGGAAAAGTGTGTGTGCTCATTGTATTTTTTTCTAAAACATGTGTTCTTCCGTGAGTTAATGTGTAGTAAATATGGATTATTAACCATTAATTGCCGGTGAATGTGTGCGAGTGTAGGGAAAAAGCACAATGTTGAAAAACATGCTATTTGCGTTCTCACCAAAATTCCACTGAAAATCTTCTGTAAAGTCCACTTTTCTACTGAAGGTATGACTTAGACTAGACTTTGACTTTAACTTGACTTGTAATGTCATTTTGACCCATCTTTATGACTTTAAGAATTTTAATACTTGACACTGGCTAAATACACTAATCGTGTGGAACAATAATAAAATTAAAAAAAACACGGTTGTCTGTAAAGTTGGTTTACGGACGATAGTTTAACGTGACAACGTCATAACAAAACATTGATGAAATCGGCGCATGCGTACAATGAGCGTAACGGGACAATGAGCGCAACGGGACACTTTTTCGTGCATGCATGCAGCCGGCGATCATAGATTTATTAGACGTTGTCACGTCAAAAAGAAACTCACCTCCAGGCGTCCTCCTGCGCGAGGTGCTCGGCGCGCGTGTAGTGCGCCAGGCATCCGTGCAACGTGAGCGCCGGCTGAGTACGCCCGGCAGACACGTGCACCTCGCACAACTCGTCAGATGAACGGATTATGCTGAAACCAAATTATTGGTTAGTACCATAGACGTAATATAAAATGATAGTGCACTGCAGATGTTTTGACAAATTCAATTTAATCAGTATGCCCTAACAATAAGGTTGTAATTGCTTTGTAGAACAAAACGGCCCAATCGAAAGGCGTAAAAAAGGGTAGGAGTGTGTCCTTGTCTAACAACCTGCTAGTGCTATATATGTTCTATACTATCGGCCTTACCAATAAAGTTTTTTTCACTCTGCATACACGTTGTATACCACAAAAGCTGACCAATAAAAATATTTTTGACGTAGGTTGGTATAAAGTTGGTATACAGATGTGCAATTATCAAAGGAAGCTATTCATTTCTTAAAAATCCTGGGACCCTAGTTTAGCGGGTGTGTAAAGGATTAAAATGGCGGAGTTCTCTATAATCAGCTGATCGAAATTATGTCTAGATATTGTAACTATTATTTAATCTGTGTCTAGTATTCTATAAAAAAAAAAACGTTTTGATTCTTCAAACTTCAAAAATAATGCTGTAATTTGAGGATCGTTTGTATGTGTTAGATTTGTTCTCATTGAAATGGATTACATAAATTATTTCGACATATTTCACCATTGGGAGACAGAGGAGGCAAATAATAAAATCGAAATCATTATGAAAAACATCATCAGCAGATTCATTTTTTTATCAATACAGATTTTTCATTTTAAGTACAAATACAGGTTTACGAAAACCTATGTGAAAGAAACTAAACGCAGTGATTATATTCTATTTGGAAATTGACTATTTATTCAAAGATGGCTAAAATCATGTTGACATTGTAGCCATGGAGACTAGCTGTCTCCATGGCTACTATCTCAACAGCGTAGACTGAGGGCAACAGTCAATTTGAGTTTTTCGTTCTAAATTTGTTGTGAGACTTCAACTCCAACTAAAAGAAAATATTTTCCATTAAATCAACTAATTTCAACAGGAATTTCCAAAAATAACGTAGTGTGATTAATATTGCATTCCTAAAATAAAATTTTATTTGTAATATTAATAATAAGTAAACTTTATGGAAAAATAATTTACGGAACTATTTAAGACGAAAACAGTTTCTAAACAAATTGACTAATAGTTGCCAGATGAAAATGAAAAAAGTGTTAAACGTCTATGTAGATACCCACCACCTATTCAACGTGTATTAGTCAAACAATGGATTGACGCGTGATCGCTTATTCATTGTGCAACTGTACAACCTTTTAACAGCTGTATAGACAAATTTTTATTAGTTTTTATCTATATATGTCGTCCATACAAAAGAAAGGGACAAACTCCGTTCAAGGTCGGTCTTATCAGGGCCGTTTTGCGCAGTCGAGTTATTAAATAGGTCTTTGGTTAGTAAAGAGGTACAGAGTTCAATACCCGCGTTTTATTGAAAAAAATATGTACGCTTACAAACATCGTTAAGTAACCCCAAACCCTGCATGGTGGTAGGGCACTATCTAGTGTCCGCCTGGTCAGCTTACCACCCTCAAGTTAGAAATACGAGCTTACGTATTCCGTTCAGTTCTCTGTTGAAACACTTCCGTTACGTATTCGATACCCCGAACATAACTCTTCAGTGACGTGTCATAAGAGAGTGCTATGTACAGAAGTAATAGTAAGTACAGAAGAATGTCACTAATCCGGCATTACTAAACACCAAAGGGTACCGGATTATTGGAATGATCGATGGCATAATTGGATTGCATAGAAAAATTCATAGTAAATAAAATAAAGCATTTCATAAAGGGAATGTTTGTCATGTTTTCTCTAATGTCTAACTTCTATAGAATACCATTTTATTTTTCAGACCGAGTTTCCGTTTAATTAACATTTTTATCTACACTATTCTCACCTTAAAACAGCAGGTAATTATGTACGCAAGTGCACTTGAAGTTTTAAGGTTATATTTGACAACAGAGCGCATACGCGGTTAACGCGGTGCGCGGCATGAGGAGGGGGAGGTGCCGGAGGGGTGAGAAATTCGCGGTCGGAGGGTGCCGGTTTATTGGATGTATCGGTCTAGTAAAGTGCCGGATTAGTGAGATTGTACTGTATAGTGAAATAGTGTACCTGTCCCTATGGCAAGGCTCCCAGAGCAGCTCGAGTCGCAGATGTGGGTGTGTGTCGTGCGCACACAGCGCCTGCTCCACGTCCAGCGAGAACAGAGGGTGCGGCAACTGTACACACAAACATATTAACATTACATACATCATTACTCCCAACACCGATCTAACGTCTAACATTTAGATGCGCAGAAAACAATGTTAGGTCAGTTTGGTAGGGTAGAGAGCGGTAGAGGCGGGCGGATGCACACGCATCGCGCCTGTGGTTGGTCCGTTAGTAAGTTAGCTTCTCACGCTGTCATCACGTGACAGTACTGATGATGCGCAAAAAAATATTTTCGCGGCGTATTAGGGTGTATTTATTGGCGGGTGTTATATGCTTTTCGCCCCACAGCAACTAGCTAAACCAACTCAGCTCCTTTATGAAGCAAAGGTAGACCTGGGGTCGAGGGCATTTTGTATTTGGTGAAGAAGATTGTGTGAAATGTGTGAATGTTGATGATGTTTAAGTAGATGACAAATACAAAAACTGATAAAATGTATGTTCGCATTCTACAGTTTCCCTCCAGCTTCAGTTAAAGAAAACATGTTTTGCCGGCACAATACAGGTGTTGAGTAAGATTTTATTTATCTAGTAACACTCCATGCATAGTGGTAGTGCACTGACTGGTGTTCACCTGTTAGCTACCACCCTTATATTAGACAATCTGACCCAAACATCTAATGTGTTCCGGCAGCTGTCCTTGAGAGCCAGATGCTATTCCCGATTCAAGATTGTCACTTACCTACTTATATTAGTTAAGATAATAGTCAAACAGCCTATATGTCACGTACACTATAAAAAAAAATAAAAACGACTATTTTTCTTACTAAGTGTAAAGCTCTTTCGTATGATTATGGGACACAAAGTTACAATACATGTATATTGCTTGTATCTTTTGAGGAATGCGTTTGTCAAATCCAAGCTATGTTTTAATAAATTTGAGTGTTACCTCAGGCTGCAAATAAGCAGGATCGCGCGGGCGATGCGACTCAGCGATGCGAGCGTTGAATATATCAGCACCCTGCGAGTTTTCTAGCACTCGTTCTGCAACCACTTGACACATTTCCTTCAGCATCAATTTTTGCAGGTCTTCGTATGAGATCTCGCGGGGTACTTGCATCGCGTACGGTGAACCTGCCATATGTTCATATGAAATTAAACTTTCACTTACTAGATTGAAAAAGCATGAAGTTCAATGTACGAATGAAGTCTCATTCCTTGCGCTTTTTTACATTGATGGCCTATTTTACTAGTTCCTGATAATGTTTCAGTCTGTTATCTGACATATAACGCTATATACAAGTAGTGATTCATCTGGTAGGCAAGTGCCTAATAGGCAATCAGGGACCGATGAAACTGGTCCTTAGTACAATTTTTTCAATGAACTTTTTACAAAATTGAACGTACCAAATCTCTCTCCTTCGAGTAGATTGACCCACAGTATAAGTAGGTAGGGTGTTGTAGGTGTTTGTAATAAAGGTGGCGCTTCCATACAATAGAGCGCTCCGAAGTCGATGCCTGCGTTCTCCCACCCCGCGCGAGCATTGCACCATCCTAAAACAAACCTTATATTGTGAACCCTTAGTACGAGTTTTCATCGTAAACGCTTTTGACAGTTCTCACATAGTTTTCAACTTATTCTGGCTCCCTGATTGGTCTAAATTTAATGAAGTGTAAAAATCACCAGAGGCGCTGCACTGTTTTTCATGCAATATTTGTTCAATATACGATATCGAGTTTGGTGTGAAAACTCGTACTGAGGGTACTGTGTGTGTACATATTGAATGAAGTAGTCATTTTCATTTATAGTGTATAAGTAGGTGGTTATTGGGTGTTCTACTCCACCCACAGGGTGGTGGGTGGAGTAGAACACCCAATAACCACAAATTGATTATCTCTCGCCATTTGTGTTTTAGAACTCTCAACGACCCTGGTAAGAACAGGCAAAAAACAGATACAGAAATAGAAATAAAATAACAGAAACGAGCAAACGCAGTTGAGTATATAATTTTGATCAACATGTTTTAGAACTCTCGAAGCCTCCGGTGTAATAATTTTAATAAACATGTTTTAGAATTCTCAAAGCCTCCGGTAAGATCAGGCAAAAAACAGAAACAGATACAGAAATAAAAACAGAAACAGAAACGAGCGAACGCAATTACTAGTTTGCTTATTTGGTAACCAAAAAAAACTCAACCGTTCCGCTCATAAGGTATATCGTTCGATCAACTGATGTGTTGTGGAACCCTCAATATATTTAAATTGGTCTGTTATAGATAGAAAAGAACGGAGAAAAAACTGAATTGGTGTTAAAATAACAGAAACGAGCGAACGCAGTTGGGTATATAATTTGATCAACATGTTTTAGAACTCTCAAAGCCTCCGGTGTAATAATTTTGATCAACGTGTTTTAGAACTCTCAATGACCCTGGAGTAATAATTTTGATCAACGTGTTTTAGAACTTTCAAAGCCTCCGGTGAGAACAAGCAAAAAACAGAAACAGATACAGAAATAGAAACAGAAACAGAAACGAGCGAACGCAATTACTAATTTGCTTTTTTGGTAACCAAAATCCCAACTGTTCCGCTCATCAGGTATATCGTTTGATCAATTGGTGTGTTGTGCACCCTCAATATATTTAAATTGGTCTGTTATACATAGGAAAGAACGGAGAAAAAACTGAGTCAGTGTTAAAATAACAAAAAACGAGCGAACGCAGTTGGGTATATCGTTTTTAATACACTTGCTCATGAAGTGGCTTTTATTTCACTGCAATCAGGCACACAATGACGCCTGTTATCAAACTGTGACTTTTTAATTACTATTATTCGCAAGTGAGTTATAGATATTTTTTTTTAATTTTATTGGTTGTGTTGCTTTGTTCTTAAAAAAGTTTCGATACAAAAAAGATCGTGTGCAATAGCACAAATAAATTAATATACCTATTGCTTGCTCATTTTAAACAACTTCGTGTTTAAATAGATAATTTTAACTTGTACGTGTTTAATAAACAAAACTTTTATTTAATTATAACTTTTGTTTTGTCTGTAAAAACTATAATTCCCCATTCTGTACGTAGCCAAAACGCTAACCGCGTCAAACAAAAAAATAAATAAATAAATAAACCTCATTCTTTTAGTCTATGGCCGATCGCCATTGTTAGATGCGCGCGCATTGGAAAACTAATGAATTTTTTCCCACCATTGCGAAACATTTTTCACAACTCGTTTTCGCTGATGAAATTATAGTTATTTATTAATTGAAATGTCTAAAAGTACTAGTTATAAAGAAAATGATTTATGTTGTACAACGCCCAATATAAGATGTGAAGCCCTTTGAACGTTATGGAAAGTTTACTACCTGAAAACTCCAAGGTAAAATATCTATAATTGTCTACTATATAACATGATTTTTTTGTATTATTTTCTTCACAAGTGTGTTAAAAAACGTCGTATGATACACGTGTGTATTGATGAATACCGTCCTCGGCTCTCTTAAGACCTTCACCTAACGGCTCGGATCTCAATGGCGCCTCAGCGGTAATCACCAACATTACACACTTGTACCGTAATGTACTATTAATCAACTCGTTTGTTATATCATTTTATCTTAAAATTGATTATATCTCATGTGGTGCCTAAACACAATCGGCTGAGTGGTCCATGGTAAGTCTCACTCTGGAAGTCTGAGGTTAGATTATCTTCCACCAACTATGTTTCTAACACAAATGTATTTTTTTTTTTTTTTTTTTTTTTTCGTCGGAGGGGGAAATCCTCATTGGATGCCGTTGAGCACAGACTCTTCGGTTATGTCAGACTCCTACTGACTAAAACCCCCTCCCTTATGTCATCCTGAGAGTCCAAGGCAGGATTATCTCTCGCCGCATGCGATGTATAAACACAATCGGCTGAGTGAGCAATATAAGTATAAACTGAGAGTCCAAGGCGGGATTATCTCTCGCTGTATATGATTAACTCACTCTGGAAGCCTGAGGTAAGATTATCTCCCACCAACTGTGTTCATAAAACATACGGTTGGATGAATTGTGTAAGTGTCATTCTGAGAGCCCATGGTAAGATTATCTCTCGATGCTCAAACACATACGGTTGGATGAACCATGGTAAGTATCATCCTGAGAGTCCGAGGTAGGATTATCTCTCGTCGTATGTGATGAACTCACTCTAGGAGCCTGAGGTAAGATTATCTCCCACCAACTGTGTTCATAACACACAGGGTTTGATGAATTGTGGCAAGTGTGATTCTGAGAGTCCAAGGTAGGATTATCTCTCATTGCCTAAACACATACGGTTGGATGAACCATGGTAAGTTCATTCTGAGAGTCCAAGGTAGGATTACCTCTCGCCGAATGTGACGGTTTACCAATTGTTCCACGGTTTTATAGCACATATTTTTATGTGTCAGCAAATAATATTCCAATCTAAAAGGTATTAAGTACTGATATTTTAACAAAACAAACGAAGTCTCGAGTTACGGCTTCATCGACATTAAAAGCTAAGGGTTTGTACATACGTTTTAACTCTACGATTAAAGTTTTCAATATATACATGAACTATCCAATGCTATTTTAATTTAAAACATTTAGTTAAAACGCGCAGCTAAAACTCTAGGTGAATATATAGATAGTTGAAAATGAATAGGCTGTAACGACATCATTTATGGGTACAGGAACGTTAAATCTTTGATCTAGCTACTCCCAGAAGATGGTCTACTCATTAGTAAAATAAGTACTTACAAATCCAAAAAATACAACGTGAAAAAAAGCCTATACATTCACATTCAATATGAATAAACGAAAACTTTCAAACTAAAATTAAATCGTAGAGTTAAAACGTATGTACAACACCCTTAGCCTTCAATGTTGTCGAAGCTGTAACTCAAAACCTTTTATCAACCGTGTGAAGAAATAAACTGGCCAAGTGCAAGTTGGACTAACACTTTACCATGGTTCCGTACCATCGAGCAAAAATACTGAATGAAAAATCGAGTTTTTTGTATACGCTCCCTAACTTAAACTTACTAGTTACTTAACTGAAAATATGATCAGTGATTCTGAATTAGTGATCAGCATTTTTAATTAAACAAGTAAGTAGTAACACACTTAATTTGTTTATATTGTTTATGTGAAATAAGTCTAAATTATAGTAAGTAATTTGTATTAAACATGAAAATATAGTACAGACCTATTGTTTTATTTATTATAGTTACATAAGCAAATAAACACTTTTTTCCTACAAAACATTCTATAACTTTTAATGTTTTAAAAATTTGGCAGACCTACATTTTAACACTTGAGCTATTAAATCTTTACCATAGACTAGATATATACTTCAAGTACTGGACAATCAAAGGTATTTTTGTACCAAAACCACAGAATAAGTAAAAAAGGTGATTTTTGTCTGTGTCGCGGACTGGTTGTATTCGACAGTGGTGCTTCAAGACGTTTTTTCCTACAAACCATTGTATATTATAATAACTAAAACAAAATCACAATAAAATATATAATACTAAAAATATATTATTATAACTTTTAATGTTTAAAAAATGTAAAAGTATGTTTATATGTTATTTATCCTTTCACGTCAAAACAGCTCAACAGATTTATGTGAATTTTGTATAAAGTTGGTCAGAGGACTTCGAGAGTGACATAGGCTGCAGTTTATCCCAATAGCATGTTACAATAATATTTTCTTAAAATGTTATTTGTACTTTAATTTTTATTTATCGATATTTTATTGATAAATGTCATGGAACGCACAAGGTAACCGAACTATAAACCGGTTACATGAAGATTTGTACGCCAAGTCGATTGCAGTGTCTTGTCTTTTTCTATTGAACTAATAAGTAATATTTGATGAAAGAGTGCGTACTACATACAAAACGATCAATGTAATGGTCGTCCCCCAGGCTTGCTACTAGCTCCGAAGATTGCGTTGACTCAAATGACATGAGAGAACCCTATTATTTTATCCGTCTCAGTAGAATACCTATTTGTCAGCAAATAATATTCCAATCTAATAGGTATTAAGTACTGATATTTTAACAAAACAAACGAAGTCTCGAGTTACGGCTTCATCGACATTAAAAGCTAAGGGTTTGTACATACGTTTTAAATCTAAGATTAAACTGTCATGTAGAGATAAATCATGTTCTTATAGTTTATTCATTTTCAAATATCTATAAACTCAAGTTTTCAATATATACATGAACTATCGAATGCTATTTTAATTAAAAACATTTAGTTAAAACGCGCAGCTAAAACTCTAGGTGAATATATAGATAGTTGAAAATGAATAGGCTGTAAGGACATGATTTATGGGTACAGGAACGTTAAATCTTTGATCTAGCTACTCCCAGAAGATGGTCTACTCATTCGTAAAATAAGTACTTACAAATCCAAAAAATACAACGCAAAAAAAGCCTACATGTTCACATTCAATATGAATATACGAAAACTTTCAAACTAAAATTAAATCGTAGAGTTAAAACGTATGTACAACACCCTTAGCCTTTAATGTTGTCGAAGCTGTAACTCAAAACCTTTTATCAACCGTGTGAAGAAATAAACTGGCCAAATGCAAGTTGGACTAACACTTTACCATGGTTCCGTACCATCGAGCAAAAAAATACTGAAAAATCGAGTTTTTGTATACGCTTCCTAACTTAAACTTACTAGTTACTTGATTCTGAATTAGTGATTAGCATTTTTAATTAATCAAGTAAGTAGTAGCACACTTAATTTGTTTACATTGTTTATGTGAAATACGTCTAAATTATAGTAAGTAATTTGTTTTAAACATGAAAATGTAGTACCTACTGTTTTATTTATTAAAGTTACATAAGCAAATAAACACTTTTTTCCTACAAAACGTTGTATAACTTTTAAACATTTACCAGACCTAAATTTTAACACTTGAGCTATTGAATCTTAACCATGGAGATAGTACACTTCAACTTCAATTCAATTTTTATATATCGGTATTTTATTGATAAATGAGATGGAACGCACAAGGTACCGAACTATAAACCGGTTATATGAAGATTTGTACGCCAAGTCGATCGCAGTGTAATCGCCTTTTTCTATTGAACTAATAAGTAATATTTGATGAAAGAGTGCGTACTACATAAAAACGATCAATTTAATGCTCGTCCCCCTGGCTTGCTACTAGCTCCGAGGATTGCGTTGATTCAAATGACATGAGAGAACCCTATTTTTATCAGTCTCAGTAGAATACCTATTTGTCAGCAAATAATATTCCAATCTAAAAAGTAGTAAGTACTCGTATTTTAACAGAATATTTCACCTTTGCAATAGGCTTGGGTATCTGACAGAGGAGTGGAACTATCGTATATCCTTCCATATAATAATAAATTTTGATCATAAAAGGATATTGATCCGCTTGGTATAACTGCTTCTGATATATCTGAAACTCACTCAAAAAGACACATTATATCCGTTAGTATATTCCATATCCAAAATTAAGCATAGTCGAGATTTAAAACCTATATTATTTAACATTATTAGGTCGTAACTTGCATTTTTTTTAATTTTTTTTTCTTACCTGTTGTTATTGATGATGTGATCCAAATAATTATATATCACGGTTGAAATTGAATAATAAAAAAATCTTCATTAAGATATACCGGATATATAAAGGTTTTGGTAAGAGGAAGGAACGATCTAAATCTATATATCCGCTTAGAGATACATAATTGAAGATATAGGTCAGTTTATTTCCCTACACTGTTGATAAAAGGTGACTGGGTATCGACTTACGGCTACGTCGACATTCTATAATTAAGGCTTGATTTATGCTGTAGAGACAAATATTACATTTTAACCGACTTCAATATATGGAGATACGTTCTCGATTTGATTTTATGATTTTTTGTTTGTTGCCTCATAACTCCAGGTATGTTTCCAGATATGTTCCAGAGACAAAGATTACTTTTTTAACCAACTTCAATAAACAGAGATACGTACTCCATATGTATGTACGATTAACTCATACCTAACTGTTGTTTATGAACCAAATACTTCCTGTGTGCATTATTAGGCCTGCTTACATCATTACCTAACCACATATAAGTGTTTGCAATTAACAAACGCTGTTTCATAAAATCTTCGACCACGAAACGAAACATCAGGTGAGATAGTGAATAATGAAGACTGTTTTCAAATGTTAGATTTGATGATTAATTGACTTTTTTACTTGTTGTATATTTGTATATTTTTTTTATTATTAGTGTGTGTAATATTTTATACATTCACTTTTAATTCTATCGTAGTCGGGTAACAGAAAAGGTTTTTCTCATGTTATTTGAGTGCGACCAGTAGGTAGCTTTATGCTATAGATTAAGTTCAAATTTGTTTATTTTAATAAAATACGAATACTTATTGCAATTAAAACTCCATGTGTGTAGAGGCCTTCGGCAAAGATTACTATTTAACCGACTTCAATAAACAAGATACGTCGTACTCGATTTGTATGTATGATGTTTTTGATTGTAAACTCATATTTAACTGCTGTTTATGAACCGATTAGGTTTTTTTTTTGGTAAATTTATTTTTTATTACTCCCTAAAATCCACTACAAATAAATAAATTTGAAAGCGCATAATAATAATACAATAATTTTAATCTGTCGGCACTATTACAAGTTAGGGTCTTATAAATTTATAAGACTGAACTGACTGAAGAAGAATTAAAAAAATATTCAATGATAACATACTTATTGTAATAGTTACGTCGTTTCTCAAAGAGGGCACAAATCTTTAGCTAATTAATTAATAATATAATTATAAATTAATAATAGCTAATTTTTCATGTAACTGGGATTTGCAATGGTTTAAAATCTGCTCACAGACAGTTAATCATGAATATATTTAAGAAATTTATTATATAATCGTATACATTAACATCGTTGTTTTGAATTATTTCATTTATTAACACTTCCTAAAATCTTACCAACAAATCTAGCATAAAACTAATAAAAGTACCATAATTTAAATAATCCAATACATCCTTTTATACTAGTCCCACCATCTAACGGGAACACTAATAAACTCACCAATAACTAAATACTATAAATATATCTAAATAATTGCTCTCCAATAGGTAACTCAATAAATAAATTCAATCTAAATAACTCGATCAATGGATCCAATAAACTCCTCGTATATAATAATCAATATCGAACGGCTTCCTTATTTAAATTTCACGCTATCTGTCGAAATCATTACAAAGTTTTGGTCTAATCAAAAATTGATAAAATCTTACGGTAAATACTCAATGATAACCTACTTATCGTAGTAGTTACGTAGTTTCTCCATAGAGGACGCTAATGAATTAAAAATATACAGTGGTCGTCTCGCGACATTGCATACATTATTAAATAACCCATAATTATGAACGTACTTTGTACCAACTAACCCTGCAAAAAAAGTTTCTATGAAATGTATAAGCAATACTTTCCGTTAAGTTAGGTTGGCTATAAAGTACGTTCATAAATCGGGTATCAACAATGTAGAGAAGTGCCTACTCTTATAACGTAGTAGGGCTATTCAGTATCAGATCAGTACTCTGTGCACTGTGCAGTGGTCAATGGCACGCCTTGACATCCATTTTGTTTTTTTGTTCAAAGTTTTGAGGGACACTGAAACTGTGAGTTATCATATTTAACTTGTTATGCACGAAGTGTCCAAATTATATCGATGTTATATTCTAGCTTAAGCTTAAAGCTAGATCTCTGTCTAACGCCGAGATACAGGTATAATTTCATTGAAATCAATCCACCTTTCCATGCGAATCCGTCTAACAAGATGGGCGCATAAATTGTACATTTCATCCAAAATCTTGTTGTGTAGTGTTATATTTCTTACCTAAAAACCTTCCTTTAGACCTAACGGTCATGTACGTGGCATATTTATTAACATATAATAATACCATATATATTATAAACTTAAAAGCAGTGAGATAGCGACTATAACTTCCACTTTTCTACTCTCAAATCTTTCCCTAATATTATTAGTAAGGGTCAGGAAAGGCTTCTCTTAAAATGCTCAAACTTGTCCCCCGCGAACATACCCTTTAAATAATCTAATGATTACCATACATTGTAACATGTTGTGGTGTTTACCAGGTGGAATGAGGGGGCAGAGTAGCCCTAAGGCTGCACCAGGCCGGGTGTAAGACCCAGGCATCTAAGGTCTTAAGAACATGCATGCTGCAAACTCCGCCTAAAACGCCTCACTCACAGGCTTTCTTCCCCTATTTATTCTCCTAAGTATTCTAGTATCAGGTAATACTTCTATCTCATATAATAAACCTTGCCCCATAAACGGCAACGGTGTGCTTCTTTCTACCATATCATCGTGAACAGCGAAGAAGATGTTCCTCGCTTACTACAATTTAAATTTCAATTCTACATCCTTGCTTAAATATGCTAAACTGAAACATCTCTAATTACTAATATTACCTAGATACATAATCATGTAATGTAGAAGAATGGTACGGTAGTCATTTTTTTATCATATGGTTCTGCGTTCGTTACCCCACTAGAATTCCATTAGAATAAAACATTAAGCAGCTTTACATGCAAACGCAAACCTATTCTAGACGTCAAATAAAGTAATTTATCATGGCTGAAGTAAGCCTACTATAGTGTGCAAGAATATTAATTGACAAATTTAAAATTTTAACTATTATAACTAATATAAATTATAACATTAACTATTACCTTTCAAATAATTTAATTTTAAAATTAATGTCAAGTTGTATATGGCTGAGTACAGAGGGCTTTGTTAATCATTATAAAACGAACATTTTTTATTGGTATATTCTTAATAAATAAATTAATTGATTGATTGTTTTTCATTATAAAACCCCACAACAGGCACTCACATTATTAAAGTTTATTTTGATATACTCTTTGGTTGATCAACATTAATAATCTAATTAGGTAGGGTAAACCTACATTTACGGAATATTAAACTAAATCAAAGTCCGAGACGCCTTAGAAATAAAATATAAACGTTAGATTGAAACCTATAGTTTGGTTCGTTAACTTCATAGCAGCGAAGTATCATATCCTTAAGTGTATGTTTGTATACTGGAAAAGACCATTCAATTAATTCGAAAGTAATACTGAACTTTGGTGCAGTTTATTAGTTCGTGAGTGTATATTCTGTCAGATGATATTAAAGGGCAACATGCATTTACCAAAAATACTACGCCGCCACGACTTGGTAGTGAGCGACGCGCCTTATATTTTCTCTATTTTAACTCTATTTTAGCTCAATTTAAACGAACATTCTGATCAGCTACATTTCATTATTTAGCATTACAATACATCCTGTATACTACTATTAAAGCACCTAATCATGCAACAGCATGATTATTTTGAAAAAAATTAACATCATCGGTTCTGGCAACGGATTTGGTAAATAGGTAGGGGGCCCGGTTGTCCGGATTGCCTTTAATGTTTTACGTAAAATTAAAAGTCAGTGCATAAAATATTGCAATCATATTTTATGTGTTTAGATAATAAGACGGTATCTAATTATTTGAACTGTACAATACACCACACGGAAAGTATTACTATTTACATTTTTACATAATTTAAGATCGTTCACAAAACAAAAAGCCGACTTCACATGCTGCGCAAGTCATTTTCAGTACTAAATTTGAGGTCTTTATCTCCATATCTCTGGAGATACTTATCAGATCTTGATAAAATTAAAATGGAACTACACTGTAAACATATTCTATTTATAAAAAATAAAAACATTCTCCAAATCCACACACAGTTAATTAGTGATGAAGTTCTGAGGTAACAAAAAAATACAATTATACAGACGAATTGAGTACATCCTCCTTTATGTGAAGTCGGTAAAAAGAAAAAAACAAATCAGTTCATAAATGATTGATATAACAAACAAAAAAGTAATTCGTACAAACGCTATCTGTTAAGTCTGTTTAAAAATAATTTGTCGTAAGGCCGCTACACACCTTGAGTTTTAACTGCTCGTTTTCACTAAATAGTTTTGACTATACATATGAATGATAGTTTAACTGAATGGTTATAATTATAATTTAAAATCGTTAATAAACTAAAAGAACTAACTTCAAATGTCACGCTAGTCATGTGCCAAGTTTGATGTGTTTGTCTCCCGATATCTCTTGAGATAGTCATCAGATCTCGATGAAATTTAAATGAAATTACTTGGAAAGTGTGTCCTTTCAAACAATATAAAAAATATTCTAAATCGGTACGGCCATCTTTGAGTAATCGAGAAGCATACATAAAAAAAGATTCCGACGAATTCAGAACCTACTCCTTGGTTAGGTGTCGGTTAAAATAGCATTCAATTAACTGTACAGTGCAAACTTAATGGTATAAACATTTACAGGTTATAGGGACATGATTTATCTGTACCTACAGAACAATTCAATCGCAGAGTTAAAAACGAACGTGTATGCGAACCCTTAAAAGAAATGCTTACGATGTACATGTAACTCAATCCATCCTTCGTACGTTTGTACCTACTATCGAGCGTGTGAACAAGACCATTCATTCTATACTAATTAACTATTTGGAATTAACAAGTAAGTACCTAGCTTTTATTGTATAATACTTTGCAACGTAAACTTTTTTGATTGATTCGAAAATAAAATTACAAACAAAGTTTCTGTCGTATTATATAATAAAGATTTTCTCAATAACTAGAAATCGAAAAAATAAAATAGGTCTTCATACGACAAAAAGCCCTACTAACCGACTTAAAAAAAGGAGGATGTTCTATGTTTCACTGTGAAATATTTATTATTTTTGTTCTCTGTCAATTGTGGTCCGATTTTTTAAATTATATATTTATGTCAAAGATTATACTTTTGTAGTGGTTCCCATTGTAAATTTATCAAGATCTAATGAGTATCTCCAGAGATATGGAGATAATAACTGCAAACTTGCTACTCAAATTAATTACAGTGGCATTTGAAGTCGGTTTTTTAAACGATCCTAATTATTTTGAACATGTTATGTAAATGTTAGGTAAAGAAAATAATAGTAAAAAATTACATAAAAATGATTATTTTTCGATTGCTATTTATATTAACTACACACTGATTTAATGTTTAGTTATTTCCAAGTTTAATTTGATTTATTCTGAGTAATATGGAGATAATAACCGCAAACTTGCTACTCAAATTTATTATAGTGACAGTTGAAGTCGGTTTTTTAAACGATCCTAATTATTTTGAACATGTTATGTAAATGTTAGGTAAAGAAAATAATATTAAAAAATTACATAAAAATGATTATTTTTCGATTGCTATTTATATTAACTACACACTGATTTAATGTTTAGTTATTTCCAAGTTTAATTTGATTTATTCTGAGTAAAGATTTTTAAAAATAAAATTGTGTATTCTTAGTTTTAAACTAATGTGTACCAATTTCTATTTTACAGGAGCGACAAGCAGCAGGAACAATGAGATCTTCATGAATTTAATAAATTAAAATCCTTTAGATGAAAATGGTGAGTGACTACGCTTGAATTTTAATTTACGTATATACACACATTTCTTTAAAGCACAGAAAATATAAAAGTTGGTGCTTTAGGGGTAGCAGATTTTAATTTTGTAATATTTTTTATATTGTTTCAGATTTCCAGTATGAACACCTACGCTCTGGAATTATACAAATGTATCTTGTTTGATCTAATAAATATTTCGTCATACAAAATTAGTTTGTAAGATTTAAGTAAGTAAATTGTCAGTTACTACTAGTGAAAAACACCAGACGATATACCTGATGAGCGGAACAGTTGGGTTTTTTGGTTACCAAAAAAGCAAATTAGTAATTGCGTTCGCTCGTTTCTGTTTCTGTTTCTATTTCTGTATCTGTTTCTGTTTTTTGCTTGTTCTTACCGGAGGCTTTGAGAGTTCTAAAACACGTTGATCAAAATTATTACACCGGAGGCTTTGAGAGTTCTAAAACATGTTGATCAAATTATATACCCAACTGCGTTCGCTCGTTTCTGTTATTTTAACACCAATTCAGTTTTTTCTCCGTTCTTTTCTATCTATAACAGACCAATTTAAATATATTGAGGGTTCCACAACACATCAGTTGATCAAACGATATACCTTATGAGCGGAACGGTTGAGTTTTTTTGGTTACCAAATAAGCAAACTAGTAATTGCGTTCGCTCGTTTCTGTTTCTGTTTTTATTTCTGTATCTGTTTCTGTTTTTTGCCTGATCTTACCGGAGGCTTTGAGAATTCTAAAACATGTTTATTAAAATTATTACACCGGAGGCTTCGAGAGTTCTAAAACATGTTGATCAAAATTATATACTCAACTGCGTTTGCTCGTTTCTGTTATTTTATTTCTATTTCTGTATCTGTTTTTTGCCTGTTCTTACCAGGGTCGTTGAGAGTTCTAAAACACAAATGGCGAGAGATAATCAATTTGTGGTTATTGGGTGTTCTACTCCACCCACCACCCTGTGGGTGGAGTAGAACACCCAATAACCACCTACTTGTATATATTTTTCTTTCTTTCTTTGTTCTCTTTCTATATTTTTAACAACTATTGTTGCATCAGCTATCTGCATCTTCTTGTTATGTGTTCAAATCTAATACAGTGGGCCGCAAAGAAAGCGGCTCAGTAATAAGTGTCGTTAACAAAAACCTCAATAACATCCAAAATATTGAAGCTAGCTTTATTAAATAATGATTATGGTATTACAGACAATTTATTTTTAAATTCACAATGTTTAAAATTACGTTTATTTTCAATTGAAGTAAGTAAAAAAACCACTTTTCACTAGATTTCGAGAAATCCACCGTGTAAAATATGTATTTCCTACACATTTTGATAATTTTTGTATTCCACGATGAGCTGTTAAAAATTGTACGGTTTGGAATGAGCCTTAATTTTGTAAATATGGTTTTTAATTTTTTTTATACAATTACCAAATATATATTTTTTTTTTAACATAAATGTATTAGGTACTTCTTTCCATATTTGCAATGTATAATAAACTAGCTGGCCCGGTGAACTTCGTACCACCTAAAGGTACGGACACACCGCAGCGTCCTGCGTGCGCGATCTAGGCGGCGATCAGATAGCGCAGTAGTATTTGTACCGACTGGTTCACACCAAACGCGATCAGAAAACAATTGAAAAATTCTGAGATCGCGCCCGCAGATCGCAGGACGCCACGGTGTGAACAGACAATGAACGTCGTGTTACTTTTAAGATGAACTTAATTTAGGCTTTTATGAACGTAATACAGTGAATACAAAAGAGATATTAAGTTTAGTGATGTTTTATGGCAATACAGAAATAGAATAAAAATACAATAATCAAGTATTGCAACCGCGTATCAGCAAGACATGATATTATTGTTATGTATAGATAAGTTGTTAATCTGACATTAGTTCGATTGAATTTAATTTTAATTGTAAAAATATAATCACCAGTATTTAATTTTAATTCTGAATAAGTTATATTATATTGAAATGCTTACTTCATGGATAACTGTCTAATATTTTTTTTTTTGCCTTATGGATAAGACTGTATACGGCACTCATAAATTGGCTATCACATTCTTGCATATCTGAATTTACCTACATTCTGACAAATAAAATTGATTAGGCATTGATTATTATTGTCTTGATTGCTTGTAAGCATAGGTACATTTCTGAACGCACACATATTTGAGAATCAATAAATATGTCATACAATTGTCATTACTGACAGTATTTAAAATTTATTCACATTTTAAAAATCTACATGACTTGATTTCACAGAAACTTGAAGAATTTTTTATACTTGACACTGGCTAAATACACGAACCGTGTGGAGCGATTACCCTTATTAATTTACGGTTTACCGTATCCACGGAATAAACAATTGAACATCAAATGATTGGCAGTTTTTTAACCCAGGAACATTTTGCCAAAATATTTTATCATAAATATTTTTTTTAGGTCAATTATTCATTGTCTTTAATACATATTATCCTATTCCTGACAAAAACAATTCCAAAAATACATAAATCATAAAAATTGGGCCAGCCGTTCTTGAGTTATAAGTGTAGTAACTGACACGACTTTATTTTATAAATATAGATTTTAATATAGTTTTTTTTTATATATATCATATAGCGTTTGAACACTATCTCACATGTTGGCAGTTTTTATTTTCAAAGGATAAATTAGATATTAAAAGTTATCGCTTTTCATAACCGACCCGCTTTAATTGTAGCCTGTAGTTGCAGTCAGTAGTGAAGTTTTGATCAACTGACGATGATATTGAGCTCATGTAATATAGGCCCAAGGCTTTCTGAAGGATCTTCACTCGCGGTGATCTAGATAGAAGTGCTAGTCGCATTTGCCTAGTCGCGATAGTCGAGTCGAGTTGGACTCGCCCACCGCGGCTTCCGTACCAACTTCTCAAACTAGGTTAAAGGAAAAACTTAACTTTGCAGTTTGATCCATAGAAAATGTATGGCACCAACCGCAAATAATAAGTTTGTAATAGTAAATACCTTTTTTGTTATTAAACTAAAGTTTACGTTTTTGAGATTTATACTCCTATATAATTGCTTCAAGACCTTGCCTCTTGCCAAATTTCATGATTCTAGGTCAACGGGGAGTTCTCTATAGGTTTTGATCCCCTTGTGAAATCGCAAAATATGCGAAAATGTGTGACATAAACGGTCATATCTTTTAATCGCGTTGACTTAGTTTGATTTTTCACAGCCAAAAGAGACCGTAGACCCAAGTATCTGATATAAGTTTCAACTTTATATCTCTACGCGTTCCTGAGAAAAAGGGGTCTTGACAGGCGGAAACACAGACAGACGGACAACAAGGGGTCTTGACAGGCGGAAAGACAGACAGACGGACAAGAAAGTGATCCTATAGGTATTTCTTTTTTTTCCTTTTGAGGTATGGAACCCTAAAAAGTAATGTTATAAAGTTATAACTGACAGATTTTGCCTCAAGGTAAGTACTTGTTCTAAAAATAGCTTATCTATCAGTTTATTTTTCAAACGCCCACTAACATTTTATTACAATACATATTTTTCATCACGAGATTTTGTTTTATCAAAAAAGGAAGTACATAATTAGACATGAGATAAAATTAAACGAATTAGCGAAAAAAATGAGATAAGAAGCTGTACGTACCATCGCGTACAGTTATAAAGTTCGTATCCAGTTTCAAAACATTTTCGGTTGCAAGTGTCGATTATTTTTCTAACCAAAAAGAAGAGCCAAAACAAAAAAAAAAATTCTTACCAATCAGTACCCCGAGCACGAAAAACTTGCGAAAAAGTATTCGTATCGTCATCGACGTGAAAATGTATGAAATTTGTACAGCGCCCCTATCGTGCGTAAAAGTAACTAAATTCGGCAGCACGAACGATTTTGATTTGATTCGTATCGCAAACGTATCGTTACGTAAACGATACTTGACATTTTATTAACAAAATGCGAGCATGAACTTAATTTTGACGTACGGTAATGTTAATTTCGAAGGCTGGCTATCGAGCATAGTCGAATATTTTTTCACTTAGGATTTTCCGGTGAGAAAAGTTTCGAAACTTTTTTTAACTGCATAAAACATATTTTTTGCGTGTATTGAATGCAAATACCGCCCGCTTTACCAACGTCGTTCTCTTTATTATCTTCTTGCTGCAAGTTTACTTGAAATTAAGGGAAAATAAAAACATAAAAACAGCATAAAAAATCTTTCCTCATAGTTAATCCTCCTTCGAGTTAATAAAACCTTCGTTCCAAGTTGACAAGTTTCATCGTTGTCAGCGACCATATTTGATTATCAAACTTCAAATTCGACACTGTCACTATGTCATCCATCCATATAAATAAATAAAATATACCAAGTGTGAGTCGGGTTTCCACTAAGGGTTCCGCACAACACAATGTAATAATAAATATATGAAACTCTTAATTCACCACAACACTCTTCAATTATATGAACACTATGGCTCAATGCATATTGAATAGGCAGCGACGCAACGCGCCAAGACGATCAGAAATGACAAGACATTATAAACCTTAGGAACAATGTTACAAGACAAAGAAACGCTTGATAGAATGAACGAGGTGTGGGTACGTAGTATTATTAAGTATTCTGTGATGTAGGGAAGCCTCGAGCCGTCGTTTTCCTTTCGAAATACGGAACCCAAACTCCAAAGAATCAAGTCTTTGGTGACGCTATATCTTTCGTTTATAAACTGATATATATATTTTCAAAGGTATTCATAATTATTCTATTTTTCAAATAAAATGCATTTTAATATCTCTCATACCGTATTTGAAGATGTTTATTCTGTTAAAGTACTTTTTTAAATATAATTTCCGATAAATAGAAAGCTAAGCCAGAAGTAATAAAAAGTTCACTGTTCAATTTAATTTTTGAACGAATAATTCATTCAATAAGACGTTCATTTCATTCACAACGGCTCGTCCCTACTTACATTAGGATGACGCTACTAACATAATCGTATCGAGCTCTCGATAGCTGTCAGAGTGTGCTTCGTGCTGCCGCCTATCGTAACACCACGTTATTGTATCGTCGACTCGATACCTTTACGATACGAATTCGATGATTTTTCGTGCTCGGGGTACTGAAGAGCCAAAACTAAAAACAAAACATAATTTTTGGCTTTGTCCCTTCTTGTCATTGGTCAACAATGTCAACATAGACAGAAGCGAGATGCCAATTCAATAAGAGTGCACAGGAAATTATTCCTTAGAGCCCTCGCACATTACGGCCACCAGTCGCCGCCACTAAACGCGACCACCTGACGCGTTCGGCTAGACCACTACACGCCGCCACCAGTGGCAGCCACTAGTGGCCGCATCAAGCCACCAGTGGCTGCCACTTGCGTCAGACACTAGCTGCAAGTATCTCGACAGAGGTAGACGTGTGTTGCCCAAGAATGGACGCACTCTTGATTTCGCTATTGTTGCTTATTATTCTAAAACGTAGAAAACGGCGCCGAATTCAGAACCATCGACGAACCGGCAACTGTGGCCGTGTATGCGCACGAGTCGAACGACAAAACGCAGCCACAAGTAGCGAGCGCGCTCGACTCTCGCAGCTTGTGGCTCGGACGCGGCCACTCAAGCGCTCAGTGTGCGCCGATTCTATATAAAATGTATGAAGAAACGCGTCCGCAGGTTGTGGCGGCCACTAGTGGCTGAAGCGTGGCCGCCACTAAGTGGCCAGTGTGCGGGGGCTCTTAAGGTGGATACGCACAAATGAAGGCGATTGTACATACTAACATTGAGTTGTTTACATTCCATTCAATAACAAACACACCATACTTATTTAGTTCTCAAAGATCGTTAGATACAAGCCATCCACACTAATATTATAAAGAGAAAACGTTTTGTAACGAGTTCAACGTCTACGCAGGTAAAACTGCGAAGCACAGCTAGTAGTAAATATTTCATGTATGTTTTACAAATGAAGCCCGTATTTATACAGAATAAATAATAGTAGGCACAAGTAGTATTAAATAGCAATAAATATGACATCAATCCAAGTTATGATAACAATGAAATTTAATTTTAACATTCGAATTGATATGATGACCAGCAATAACAACACCAAATATTATTATTATAAATGCGAAAGTCAGTTTGTATATATTTTGTTTGTTTGTTTAGGACTTCTTCATGGTCAAATGGCTGCACTGATTTAGCTGAATTTTTGCAAAAGGATACCCAGTATGTATTATAAATTAGGCTATTGGATAAATTTTAACGCGGAAGAAGACGCAGGGCACAGCTACTCAGATAAGCTATTTATGAATCAGCATGAATAATTATCAAAGAATACAATTATCTTGATTAATTTCTAACCCTGGTATAATGCAATCGACAATTTGTGAATGAAAAATGTATTGCATTACAATTATTTTCACGAAACGAATCCCTGGGTGATGGTACAGGGGGAATTTGGCTTTGACAGCAGATCTGAAGCGATCCAACAATGTTACTAATATATGTATACTCACTATGTCCTAGCTGGCATCAAGTATTATGTTTGGTGTAACTAGTTCGGAAAACGGAGTGAGATTATTACTGATGTGAATGGGACTAAGATCTGATTTCCAATGCCGCAACTCGCTGTAATCTAAGTGTAAGTTATCACTTGCACTCAGGAAGGTCTTATTTGGCTAAGATTAATCAAAGCAACGAACCCATCTCATTAATTTCAGCTAAAATAATATGCTCTCGCTCTATGCCTGTGTCGCTATGCAATGTTGTCCGTAAATCATCCATAGTTGCATTAGGCGTCAGTTCTACACCGATTCTCACTTGCCGAGGTTGCTGATTTACATATACCACCTGAAATACATCAATAGACCATCAATATTCACATAATCAATTATTTTCGACTATAACAGAAAGGTGGCTCATACAAAGACGGCAAATATAATGTTTTCCAGTTTTTATACCATTATTGCCTGGCTAAGACTTGATGATCTATCTATGATATGATATATTTATTAATTATTTTTAGATTATTAGTTACTTTATTATTAACTTTTTTTATTTATTGTACACCACCACATGTATTTCTGTCCATGCAAAGGTTGTCTGGAAAATATTGCTGTACTGTAAGCAATAAGACCGTACATTATAATTAATAAAGAGTCTTTGTATTATATCATACCCCACTTGCAGTTCAAAGTAAATATATTAGGTAGAATTACTAAAATAAGACCTACAGCCATATCATGTAACTTCATCTAGATCATAAAGGCTTTGTCACAGAGAAAACATACTAAACTGGAAGTCGAGTCAAGGCGATAGGCACATTTTCCTGACATATAATAATAACGATGTGACAGGAATTGATTCTGAACGCTATGACATCACATTATGCCTATTGTTTGACAAAGCCAAAGTTAGGTATATGATAAACCTGATAAACTCACATCTTACTTGGTGTGCAATGTGTATTTGTCAATGGTCTTCTCTACTTACATTGACAGGAAGAGGTGAAGGCTGGGCAGTGGCCGGTCTTGAAGGTAGCTGAACACTCACACAATGGAATGGGTCAAATGTACAAGATGTCCTATCACATTTCGCACATGTCAACGCTGACCTAAAAATTATAAATCATTACAATGACACACAATACAATTGGAAAACCTTCTTGGAAAAACCAAATGGACTTTAATTACATCACAAACACATCATTAATGAATAATGATTAACAACATGATTCATCATAACAGAACAACGATATTATTTACCTATACTGAGCCTGGAAAACTGCTTGAACAAATGAACTGTTTCTTCTCGCATGATTAGCTAATGTTTCTGCTGCCACAACTTCATCTGGCTTACCACAAGTGTTCTGAAATTTACATATTAATTGAAAACAAAAAATAATTGAATTGAATTGACAGCTGTATTTTTTAATGTATTTAGACACTAGACAGGTTCTATATTGCCTTTATTTTTTTACTTGTATACTTAATACATAATAATGAACAAAAACATGTGAAAAGCTTAACAAAATGGGGTGGTACCATACCTTTATTGTTTTATATTTCTTTTTAGTAGCTGTATTTAAATCTTCATGCACTTTATCAAGCAGCCAAAATAAAAACTCTTGAGCATCATGCTGGCTATTCCCTCTGTACTGTGTACCATGTCTCTCTACAGCACTCTGGAAGAAATATTATAATAAAATATAAATGTTCCATCTTGTTATAGTTTCTTATTTTTACATCCACAAATAATAGATAAGCTAAAATTGTATAGGGCCTCTTGATGTTGGCTTCGGCTGCATCAATCTAATACTATAAGAATCTTTGTCCTGACATACTGACTGACTGACTGACAGACAACGCACAGCCTAATCCGCTGGTCGTAGATACTTGAAATTTGGAGGGTATATTTGTCTTAGTACGTTAGGGTGTACTTAGAAAGGATTTTCCAAAACTCATCCATTTAGGGGATGAAATGGGGATTCAAAGTTTGTTTCGAGAAACAAGATAAGATAGTCTTTTCTATTCGAAACTTCACACAAGTGCTTCTATAAAAAAATAAGTAAATACGAGTTTAAGGCTTTTTCAAAATTCCACCCCTGAAAGGGTGAAATGGGGTAACAAACTCTGAAAACCAATATTGTTTCGGTTTGCGCTGAAATTTGGCATGCAGGTAGTTATTACGACGTTAGTTCCCTCTGAAAAATGATTTTCAAAAATTCACCCCTTAAAGGGATGAAACGGGGGTTCAAAGTTCATATGAAGAAACAAGATAAGATACGTCTTTTCTATTCGAAATTTCGCACAAGTGCTTCAGTAAATAAATAAGTAAATACGTGTTTCAGGCTTTTTCGAAATGCCACCCCTAAAAGGGTGAAGTGGGTAACAAAGTCTGAAATCAATATTGTTTGGGATTGCGCTGAAATTTGGCATGCAGATAGTTATTTTAACGTAGGTATCCGCTAAGAAAGGATTTTTCAAAATTCACTCTTTAAGGGGATGAAGCGGGGGTTCAAAGTTTGAATAGTCATTTTATTCGACATTACACACAAGTACTTCTGTAAATAAATAAGTAAATACGAGTTTCAAGCATTTTTAATATGCCACCCTAAGAGAGTAAAGGGGGGTAACCAAGTCTAAAAATCAATATTGTTTTAGATTACGCTGAAATTTAGAATGCAGATAGTTGTTATGACGTAGCTTGGCGATCCGCTTCGGAAGGATTTTCTAACAATTGCCCCCGGATATTACTTATTATTTTTAATTATATATATAAACTTATAGATTGACTTAAGTACTTCTGTAAATTAATTAGTTAATACGTGTTGCAGGATTTATGCAAAGGGTTGGTGAAAAAGTCTGAAAATCAATATGATTTTTTGGGTTTTATAAATATGAATCCCTATTTCCCTTAGTCACGTGATAACTTGAAAACGGGTGAAACGATTTGGCTTTTACTTCTTTGATTTCTTTTATAATAGAAAGGTTTTTACAAAATAAAAGTTTTAAGTAAATAAAAGAAGTCTTTAACGCGGGCGAAGCCGCGGGGCATTTCTAGTGCCTTATAAAAGACCGGGCGTTAATGACCCGAGAATGTAATTGAATAATAGTATATGACGATACGTGTGACTTAAGTAGTGCTAACTTCACGCCTCGCAATAATAGGCAACTTAAGTCACGAGTATCGTATATTATTTTATAGCTGTCATGCCTTGACCGGCCGACCGGTGGTGATGGAAATCACAAGAGCTAAGACCTAAGCTCCAGGGTGGAAGTGTTTAAGGCATAAAGCCACTAGTAGCGTTAAATAAAAGTGCAGCACACCTCTCGACACCCTAAGCTATCCACGCCAATGTTGCCTCTCGGCTCCAACATAATGGTCCGCCATTATGGGGGCCCATTCAGTGGATGGCAAGTCACCACCCACCTAAATATTGTAATGTTAGGCATAATTGACGGGTGCCATACCACATCCCATAGACCAGCAATCCGACATTAATCAGCTCATTCAATAGTCATAATATAATGTACTATCTTTTTTATAATATTGTTTCCCATAGCGCTCCATCCACAGATAATAGTAATAAGTTAAAATTGTAAAGGGCATCTTGGTGGCTTCGGCTCCATCGATACCATCCAAAAGACCGGGTGTGTACAACCTGAGAAATGTACCAAATAAAAAAAATAATGATAATAATTTATTTGCACACTTAGCACAACAACAACAGTTTTGAATTAGCTTATGAAATGAAATGAATTTGAAATGAAATGAAATATTTTATTTTGCATGAAACATGGTACAAATTGATGACGATAATATAATGATGTTCGGCATATTTCGCCAAAATCTGGCTTGCCAAATTGTACAGCGTTATCAATCAACTGTATAAAATAGGTGATGAAACTAAATAAACACACGGTGTTTTTCATTGTTAAACTTGAAACAAACTTAGATAAGGCATTTTAAAGTATTTTAATAATTAAAATAACATTACAAAATACTTAGGTACTAAACAAAGCTTAAATATGAGCTCTGATTCTCACACTAGGATAATCCTGTGTTAACTATATAGCATAAGTTTAAGTGAGAGAGAGGGAGAGGGGGAGAGAGAGCGAGAGGGAGAGAGCGAGAGAGAGGGGGATGGGGAGAGACAGAGGGAGATGGGGAGAGAGAGAGAGGCGGAGAGAGAGAGAGAAATAGAGAAAGAGAGAGAGAGAGAAAAGATAGATGTAGCAGTTTAAAATGGTTATGATGTGACAAAATCATAAAAATATTTTAAATTTAATAACATTACATTAGGGGCCTGTTCACGCAAAAAGGGCCGACATACGGGCCCTTGTTACGGAAAAGAGCCCGGTGGAACCAATACCATGTAGAAGCCTGTTCACGCAAAGTATCAATCGACAATGTCATGGTTGCTAGTTCAAAGTTCTGTTAGTATATATAACTTGTGAAGATATCAATATAGAAAAGATGGATTTTTGAGATGGGACCATAAGCGCAGGTACCTCTTCCATGGTAGCTACAGGAAAATATTCTGAGAAGACTGTCCAATATTATCGATTAAAATTATACTGCATTCACAGTTAGAAAAAATTTACTGCTTTTTTTTACTTTTTTTAATTTTTAATTTACTGCTATAACAACAAGTACTAAAATACTGTATAAAATAAATATTAAAGGGGGCTCCCATACAAGAAATGTTTTTTTTTGCTCAATTTTGCTCCATATTAATAACGGCAACAGGTAGACACTTGAAATATTCACTGAATATTGTGTTATATTATACACTTTAAAAATAAATAATTAAATTATAATAAAATTAATATTTTAGGGGGACTCCCATACAATAGATATGATTTTTTTGCTGTTAATATATATAATGGTACGGAACTCTTTAGGCACGAGTCCGACTCGCACTTGGCCGGTTTTATTTCTGCTAACATATTTTTTTGAGGCCAATCAGTCTAGTAACTTATGAGAGTCAAAACACTTTCAATGGAACTAGCTAGCCTAAATATTCAGAAATTGCTAGAAAAAATCTATATATATAAAAGAAAGTCATGTTAGTTACTACACTTATAACTCAAGAACGGCTGGACCAATTATGATTTTTGAATTTTTGGAATTGTCTTTGTCAGGAATAGGATAATAAGTATTAAAAACAATGAATAATTGACCCAAAAAATATATATAAGACAAATTATTTTGGCAAAATGTTCCTGAGTTAAAAAACTGCCAATCATTTGATGTTCAATTGTTTATCCCGTCGATACGGTAAACCGCATTATCGCATATTTTATTCTGTATAATTATGGCTCCACACGATTAGTGTATTTCGCCAGTGTCAGGTATAAAAATACTTCAAGTTTTTGTGAATTCAAGTTATGTAGATTAAAAAAATATCAAATACTGTCAGTAATGACAATTGTTTGACATATTTATTGATTGTCATATATGCGTGCCAAATATAATGTATGCTTTAACCTATCTATAACAAAAATTATATAAATACGTAATCGTGTTGCTGACACGGGGTTGAAGTACTTGATTATTGTATTTTTATTCTATATCTGTATTGCCATAATACATATATAAACTTTATATCTCTTTTGTATTTATTTATTACGTCCATGAAAGACTAAATAAGGTTCATCTAAAAGGTAACACAACATTCATTGACTGTTAGGTGGTACGAAGTTCGCCGGGCCAGCTAGTTAAATATAAAAAGACCTTCATCGTAAATAGAAAATTTCTTAAGTTCCTAAGTTAAATATTATGTTTCTTTGAAGTGTTACACACTTTATATTTTTGTAAATTGTTAAACACAATCCAAAATTTCATCGTATCGACGGGACTTGAACCCGCAACCTCGTGAACGTTTTTTTAATATTTTACAAACTAAATGTTATTTACGCAAGAGTATATATTGTTGTTTCATTTATGAAAATGAATTCTTATATACCTACCTATATATTCGTATTTATAATATACCTACATAATAAGAACCTATGTAAATTTGAACCTCCGGTGTCTACTGGTCTTAACATAAATGTATAAGTTGATGTTCTTCTCCTCGAGAGTAGTACCTATTGTTCTGTAGCCGTACGCGTGTAGCATCCTATCCTTCCTCAGACTGTCGCCTCGACAAATTAAAATCCGTGGCGGGGTGAGGAAGCCAGGAATTGGTGGGGGGAACAGAGTGTCCGTTCTATACGTAGTATTATTATCTTTTCTATGACAGTATGCCATATGGCGACATACATAAATTCAATTTTATCTATATTATAAGTTGATATGTCATGCAATTTGATGGTTTGTATGGCCTTTGATCCTGCGTTCAGGTGTGAATCACATGCATGAACTACATACAGATTATTATTATTATTAATTTATTCAATTTTACATCACAGGTTGTACACCCGGTCTTTTGAAGGGCATTGATGGAACCGAAGCCAACATCAAGAGGCCCTTTACAATTTTTACTTAGGTATTATTAATGGATGAGGAGGAGATATGGGAAACTTATCATAAAAAGATGATACATTATTTTATGAGACTATTGGGTGAGCTGATTAATGTCGGATCGCTGGTCTATGGGATGAGGTACGGCACCCACCAATTATGCCTTATTATTATTATTATGGTGGTGACTTGCTATACACTGAATGGGCCCCCCATAAAGGCGGACCGTTATATTGGCTCCGAGGGGCAACATTGGAGTGGATAGCTAAGGGTGTTGAGAGGTGTGCTGCACTTTCACTAAACGCTACTAGCAGCTTTATGCCTTTAACACTTCCACCCTGGAGCTTAGGGCTTAGCTCTTGCAATTCCTACCACCGGCCGGCCGGTCAAGGCAAGCCAGGGGTCAGAGCGTCTCATTTAGCCCTCACGGGATAGGGGTACGCGGTGTCACCACTCACCATCGGCTCGCCACAAAGCCGCCTCTGCGGTATTATTATTATTAAGCTTGTGTTTCCCATGCAAAATTGAACATACAGATTAACTAACCTTAAAAGCTGTGCTCATATCAGGGGCATATCGACACGCCCAAAGAGCCTTCAATAAAGCAGCTAGCTGCTCAGTCACTTCCCCACGGGTGCCATATTTTTTTGAATTTATTTTATTCCGCTTCTGAAGATCAACCTGTGAATAACAATTATTTTGATTTAGATTATGTAAACAATATTTGTGTTGACAGAATACGTACATTGATTTAATTATTGCATCATTTTAACATTAATTATTGTTATTATCATTAACAAGAGTTAAGAAAGAGTTCATACATTATATTCATAGAATTGCATAAACACTGACCTTGTAATGGTCGAGCACAAAATACTCTGCTATTACATCTGTATGTGAAAGGCACTGCAGTACTGCATTCATGTAGCAAGTGTTACCATGGTTCTTAATGCCAGTGGCGGCTGGCGTTGATCCAGGTGGCCATGGTGGATCCCCACTGCATGGAACTCTCTCGCCATTTAGGAGTGTTGGTGTCGATTTTACCTACAACATTACAATTCATAACAAAGTTTTTGATAAACACACTGATGAAATGTGATGACACATTATACTCACGCCAGATACATGAACTGTGCTCATATGCTGCGCTATCTTATTCAGGAATCTTTTCCATGACGGCCTTCTGAACAACTTTCTTTCGATCACATTTTCGTCTTTCGTGGGTTCTCCTAAAGCAGAACTGGCACTACCTGGTTTACTATCGCTGTCACTACACTTATTCTTGCTAGAGCTAGGCTTGGCCGTCCCAAATGGATTACGAGGTAATGTAAATGTACGCTTCAATCGCGATCCTTCCACCTGCTTTTGTGTCATGTTAGCATCCGACACTTCATTGATGAGCTCACTTTCTGAACATGATTTTAAAACTGAGGAAAGATTAGTTGTAGACATATTAACAAAAGAAGAGAGTTAATTACTTAGAAATAATGGTTTAAAAATAAATCAGATAGAAAAACATTGATATGTCAGTGACATGAGCGCCATTCTGCTTTTTTTTATTTACTCCCCGTGAGTAATAGTGTTCTGTGATTTACTCTCTAAGGCGTCCATTACACGACAGGTTTTGCTGTCAATTTGCTGGCAGTCACGGCTGTGACTGATGGATAACTGACTGATCGTGTAATGGGATGACTGACCAATATTTATATACTTTGATTCTAGGACGATGGATTACAATGGACGGAATCAAAACTTTGGCAGCATGTCCATTTTCTGTTTGTGTTAGTGTCTAGAACTGCTAGTGTGCGTGAGTAGGGAGTGATCGCTACTGTAAAACATATCGATAAAAAAATCTTACTGCCTTTATACACTGGATTAGATTTTCGGACATTTTGGAAACCTACAACAAAATGACATAATACATTAATGTGGTAAACTGTCACACATTCTTCATTTATGAAAATATATAATAGCATTATCATTAGTAATTACATAATGAATACGATATTATCAGCACTGATACTTAATCAGTGCTGATAATATAATTAGGTACCTAGTTATTACTTATTTTGCGCGACATTACTTTTTACCCAACTGCGCGACGCAAAGGAGAGGTAATGTGTTTATTATAATATTTTAAGATCGTTCACAAAACGAAAAAACCAACTTCAAATGCCACGCTATCCATTTTTAGTATTAAGTTGAAGGTGATTATGTCCATATCTCTGGAGATGGACCAAAAGGGCAACATATACTCTCAAAAAAAAAATCCAAATGGGTTAAGAACTTACGGAGTTATGAGGTAACAAACATAAAAAAGGCTAACTGAGAACCTCATCTTTTTATTGTGAAGTCGGTTAAAAATGTTCAAATTTCGTTCTAATCAAGGCCCTAAGCTAACCGTTCCATCCTTTAAAAAATCTTCATATTATAAATCAACTAGCTGGGTCCCGCGGCTTTGCCCGCGTTTAATGACAGCGGTAACATGCACGTGGGCTGTGCGTGTTAGAATACACTGCTTAATTTGCACATTAACCTTCCCTATTTGAATCGGATATTGTTCCCTATTTCATTGGCTTCAATTTTGATTTCGCGGAACTCTTTTTTTTCTGAAATAAAAGTAGCCTAAGTTACTTGGTAGTCAACCTTTTAACATCAGCAATCTGCTAGTGAAAGTCCCGTTAAATTGGTTCAGCCATTTCAGAGATAAACTGGAACAAACAGACAGACAGACAAACATTTTAAAATTCGTTTTTTTTATGTAAGTACCGTATATTCTTTCATATGCATTTAGTGAAAAGCTGTTAATTTGGAATTACAAACAGACACTTAATTTTTTTTATATGTATAGATTTAGTGTAAAATTTATATAAACGAATTATATATATAAAGTTTTAAGTGTAATATTATTATAAGGCTATCGACTATATTTATCGACAAAGTTTTGTACGGTTCTCCGGGCCGGGCGGCGTAAAATAATGATTGTTATTTACATAAATTAAAGCTTTAATATGATTACCATTTACCACCTCGGTAGTTATATGACGAAAAAGATGTATATTATGTAAGCAATATAAATATTTTGATTTAAAAAGTGGTTATATATGAGAATAAATGCCCACAAAGACTTTGAAATGAAAATTCTGGATCTTTTACGCCTCCTTTGTTCTTGATGGACAAAACACAGCACAACACGACATAATTTAACCATGTAACAAGGTTGAGTCATTAAAGCTATGTTTCTATTTAATTTTTAATTTATAAGTATGATGCGTCTCTATATTATGGCCTACTAGTCGGTCAAAAATGGACACGATCACCCATGCGCGAGGTTGTCAATTTGATATTAGCTATCTCGTTTACTCTTATCTCGCGACCCCTGTGATAGAAAGGGTAAGACAATGTGTTGATAGAATGAAAATCGACGTGACAACGTCACATGACTGACATGGCTCCGTCCATTATAATCCATCGTCCTAGCTTTGATTTGATGATTTTTTTGAGTTGATGAGCAACCATCAGTCGTGACTTTTGGTTTTGAATGACGGATAACCTACCGTGTAAAGGACGCCTAATTCTATCTCCTCAGATCTCTACACACCTTATACCCGCTCCACACATGGGTGTGTGTGTTTGCTATTTGCTATGTGTGACCATGTGTTGAGGGTATATTTGCGAAATTGTTCGCGTATTCGCGTATTTGGCACATTTGTATAGCAAATAACAAACATCCCATACTGAACTTCTGTCGGTTATCATGGCACTTCAAAGAAGACAAATAGGCAAACACGCAACACAAATAGCCAAACACGCAACGCAAATATACCGACCAAATTGCATGTGCATGCAACGCATGTCACTGCACTGCGCCTGTTACCTTGAGAGTTGAGACATAATGAGACATGATGTTGAGTCTCACATACTCTGTAATTTCACTGGACACCTTGCCATTTCAGCCGAAAAACATTCCTTTCACAGCTGAAAATTAATTGGCAAAGTGGTGGTACCGCCCCAGGCGGACTAGCAGAAGTCCTACACCACAGAAATAAACTGGCCAAGTGCAAGTTGGACTCGCACTCGTAGGGTTCCGTAACACAGTAGAGTATTGTTATAATTTTTCACCAGCAAAAAATTATAAACCAGCAAAAAATAAAAAATACAAATACTATGAAAAACAAAGTTATATATGCGGTTGCTTTATCTCAAAAACTGCTGACTGTTATCTTGTTGAAACCAATTTTCGTTTAATGTGTTTATTGAGATCTAAGCTACGAACAATGTTTTTTGTTGTTCGTAGGATCTAAGGTATATATTATTTTAGATTTTTCACTCCCTTATTTTAATAGTTAGAGGGTGGGGAGGGACACACATTTTACCACTTTAGAAGTAACTTTCAAATTATACACTTTGAGAAAAAATATGTTAGGAACCTCAACGTAATTTTTGAAGATCTATCCATAGACGTACAGGTTTGATTAATATTTTTTTAGTTTCAGTTCCATGTATTAGAAGCCACCCTTAATCTTTTATTTTCTTTACTTTTGTATAAAAATTGAAAAGCGGTTTATAGAATACACCTACCTCCCAAGTTTCAACTGTGTAGTCCTAATAGTTGATTATATAATATCGTTTAAAAACTAAAAAACAACCGACTTCAATGCCGCGCTATTCATTTTCAGTGCCAATTTTGAGATGTTTATCTCAATATCTCTGGAGATACTTATCATACCTCGATAAAATTACCATGATACTACACTTGGGATATCTCCTTTCGAACAAAAAAAGAATAATCGAAATCGGTTCATAAACGACGAAGTTATCCGCGAACAAACATAAAAAAAAATATATATATATATACGGTCGAATTGAGAAACCTCCTCCTATTTTTGAAGTCGGTTAGAAATACCGACTATTATACTCACTAAGATTTGATGTCGAATGTCTCGACCTAGGTTTCGTGCATGTCCGATGCACTTCCTCGGGAGTTTACGCTGCGAGATCGCGACGAGCACCGCGGGCCGCCGCTCGCCGCGCGCGGCTCGTCGGCGAGCGGCGCGGCTCGATGATAGCGGGAGAATGAGCTGGTCCGATGCTAGACAGGTCTTCATCGTCACTATCGCCGACAGTATTGTTACATATCCAGCTGAATGTGTCACGTTCTAGACTGGTGAGCACTTTCTTCTTCGAGGAAGCATTACGAATTGGTATCCATGTCGTAGGTAAGCACCAACCACGGTCTCTGTTAAAATTCGGATAACGGGTGATCTCGATGGCCTCACGTACTTTACGAGGTATGAAGAACTTTTCTCTTGCTAGTACGGAGGCCTTGTCGAACCGGATGTAGTGGTTGGTATCCGAGAGTTGTGCATGTTCCGCTAATGCCGACCTATTGATGTCCACGTTCTTAATGCTCCTGATGTGCTCAGTCAATCTAGCCGTGATATTGCGTCGAGTCTCTCCCACGTAGCTCTTGCCACAGTCGCAAGGTATTCTGTATACGCCTGGTACGTTCAAGTGATCCCTGTCTTTAGGTGAACGTAACATCCATCTGATCTGGCCTGGTGGACGGAGAAATGTCTTAATGTTATATTGCCGTCGTAAGAGAAATCCGATTTTATCCGTTACTCCTCTTACGAACGGCAAGTACGTTGGAGAACGTTCCACACCTGGCGCTCGGTTACGTTCACCATCGCTAACCAAGCGCGCACACTGTCTCCAGTTGTAACCGTTGTCCTCTAGAACACCCCTCACGTGCTCGAGCTCTAAGCTAACATATTGAGGGCCACAAAGTTTCAGAGCTCGGTTAATTAATGACCTAGGTACTGAGGCCCGCGGCGAGCGGCGGCCCGCAGTGCTCGTCGCGATCTCGCAGCGTAAACTCCCGAGGAAGTGCATCGGACATGCACGAAACCTAGGTCGAGACATTCGACATCAAATCTTAGTGAGTATAATAGTCGGTATTTTATAAACATGATTCAAACTCACTATAACTATAAGTCCTAATAGTTGCGGAATAAAGTGACATACGGATGGACAGACATACATAATGAATCTATAAGGGTGCCGTTTTTTGCCATTCGGCTACAGAACCCTAAAAACTAGACTTAAGATTAAAAAATACAAGTGAATATGTATTTGTTAATATATAATAATAAAATGTATCAAAATAGCAAAAATACCTCTAGTCTAAAAGCTTAAAGTAAAATATAAATTTCTAACCGACTTCAAAAAAGGAGGAGGTTCCTCAATTCGACCGTATATATTTTTTTATGGGTGTGCGCGGATAACTTCGTCGTTTATAAACCAATTTCTATGTTTTTTTTTTGTTGAAGACGAGATATATCAAGAGTGTTACCATAGTAATTTATATAGATAAGTATCTTCAGAGATATGGAGATCATCATCATCATCATTATCAGCCAATTTCCATCCACTGCTGGACGTAGGCCTCTCCTATGGCAAGCTACTGAGCTCGATCTTCAGCTATTCGTTTCTAACCGCTGCCAGCATGCTTGCGTATATCATCGCTCCATCTAGTTAGAGGGCGTCCTACACTACTACGTTTGCCGAGCCGTGTTCTCCACTCTAGAAGTGCCAGGTGTGCATCAAGCCGTAGCGTGCGTCCGTTAAACGTAGCCAGGGTCAGTCGGTTTTGGCGGCCTTCCGTCGCCCGGGGATTCTTAGCACCCCCTGCCCCGCCGTTACCGTAGCCGCTGCCTTGGTCAGGAATAGTGGGGTGACCGGGAACTGGGGGCCGTTGTGTGGTTGTGTCTGCCATGAAGGTTTTCCCAAATAATCACCACGCACTGGGCAGTCGAGTTGGGCAGGATGTAGCTTCTCGCACCGGTGACGCTGCTGCCCGTCGCCGGCCTGTGGTATTGGTGGTGGACAAATGGCGGAATATACGACGTAGCAAGTCGTTCTGAATGGATATTCCGCCATTTATCGGTTGCCAGAGCCTCGTTTGCTGATCGGCACGATGCACCACGTACAGGAGAGGTTAGCCGAGAGCAATCAGGTGGAATTTTGCTCCCTTACATCCCAGTATATGAAGATGAACACCTGAAACTTGGTACTGAAAACTAATAATGCGGCATTTGAAGTGGGTTTTTTTTAGTTTTTTACTCGTTCTTATCCTAGGAAGCAATGTCTAAATAAAGCATCCGCTAAGAGCACCGGCTGGCCGAATCTTGCCACTGATCGCGTACACGTAGAAGCACCGGCTGGCCGAATCTTGGACGGCAGCGGCGCAAAACATATGTATAGGGTGCTTTTACGGGTATTTTAGGGGCGTGGCCAAGATTTTTTAAATTTGTTTTCTTCTGGGTACTTCTACCGGCTAGTATCATAAATAACTATACCTTCTAACCATATTAGCGTATTGAGAGTGCGTCATGCGTGGTATCCCACAGCTCGGTGATAGTTTCAAATTTCGTTATAAAGTCTTTTTCTGGCTTCTAGTATATTAGGTGGTAGCGGTAATTGGCTGTGCGATTGCTTGGGTGCCACTTTGTTCGATCCATGTCTGACTCCATCGCTGTCCACGCGCTGACTGACGGCATCTGTAGTATGTGGACTGACGAGGATTGACGAAATGCCATTAGACGATCAGTCAAAAAGTCACGACCAAAGAGCAATAATTACTAAAGTACAGAGCGCGGCTACTCGAGTTCGAACAGTAAGCACGGGTCAGAACATCGTCGCTGTCCACCGGCAAGCGCGAACAGTAGACATTCTGAGTTCGAGCGGAGTACGTTTAGAAACATCTTATTTCGTTTTTGCCTAGAAAATGGTGAAATGTGCGGTGCCAACTTGTCAAAATGACAAGGAAACACACCAAACTAAAATGCAACATAAAATTTCACAGGAAATTCGGTTTTTCATACTTTTAAATGGATATACTATTATATGATAGCGGGAGTGAAGTACACGTAAGACGTGCGGTTGCGAGTCGCGTCCCACTACACCGCCCGCTGCTTCGCCGGTGATGTATTGAGTAGTGATGTGCGTGCTGTCGATATTATTTACGACATTTTTTACGTTCAAGCGAAGTCGAAGTAAGGAAATACTCCGATGCTCTAAAGTGTTAATGTTGAGATTTTTGTGTGGTTAGCTTTATAATAGTTACTAGCTGTGCCCCGCGACTTTGCGACTTCGTCCGCGAGAAACAGTATCTCTGGGTAGTATTTTTAATATAATGACTGAGAAATGTAGAAAAAAACAAACAGCGTATCTTGAGATTAATATATTACAATCCTCTCAATGTATAAATATTCTTTATTCATTTTTGTCGTCACGTGTCATCCGCTTCATCGATAAGCGCGCGGGCGTTTGCAGGTATCCCTACGCAAGACCTATATATCAATGTACGTAGCTATCGTATACGTAGCACATCTGCTTACAACTCTCAGCAAGGTGGCGGGCTCATAGCCGCGCTCTGTACTTATTGCTCTGAGGTCACGACTGATGGTTGCTGATGCAGAAAATCAAAATATCTAAATTTCGGTCAGTCACTGTCAGTCACCCCATTACACGATCAGTTATCCATCAGTCTGTAATGGGCACCTATATAAGTGAAGGCAGCCTTTCCGATTAGTTATCTGTACTGTCGTGACTGACAGAGATGACAACTTATAATTATTGTCAAAAATCCTAATTGTCAAATGTCAGGGGGCCGCTCCTTTCCATGGCGCCAGGCGCAGTTTTTCCGATAGTTTTTCCAATGGCTTTATTCGGTGAAGTCGTGTTTTGATATATTGCTTACCTTTGCAGCTGTTTCAACACGTATATATTTGTTTATTATTTTGCGATGCTCCTCTGGTAACTGGGTAAGATTTTGGTTTCAAACCCAGCTCTGTTACGCTATTCTTTAATTTTCAATAGCGTTATTTTTCAAGGAATATTTCATCAACCCGGTAATGCTATATTAAAAATGTACAAACCATCACAATGTATTAAAATATATTATAATAGTTACTTTTACGCGTATTATACTAATAACTATAGAATATCTGTAAAGCCATACATAACATAATATTGCTATGGAAATCCCACAAAAGTGCTGAGAGTGTCTTTAATTATCACCTTCTGGCGATGAAATCCACAAAATTATATTATTAGAAATGATTAGAAACTTAAAAATGACTGAATCTGATTTGTCTTCCTACAGTGTGGTTCACTTACAAATTTATTATAATATTTATTTTTTAACCGACTTCAAAAAAAGGAGGAGGTTTCTCAATTCGACCGTATATTTTTTTTTTTTTTTTTTTTTTATGTTTGTTCGCGGATAACTTCGTCGTTTATAAACCGATTTCGATTATTCTTTTTTTGTTCGAAAGGAGGTATCCCAAGTGTGGTACCATGGTAATTTTATCGAGGTATGATAAGTATCTCCAGAGATATTGAGATAAACATCTCAAAATTGGTACTGAAAATGAATAGCGCGGCATTGAAGTCGGTTGTTTTTTAGTTTTTAAACGATATTATCTAGTCGAAAGTTAAAATTCCTATTCATTCATATATATGCTTACACTCAATTGTGATGTAGGTACACCTAACAGTACACCTAAGTGAAATAATTTTAACAGCTCAAAAATTACTTTAATTCTCATTTCTTCATCTTGTATTATAGACTGAAAACTTTCAGGTAATCATGTCTAACTTTGATAAACTGAAACTTCTAATATGGAAGAATTTTCTTCTACAAAGAAGACACAAATGGCAAACTATCTTTGAAATAGCATCACCTGTGATATTTTCTCTATTTTTAATTTTAACAAGATGCCTGGTGGACCCAAAATCCAAACCGGACATGTCATACCAACCATTTCAACCAACATACTTTAACATGACTGGAAGAAACATGTAAGTTAATTTTTATGTTTTCCTCCTTGAATAGTTTTAAATTATGAGCCTATTATAAAGATAAAAATGGGCATGTAACTGTAGGTATGTACTGAAATTAAAAGGGAAATCTTTTTAAGTATGTAATTAGTAAACATAGATAAGAGAAGTAACTGGCACTTTCAATACAGTGCTAAATAGTTCAAGTGCATAGAGATTCATAACTTTATATGAAATACTATAATGACAAAAAACAACTTTTTACTGATTCCAATTCCAGCCAGTAGCTGTGCAACCATGTGCATGTGACATTTATATGGTTTTGTTATCCTAGTTGTTGTGGCTTGGCCGGAGCCTTAGCCGTCTAGTGTGCTAGGTGCTGTAAAGAAATAGTAATTTATTTATCACATGTATTGATTGTTCATGTAACATATTGCATTATTTAAAATAAGATGTCAAATATAATTTCTTTTTAATTTTTAGCGGTAAAATAACATCAGGAAATAGTGGTACTCTAGCATTCTCACCAGAAAACCCCCTCACTAGGGGTGTCACCCAAGATGCTATAACTATGGTTGCTGATGACAACTTCAGTTTGTTATTTAGCTTCCTTTTTGACTCAAATGTACTACCTCAGCCGAAAGGTTTCAAAAATGCTAAAGAAATGGAAAATGCATTGACACAACCCAATGCTATGAACCAGATACTGGTTGGCATTCAATATGACGATAATATGGCAAGTAAGTTATCGAGATAAGTTATATTCAAATGAGCAGTTAAGGTATATTCGGTTAACTCTGAAAATAGGGTAATTCCAATGTTCTGCCCTACGTGACAATATTTCAGGCTCTGGCAACATTTACCTCGCAGCCATCTAATATGCTCTTTCCTTTCTGTTGCTTCGTGCTGCTAAATGCGACTGCACATTGGCATGAGACATTTTGTGAATTACTCTCTTTATGTACTATCATATTTACCCAAATGTTATAATTATGAAAACTGGCAAGTTATTTAACTGCTAGTTGCCTTAGGACCTAGATTAAAGTTTTATTACAAATATAAATTTTGGGAGGGTAAACCGGAATGAAAATGATAAAATACAGAATGATTGGCAGGTGGGTGCAAAGCTGCAAAGTCAAATTGTTCTAAATTGTCTATACTAGACCAGACACATTGAACAATTTGAGCCATAGTTGTTTAAGACAAAGTATGGTTTTTGTTTTTTTATAATTTTTTTAATGATTTCACAAAAAACCCAAAACGGGAAGTTAATTACCAATTATGGCCAGATTCGACGTTAAGTTAATTATTTTACATTTTATTTCATTAAAATAATGTGCAAGCAATCTAACAAAACATGTTCTAAGCATGTCAAACTCTTTTTTTTACTCTTTTTTAGCGCTGGGTATTTTTTTTCTAATCATATAACAATATAATCTATTGTATAAAAATATTTAAAAAATATGTGCATATTCCCAATTCTCTCTATTATTTTGTTTTTGATTTCTACTTTCGTATATATATTTTTTCTTGGCCTATCACTAACCAGACGAATGTCTCTGTTGAGGTAATAGCAGAGTTGCATAATCGCATATTCTATTTCGTTTTAATTTTATAAACCAAAGAAGTTATCTTGATCATTATTTTTTTTAATCTCTTATAGGCTAGCGTTTGACCACTATCTCACCTGTTGGTAAGTGATGATGCGGTCAAAGATGGTAAGCATGCTAGGCCTAGAATGGGAACTGGCTCTCAAGGATAGCTGCCGGAACACATTAGATGTTTGGCGTCAGATTTTTCTTACTTGAGGTCTTCTGTCCATCACGGACACCAGATAATGTCCTTATCCATAATTTCTTGGAGATATTGCTGTTTTCAAAGGTGACCCTTTATTTTTTGCGGGCTAGTGTAATATACAGCTGAGACGAAGCTGAGATGGAATAAAAAATACTAAGGGCAAGTTTTACTGATTCCTGATATAGTCCCAGATAGCATATTAGGAAATTATTCGTTTGATATCTACAACTTTTTTAGTAAGTAAAGCAATGATTTGGTCAAAGATGGTGACCACGCTAGGCCTAGAATGTTTTTTTGTAATGTACGTATTTTTTTAATAGAAAGCTTACTAGCAATTTGGGGTGCATATTACTAGTATTCTTGTTACCCCTTGTTACCCCTCCTACTAACCTAAATATGCTTGTGTCTGGAGTGGGTTCACATCAATAGTGCAATGGGTGGGGATCGAACTCACGAGCTCTCGATCGCCAGTCCGACACCTTATCCATTATTGCCGCTTTGGTGGTTGAACTCTCAAGGACTGTGCTGCTGAAACACTGTAAGGTTATTGCGGCAGATTTTCTCCTAGATGGTGGTAAGCTACTTTTTCGTAGCAAGTCAGGCAGAACATCAATATAATACTTCTAATGTGCCAGCCACATTTCTCTATATTAATATATTATAAAGACTATCTAATATAGTTTCTCCATACAAACTTTAAACCCCCGTTTAATCTGCCTACTACTACTATTACAGGTTTTTTTTTATTAAAAAAAAACTTGCTAGCAATTTGGGATGCACATTACCAGTATTCTTGTTAACCTCTCCAACTAAAACTCCAACAAAAGCTAAATATGCTTTGTTGTGTTTGGAGTGGGTTCACGTCAATAGTGCAATGGGTGGAGATCGAACTCACGACCTCTCGCTCGCCAGTCCGACACTTTATCCATTGGGCTATTGCTTATTACTTTACTTACTTAGATTTTAATAAAATATTATCTGGCATCCATAATAAAAGTTGTAAATATCAAACAAATAAGTTGGTTATACGTTTAGATGACAGCTAAATGACTCATTACTTGTTTTTGTTATATTTAGAATTATTATTATTGATATGATCTATTTGACGTGTGTAAGTGCAGATTTTTAATTTGCCCATATACTGAATGAATGCTTTGTCTTGACTTGACTTTGAGTTCCTAATATGCTATCTGGGACTGTATCAGGAATCAGTGAAACTGGCCCTTAGTATTATTATTCCACATCAGCTTCATCTCAGCTGTATATTACACGTATATAACACTCGCACGCAAAAATAAAAGGTCACCTTTGAAAACAGCGATATCTTCAAGAAATGATCAAGATAACTTCTTTTGTTTAAGAAATTAAACCAAAATAGGATATGCGGAGTATGAAATACTTTATTTAACCTTTTAGGGTTCCCTAGCCGAATGGCAAAAAACGAAACCCTTAAGGATTCGTCATGTCTGTCTGTCTGTCCGTCCGTCCGTATGTGACAGCCACTTTATTCCGAAAATATTAAGACTACACAGTTGAAACTTGGTATGTAGGTGTATTCTGTAAACCGCTTTACGAGTTTTATACAAAAATAAAAACTAAAAGATGATGGGGGTTTTCCGTACATGGAACTGAAACTAAAAAAAATCAGCAAACCTACACGTGGGTCGTCTTTAAAAATTACGTTGAGGTTCCTAACACAATTTTTTCTCAAAGTCAGTCATTTTAAAAATAGACTTCTAAAGTGGTAAATGTGTGTCCTAACCCTAGGGGGTTAGGACACACATTTACCCCAATCTAACTTTTAAACTAAAAGTGTGAAAAATTAAAAAAATATTTATGCTGTAGATCTCAATAAACGCTTTCAACGAAACGAAAATTGGTTTGAACGAGATGTAATCAGGAGTTTTTGAGATATAGCACATTTTCAAAACTGCAGATAAAACTCATACTATGAAAAACAAAGTTAATTTTTTGCTTGCGAAATATGATAGTTTTAAAATACTCCACTATGTTACGGAACCCTACTACATAGTGCGAGTCCTACTTACAAGAGCGAGCTGGTGTGGTTTCAAAGTTATTTGGAGATTGACTCTTTATTTTTGCGGGCGAGTGTATATCATTACTTCATGCTATATATGTTAAAATTAATCACAGTACCTATGCGATATTTTGTAGATGCCACAAAATGGCCGGATGACATTGTATTGACCTTGAGATTCCCAGCTGTGATGAGGACACCAATGATTGAACATCCTATAAGAGCAAGTTGGAGGACAAATCTACTGTTTCCTTTGTTTCCAAAACCTGGACCCAGGGACCCTGATGATATGTATGGCGGCAAAACTCCTGGTAAGTAAAAATAATCTGCACATACAGCCCTTATTCATTACGATAGTTAATGAGGTACTTACCTTTTTATTTTTTCTTTGTGAAGTTGTATGGTTCATTACAGTTTATACAATACAAATACTCTCTATTGACAACAATAGCGAATATGCATGAGGCTTCAATTTATTTGAAATGTTTTTCATATCTCTGTTGTCCTAGAATTTATATTAAACTAAATGTTCTTACTTCATTCCTTTTAAATCACTTAAAATTATAAATACAAAATGAGCGAGGAAAATCTTAATTCGTAAAACGCATCACCATTGGTAGAATTAAAATAAAAAATATTTACATACTTTTTGACATTCAGTATCTGGTATAAATTTCAACTTACTAGGTCCACCCGTTTCTGAGAAAATCGGTGGTGACACACGGACAGACAGACGGACAAGAAAGTGATCTTATAAGGATTCCTCATCCCTCGTCCCTAAGGGACATCATGCCGCATGGATAGGATCAACAGACTACACTGGCCGGACTGTTCATGAATTTGCTGTTACATATGACATTTCTCAGATAGTCACTGAACCAACAAGAGTGCCTGATATTGTCGACTACGTACCTTCATTCCTGGTGACCTTATGATAATTTCCAACCCGTCCAATTATCACATGCAGGTTTATGCGCCTCTTGGTTCGTCAGACGTTGTTTGGTAAAATCCAGCGTGAAAGTTCAGCGCCCCGAGCGCTCGTCTCCTTCGGGCAAACGTAAGGTTTGGCAATATCGTTCAGCTGACTGGGATGGTTTGCGCGAATTTTATGCATCTTATCCTTGGGGACAGGTTTGCTTCTTGTCGGGTGAACCGTCAGCTTGTGCCGATCTCGTGGCAGATGTCATGTTGCAGGGTATGGAATACTTCATTCCGTATTCGAATATACGCATTGGTGGTCGTAGTAGGCCCTGGTTCGATAAGACCTACGCCGTAACGGCTAATTTAAAGCTAGCCTACAAAAACTGGACGGAGGCTCTCAGGCTTAAGGATCCTTAAATTGCTGACTACAAAAAGAAGTTCAACTATGTCTCCATGTGTGCAAAAAAAGCTGCAGTAAAAGCAATATGTTTCCATATAAATCGGATTGGCGATCAACTAGTCAGCTCCTGTCCGGCAGTCGTGCTTTTGGTCGCTTGCTAAAGCTGCTAAGGGTAATTTTTTCCAGTCTATGTTCCCATCTTTACTCTCGCCAACGGCGTAAAGGAGAAGGCAGATTTGCTGGGTTCTCTATTTGCCTCTAACTCGACTCTCGACGATGGCGATGCAGTTCCTTATTTACTTCCGTACTCTAAAAATATCATGCGAGAAGTACGTATATCGCAGCGTACAGTGCGAAAGGAACTGTTATCTCTTGATGTGCAAAAATCGAGTCCTCACACATCGCCGGGGAGAGACTATTGAAAGCAGAGGTAAAACTCTCGCAGTCAGCTTGGATATCGCTAATGCGTTTGATCGGGTATGGCATAAGGCCCTTCTTGCTAAGCTATCTTCTTACGGCCTACCTGAGAGGCTTTGTGAGAGGATTGGCAATTTTCTGCATGGTCGAAACATAAAAACCGTCATTGATGATGCTTGTTCTAAGACCATGCTGATTAACGCCGGAGTTCTACAGGGATCTGTGCTATCCCCCACGCTGTTCATCTTGCATATCAATGACTTATTACAAATCAGTAATATTCATTGCTATGCGGATGACAGCACGGGTGATGCTCATTATACAGGTCAAGCAAATGCCCCCAGGCCCCATAAGAGCTAGGTCTAAGGTGGCGCGTTCTCTAGAAAAAATAAAACCGGCAAAGTCGAGTTGGACTCGCCCACCGAGGCTTCCGTACCAACGTTGGTAGTTACCAATTAAGCTAGACCTCTAAAATTGTATGAGTGCTCATATAACTCAGAGGCCTATCATTGGCTGAAACTATGTATGTATGGGGACACCCATATATTTTCAACTTTTTTTATTTTTTGAAATTTTTCCTTTCTTTGTGCTATGAGACCTTGCTTCTTGCCAAATTTTATGATTCTAGGTCAACGGGAAGTACCCTATAGGTTTTCGGCCCAAAACCTATAGGGTACTTCCGGTCGACCTAGAATTGTCAATTTTGGTCACAAGCAAGGTCTTACAAGTTACAACACAAGCTAATAAAAAATTCCGAAAAATAAAATAATAATCCCCATTCGTTAAGCCATGAATGTGTCCCGACTGTTAACGTCTCTATATTCCATATAACAAAGTATAATTTATTTGATGAGTGTATCGACCGAGAAAGAATTTAAATGGTATAGTTTTTTGATATCCCTAAACAGAAGTCTAAACTACTAGACTTACTTGTTTTTTTCTTTTCAGTTCGTTTTTTAACACTTCACTGTTTGCGCAGTCGGGTTTTTTGATTTTTTAATTTAATGTTTTATTACCTTTTTAGGTACGGAACCCTAAAAAACAGCCTGGGGTTTACGAAACATAGTTACAATTTAACTATACTAAAACACATGGTATCGTTTTCTCGGCCAAAAGACAAAGTCTCAGTTTCCTTTAGCCCCGCTTTGCCAGAAAATTTCCCTTTGTCAAAATCGATTAGCACATTGGGTGTCGACATTTCTAGCGAGGTCCTGTTTGGGAGTCACTTAGAATGCAAAGCAAAATTCACTGCTAAAAAACTCGGTGTACTAAATAGAGCCAAACAGTACTTACCCCGAGCCGGCGTCTGTTGCTATATAAGGCGCAGGTTCGGCCAAATATGAAGTACTGTTCTCATCTATGGAGTCTTGCACCGAAATATCAATTGCAACCACTTGACTCCCTCCAGAGAAGAGCCGTTAGACTTATTGACGACCCCAAGCTAACTAATAAATTGGAACCTTTAAGTCTTCGTCGCCACGATAGCTCTCTTAGCCTTTTCTATAGGTACTATTACGGGGAATGTTCTGAAGAGCTTTTTAATACCATACCTCTGTCCCGTTTCTACCATCGAAACTCCCGACACCGTCAAAAAGCATCCGAACATTATAGATACGTGGGCATCACATACTACTTACTAGTTTCACACGATTTTTCTGATTTCACTTCAAAAAAAGTTAAAGCATTTATTCAGTATATGGGCAAATTAAAAATCTGCACTTACACACGTCAAATTACATTAAATAGATCATATCAATAATTATTATTCTAAATATAACAAAAACATAACTTATTTGCTTTGAATTTAAAAAAAATCAAAAGTAATCAGCCATTTAGCTTCCATCTAAACGTCGAACGTCACACTTGAAAAAAATGTTTAATTCCCCTTGTTAATATAGGGTTGCCAACCGTACTATGACGTGCACCCCCAATGCCCAATGCATGTTCAGTACTTCAGACAATTTTTATCCAAAAAATTGTGAAATGATGACACAATAAATAAATAAATAAATAAAACAAAACCGAATCGCAGTACAAATCATATTCCGAATGGAACTGATTGTCCGTCTATCTGCTGCATACTACCGTCGCCGTCTTACCACGCACCTGTAATATGTAAAATGACCTCCTATCTGAAACCTTCTCAAAAAAAATAATCTGAAAAGCTTTAAACAAGGAGTAATGAGAGTGCTCTCTAATAAGAGAGGCAACACACCGGCAATACTTCTGGTTTTGCAGATGCCTATAGGCGGCGGTGACCACATACCATCAGGTGGGGCCGCTTGCCTGTTTGTCGCTTCATATTATAAAAAAAAACTCAGAAGGAAAATAGGAACTCTTATAGGATCACTTTGTTGTCCGTCTGTCCGACAGTCTGTACAAAAAAAAACCGGCAAATTTTGTTTAATCAGAACCCTACGTGTGCGAGTCCGACTCGCACTTGGCCATTTTATTATATTTGTTTGTTAACTCTTCACGGTCAAGTGGCTGGAGCGCCACGTAGCGTAGCTAGTTATTTTATAAACATATGGCAACGTAAAACGATACAATGTCATTCTAGGCCTAACGTGTTTACTATCGAAAAAATGATGTGCGCTTTTCACAGTGGCCCTCCGGTGAAGGACAAACATCATTAAGAAACCCCCAATCCCAGAAGTGGTAGAACACTATCTAGTGTCCGCCTGGTCAGCTACGGGTGGTAGCTGATCAAGCAGGCCTGTCTCATTCCATTACTTGCGCGTGCTAATAACCTACCGCTTCACGTACCGACAGCGGTACAACGGACAGTCGGTTGCCGCACGCCCGCCTGAGCGCTCGTTCGCCAAGCTTACTACGTTTACTCACAAAATGCTGAAACCACGGAATTTTCTCTAAAGTAAGCTCCACCCATTAACAGCCACGTGTGTATAGCAGAAGCGCACACCAACATACTGCGCGTACGCAAGCCCCGCCTGCCCGCGTGACGTAAGCCCATTGATTACTACGCTAACTGTCCTAGCTGCGCCTGCTGCACGCCACGACACAGTCGAAGATACTGCTATACGTTCTTACTAGCCTAGCCGCTCGAAAAAAAATAAAACGCCTGTTAGTAAGCCTACTCTTTTGTTTGTTTTTGCATAGTATCCAGAGAGATCGTCATAATATTTTGCTCTGAACTAATAATGGCGTTTAATCGCTCGCCTACAGAGGACACTAGTAGGTCGCAATTACCGAATATTTTTAAGTCTCCCCTTCAACACTACTCATCCGAATCTAATATAGCAGACGCTGTTGAAGAAGCGATAAGTGCTTCTACGTCTCTAAGCAATATATCTTCCCAAAACTCATCTAAACGTAAGCGAGTAGATGCGCATGATCGTGACGATATTTCTAAGGCAGAAATACTGGACTTCTTTGCTGCTCTTCAATGTAGGCAAGATGAGAAGAATGAGAGGATTATCAGCTCCATCAACGAAGTAAAAACTTGTGTGGATACTATGGCTAGTAGATATGAACAAGCTTTGCAGAAAATAGACTACCTGGAAGAAGAGCTAAAAATCCAGAAGCAACACTCCCTGCTACTAGAAAACCAACTCGAGAGCTTAGCACGAAGCTCCCGTAGCACCAACATTGAGCTTAGAAATATTCCACAGGATACCAACGAATCGAAAGATGATCTTATAAAGATGATTATCAACACTGCTGAAGCCCTAAGCATTCCTTTGCTAGAAACTGAAATTAAAGACGTATATCGTGTCAATACAAAAGCAGCTGTGAAGCCCATAATCGCCGATTTCTCGACCGTTATAAAGAGGGATAGTTTTCTGAGCTCCATCAAGACCTTTAATCAAAATCACCAGAACAGCAAGTTTAGCACAGCAACTATTAACCGAGCTGGCCCCAGGAAGCCAATCTTTATACCTGACGCAAAAGAGTAGAAAATTGTTTTACCTTGCTAGGTTACTAGCAAAAAACCAAGGCTTCGCATACAACGGGCGTAAATATTTACACAAAACTGATGGTTCTCATCAAATTCTTATTTCCCAGGAAGGTGATCTGGACAGGATTCGTAAGCAGATTAAATGACTAAACTTAGTCATTGCAATAATGTTATTAGCTATTATCTATATTAGCTCTAAGTCTTCTCACCCCTATGTATTACCTATTAGTTAAGCAATTTGTAAACTTTAAACTATGTCTACTATACTATCACTTTATTTAACATTATTAAGTATTTTATGGCTCAAGCGGATATATCATACACTCACATACACACACAATAACAACCTACAAATAATAGTCCACAACCTCACAGTCTCTCATACACATTCATTAAACTTCTCACATTGGTACACTATATTACAAACTCAATCTCACTTAATCACGCACACCCACAATCTACCTAAACGTAATCATTCTCACACGTTTCTAATTTTATTCAGTCTTCACACCGACAATAAACTTCTTTTGTTGCGTCTCATGCCAGAAACTGAACTGAAACATTTGCCAAATCTAGGACTAAAAACTACAATTAGTTGTAAGAACCCTCTGCCACGTAATATCCGTGGCTACCATAAAACTTCAATAAATTAAAAGTAGTAACATGCAAGATATAGAAACATTAGCCCTAGATTTGGACTCGGTACAGACGGCTGAAGTAATTAGATGTGATATTGATGACGTAAGAAATCATATTACTACCGGTAAACGTAATCTCAACATAATTACGCAAAACATTCGTAGTATTAACTGCAATATATAAAGTTTCATCACCCTTTTACATAGATCGGAAGTAATATGGGATATTTTAGTTCTCTCCGAGTGCTGGCTTACATCGGCCAAGTGCATACCTGAATTGGATCATTATGACTATTTCACGACCACATTGCATAATACGCAGAACGAGGGCGTAGTAATATACTACAATAAACATCTACAAATAACTTGTCAAGAAAAACAAATTAACGACGCAAACTGTCTTACACTTCAAATTCATAACGACATATGCATTATCGGAATATATCGTCCCACAAGTCAGCTTAACACTAGTAACTTTATTACCTCTATCGACACCCTTTTAACAACACTAAACAGCTATAGAAACATAATTCTATGTGGTGATATTAACATAGACATCTCCCCTTGTACTCATGATAATCGTTCTCACGAATATCTGAATATGCTCGCAAGTCATGGTATGCTCCCTGATCACTCTTTACCCACTCATGGTAAAACGTGCTTGGATCATATAATTATTAAATCTAATATGGACGTTACCTGCCTAGTGTTTGAGTCATCTATCACTGACCATGAGAGCGTTGCAATTAACATGAGGCAAAATATTTCACCTTAATACAAGACTAGCTACAAGATTCAAATTAATTTTGAATCCTTAGACAAATCAATGCAAAATATTAATTTTCAACCTATCTTAGACATACACGACGTGAACTTGGCCACAGACACACTCATAAAACACCTTTCTTCAGCTATAAAAGGAAATTCTAAGCCAAATCGAACTCCTCGAAGGAAACGAGTAAGCAAACCTTGGATTACTAGAGCGTTACTACGTTGTATGAAAAACCGCGACAATCTTTATAAAAAATTAAAAAAGAATCCAAATAATGAAGACCTAAAATTAACTTATAAACGTTATCGAAATTTTTGTACCAATCTTTTAAAAAAAGCGAAAAGAAATTTTGAAAGACGTGAAATCGAAAAAGCAAAACAAAACAAAAAGAAGCGATGGACAATCATTAAAAAAATAAGCGGCTCAGGTAAAACAGTGGACCACTCGAACAATTTGATATCTTCAGAAAATCCCTGAAATAGTATTAATATGGTTAATAAGTATTTTGTTGATGTGGTAAAAAAACTGGCTGAAAATAGAACAAGCTATACGGGAATGGAACTGGTACAAGACTGCTCTCCAAGCCCGTTAAACTCTCTGGTCCTGACGTCAACTGATGAGACAGAAATTCATCACATCATAAATGCTTTAAAAGATAACTGTGCAGTCGGTAGTGACCAGATATCAGGCTATATTCTTAAGAGATATAAACATCTCCTTATCCCTTCCATAACACATATATGTAACCTTGCTATCTCGACTGGAGTTTTCCCCTCAGCTTTCAAGAAAGCTCTTATCAAACCAATTCACAAAGGTGGTGAGCGAGACTGTGTCAGTAATTATAGGCCTTATATTTTTTTTATATTACCTGCTAAGTTAAAAATCCTGGAACGTTTAATGAATTGTCGTTTAACTAATTATCTCGAGACAAACAATCTCCTTTCATCATCCCAATTTGGCTTCCGCAAAAAACTGTCAACGGACGATGCTGTCCATGAACTCATGAATTCTATTGTCACAGCCTTGGATGAAAAAAAAAATGCGTAACAGTGTTTCTAGACTTAGCAAAAGCCTTTGACACAGTCTCAATCCCTCTCCTTCTATCGAAGCTCGAAAAAATTGGTATAAGAGGTCTGCCACTGAAACTTTTCGCAGATTATCTTAGTGAAAGAACACAACGCGTGAAAATTGAACAGTGGCTTAGTAATGAGCTCTCTGTGGAGTTTGGCGTTCCATAAGGTAGTATTTTCGGCCCAACCTTATTCCTGATTTACATCAATGAACTTTGCCAGTTAAAACTCCAAAATGGCAAAATGTTCACATACGCTGATGATACAGCACTTTTCTTTTCTGGCGAAACTTGGGATGAAGTTTTTGAGACTGCTCAAAAGGGTTTCAATAAGGTTAGCAGCTGGTTGCAACGTAATATATTGACACTTAATATCAGCAAAACCAATTCTATAGGCTTTGGTTTAAAATCAAATTTACTTCCACCTCTCTCATGCTCAATTATAGCTCACGTTTGTCAAATGAATCCTAGTGTTATCTCATGTAGCTGTCCAACTCTCGAAAGAAATAACCAGATCAAATACCTCGGTATTATTATCGACCAAACTTTGACATTTCATCCTCACATTAAACTAACTGTAAATAGACTGCGATAGCTAATTTATGTGTTCAAAAATATGCGTCACGTAGCGGACCGCCAAATCATAAAAATGCTTTTCAACGCACTTTGCCAATCACTAACTGACTACTGCATCACTTCGTGGGGTGGTGCAGCAAAGTCTTATATTATTGAGCTTGAGCGTGCCCAACGAGCTATCTTAAAGGTTGGAGCTGGTCACCCGTTTCGATATCCAACAACTAAATTGTACAATAGCTGGAATGTATTAACGGTTAGACAGTCTTTTATCCTACACATAATCCTAAAACAACATGCTCAACTAGAATACGACCCTAATTTAAATAAAAATAAGCGCAGAAAAGCTACGGTATGCTCCAACCAATCTTTACGCTTGGCTCTCTCACATAAATTCTTCTGCTTTCTAGGCCCTTTCTTATATAACACAATAAACAAAAAACTAAATATCTATTCCTTGACCTCGTGTTGCTGCAAACAGATCGTTACGAAATTCCTGAAATCATTAAATTATCAAGAAACAGAAAATATTCTAAAGATCATAATTTAATAAAATCTCATCTCCCTTACACTCCTGACCAGTCCGCAATGTACTAAAACATACACTTCGTCATAAACGCCATTACCACACCGCGATGCCAAAAATAAATAAAAATTATTAAAAAATTATGTATTATAAATATGCGTAAGTATAAACTAATAAATCTTATTTAAAAACGTCTTATAGTTAGTAAGAACATTGTTACTATTTTGGTGTATGCATAACAACCCTGAAGTCAACTGTACCGCGGGAGAGCCTGGTGACCTGTAATACAGGTTTTTACAATCCTACATCAGGCACCAGCTCTCACAAAGTAGCTCACTTACTTTCACACACATTAATACAATGTACTAATTTTAAGAATACTTTGTGAAGAGAAATAAAGGAATTTTATTATTATTATTTATTAGACTCTCGCTGCGTGGACTTAGGTGCATTTTGCCTCAGCACGAACGCTGCAATACGCGGTAGGCTATTATATTCAAGGTCACATCTGAAACGTGTAGCGTATTTGAACGTTACCGACATTGTTATTAGGTTTAGTCTCGCATATTTGTTATGAAAGAGTAAGCCTTCTGCACGTAGTACTATTAAGTATTCTGTGCATAAAGTTAGAAAATCTGTCGCCAAACATCTAATGTGTTCCGACAACTATCCTTGAGAGCCAGTTCCCATTATAGGCTTAGCGTGCTACCATCCTCGACCGCATCATCACTTACCAACGATGAGTGAGTCAACTTATCATGACCGGTGAGATAGTAGTGGTCAAACGCTAGCCTATATCATATAAAAAAAACTTGGATCACGTCATTACTTACCACCAGGGAAAATAGTGGTCAAAACGCTAGCCTATAGAATATAAAAAAAATACAGCTTTATTTTGGACAGTTGATTTAGTTGCTCATCTGGAAGCCTGCCTCAGAATCTTGAGACTAAAACTTTGTCCTAAACAGCGATAAATACTTACTCACATTTTCTTTCAGGCTACTCTCCAGAAATGTTCCTAGCAGTCCAACACGCGGTTTCAACTAGCATTATAAAAAACAAGACCGGAAAGCCAGTGGATACTAAAGTATACTTGCAAAGGACACCACAGCGAGCCTATAGAGACGACCAACTATTGATTGCACTTGAACGATTCATATCCATGATAATAATGCTATGTTTTGCCTACACCTTCGTTAACACTGTAAGAGTTGTTACCTCGGAGAAAGAGCTTGAACTAAAGGTAAATTTTTATACTTGACACTGGCTAAATACACTAATCGTGTGGAGCGATGACCCTTGTTAATTTGCGGTTTACCGTATCGACGGGATAAACAATTGAACATCAAATGATTGGCAGTTTTTAAACCCAGGAACATTTTGGCAAAATACTTTTTCTTATATAATTTTTTTAGGTCAATTATTCATTGTTTTAAATTCTTATTATCCTATTCCTGACAAAGACAATTCCAAAAATACAAAAATCATAAATATTGGCCCAGCCGTTCTTGAGTTATAAGTGTAGTAACTAACACGACTTTCTTTTATATATATAGATGATACCCATATCTAATAACATAACAGCAACAGCGTTAATGTCTCACGTCATACATTAAATGACTTCAAAAACGGAATTGTTTCTAAATTTCAAAGCATACGAGTATTTTATGGTAGCAAAACATTATTGTATGACATATAATGGCAGATTAAATCTTAGTAGTTTGTATGTAATCAAGATATATGCTGAAAATGGTTATAGTCCTGAATTAACTCTTGCTGATTAAACAATTAACAGAATATCGGGGTTGGATTTAGAATCGTTTGGCACGAAAAAGGGGGGGTAGAGGGGTGGAATGTGAAGGGGAGGGTCCCCCCTTCACTACCCTACCACTCCCATTACAAGGTAATGCATAGTTTTTGAGTTATGCCTATTTTTGTTGGGTTTGATTTTGGATTTTTGGTTGAATTTAGAATCGTTTGGCATGAATTTGATATAAAATGTTATGGGGATGGGTAGAGGTTAGGTCCCTGATTGCAACAATCCCATTTATTTAACAAGGTAATGCATATTTTACAAGAAAACGATATAAACAAAATCTAACCTAAAAATATACTAAACCATAAAAACAAAGCGCAAATAATAATTACAAGGGCTAGATTAACTTATTAAAAATTTTAGTAATATTATTTACCACTACTAAATTAATAAGAACACCCCACTAGAAAAAAAACTAGGTTAGGTTAGGTTGAAACTGCGAAAACACAACGCGCGAGCCGAGCGAGCGAAGCGAGCGTGCCGCGGCAGCGGCGAAGCGCAAAAAGTTTGTTAAACATCCAACAAAACAGTGATATTGATCAGCAAAGTGTTACAAAAAAGTGAGGTTATGATTTTACAAAAATACGCATATCTCTTAAACTATGTATTACCTTGTAATGAAAGTGGTGGGAAAAGGAAAGGGAGACCCTTCCTTACCCCCCCCCCCCCCATCACCTCATCCTCCCTTTTTCGTGCCAAACGATTCTAAATTTTTACCAAGTGAGGTTATGATTTTGCTAAAAAAATCATAACTCAAAAACTATGCATTACCTTGTAATGAGAGTGGTGGGGTAGTGAAAGGGGGACCCTCACCTACCCCCTCCACCCCTCCATTCCCCCTTTTTCGTGCCAAACGATTCTAAATTTCAACCGAATATTGGCCATGGGGCAATTTAACTCGGCACTTTTAAAATGTTTGAAACCTTCATTTATAATTACGTACCTAATTTGTTCACAGGAAACAATGACAATAATGGGTCTTCCCTCATGGCTGCATTGGCTGGCATGGTTCATAAAACAGTTTTCGTTCCTTCTTATATCTGTTATTCTCATAGTCATTTTGCTCAAGGTAAGTGTTAACGCTTCACTCTATAGAAATGCAGTCATGTTATGCTAAACATAGCTTTTACGGAAATGAAGGTGAAATAGTAAGAAAAGTCGATACCTATCGAACACGCACACAAAAATGGCCTTGATATTATATTATTATTTAATATCTTATTGTGGGGAACCCTAAGCACAGCGGTGGAGCAGTGGACTGTATTTCTTCGGGAGAGGCCTTCGGATTCCCACACTTATACTGTGAAGCTTTGGAGCTGGGATTTAAACACGTCTTCAAGCCTGCAAACGTTAATTTATTCTTTCTTCAGTCTTCTTATAGCTACTGAGCTATTCACTAGTCACTATCACTATTTACTATTCTTCCTAGTTTTCCTTTCTTCTTTCTTCTAGAGCCGCCGTTGGTGAACTGAACAATTTGGCACGGTAGCGACGCTCTATTTATATTGTTGTTGGTACTTGCAAAAGAGCGAGAGGTCGATAGTCTGGGAGCGCCCGCACTCTGTCTCGCGGGGCGTGTCCTTGTGTGGGCGCACGCACGAGATGCCGACTTTTCGGAGATATACTCTCCCGAGATGCTGTTTAGTCGAGCGCTAACCATCAGAGAGTGCGGAGCTCTCCCAGACCTATGCTATTTGCAAGTACCAACCCTATTCCTAAACCTAACATGGTCTAGGTTGACTATCTGTTACATCTATTAAAGCCGAACATGCTTTATTTTAACTATTACCTATCTACTTAGGTTGTACGAATGACCTGTCTTTAGTCCTATAAGACCTATTTTACTATTACAAACCTTATACGAGTTATATTCCTATGTTCTAATAAGAATCTAACAAAATCTATCTATAATAAGGCTGTTTACGAATGCGATACAATTACAAACTATATGTCTATCTATACGAAGCTATAACGAAATGCGAACTTCTATACATGGCAAAGTACCCTACCTATCCTAGTGTACTAAGCTAAAACTTATCTTTATTATATACAACTTATAACTAACTATACATAGTGCGTTCATATTGTCGGTGTACGTCGTTGTCCGGAACACTTATTATGTCTTAATATCTTATAACTTGAATGAACCGCTGGACTGGCAACACATTAACTACAGTGGTCCTTTAAAATATTAAAGTTTTGTTGAAGTTTTAATTGCGGGTAATTTTCCTAACATAACCTTTGCGGGTGCAAATAATTTGGTGGGGACCAAATTATTAGGTCATTTAGAATGTTTGTTTTGCCAGAGATTTTGTGCTGAAATATTTAACTGATCTAAGTATTAAATTTATTTGACTGAAATTTTCACTGCGGCTTAGATTTACGTTGCATTTTCAACCGACTTCTTCAGGTGAGATAGTGGTCAAATACTAGCCTATAGGAAACTATACATATATACACTTCCAAAAAGTAGGAAGTTCTCAATTCATCTGTATGTTTTAATGTTTTTTTTTGTATGTTTGTTAAGCAATTACTCCGCCAATTGTTAACCGAATTACTCTTAAAGTTTTTTTTTAAATTGGTAGTCTCCAAAGTGATCCTATTGTAATTTCATCGAGATTTGATCTGATCAGTAGCGCAGGGCTATTCTGTAAGCTAACTCGGTAGCGGAATCCGCGGTGAGATTTGAATTTCGTACTACGAATTTCAAATCGTAACACGATCGAATACGGTTGATATAATACGTAATACGAAATTCAACCGTACTACGATCGTGTTATTCGATTCCGGGAATTCCGCTTCCGAGATAGCTTACAGAATAGCCCTACAGAAATAGAGATAGACACCACAAACTTAGTACTGACGTGGCATTTGAAGTAAGTTTTTTCGTTTTGTAAACAATCTTAAATTATGTAGAGGCGGTGACGAATGAGCGAGTGGTAAGAGCCTCTACCTAAGTCTAGCACGGTCGAAGAGCTGAAACACTTACGTCCAATAAGCATTCTTCCTGTACTATCTAAGATATTAGAGAGAGTAGTGCTGAATCAAATGGAGTTTATATAAAAGGAAAACATAATTCCGACGTACCAGTCTGGTTTCAGAAAGAACCACGGTACTGAAACTGCACTGTTACAGGTCACCGACGACATTTTAACTGCTTCAGATTCAGGGCTTAGTACCGTGTTAGTGCTTCTGGACTTCTCGCGTGCTTTTGACTGTTTAAGTCCCGATCTACTCGTTGCAAAACTGTCTTATTATGGTTTTTCTGCTAACGCCTGCCAATGGTTCGAAACATCTTACTAACAGAGAACAATATGTGGAAATAGGGTCTCTGAATGGAAGTAAACATATATCGGACATCGTAAAAGTACCGCGAGGAACTCCACAGGGCTCAATTCTCATTCTAATTCTTTTTACCCGACTGCGCGACGCAAAGGAGAGGTAATGTGTTTATCAGTCTATAGCATGTATGTATGTATGTTTGTTCCTTTGTGGCACACTAGAGACCAAACGCGTGGGCCGATTTTGATAATTGGCACGTCAATAGATTTGCCATGATAGCGCAAGTGTCAACGAAAACATAAAAAATTGAAAAATTCAAAATGGCGGATTTCAGACGCCAAAATTTGGGGTTCAAAAAAAATTTTTTTTTTCAAAACCTATCGAGTGGGGTATCGAATTAAAGGTCTTAAAATGGAGATTCAAAATATATTTATAACAAATAATTTATGATCGTACAAATCGAAAAAAAAAACGATTTTACATGCCGCGTTAGTCACTATCAGTAACAAGTTTGCGGTGGTTATCTCTGAAGTTACTTATCAGATCTCAATAAAATTACAATGAGACCAAACGAAAATCATATTAACTCAAAAAAAAAAAAAAAATTCCAAATCGGTTAAGAATTGATGGAGTTCTGAGGTAACAAACAACCTCTTCCTTTTGGTATAGTCGTTTAATAGTACGGAATTTGCCGTCCTTTACTTAACTAAAAAATGTAAAATGAAACATTAAATTAAAACATCAAAAAACCCGACTGCGCAAAAAGTGAAGTGTTAAAAAACGAACTGAAAAGAAAAAACAAGTAAGTCTAGTAGTTTAGACTTCTGTTTAGGGATATCAAAAAACTATACCATTTAAATTCTTTCTCGGTCGATACACTCATAAAATAAATTATACATTGTTATATGGAATATAGAGACTTTAACAGTCGGGACACATTAATCCCCATTCGTTAAGCCATTAATGTGTCCCGACTGTTAAAGTCTCTATATTCCATATAAAGTATAATTTATTTTATGAGTGTATCGACCGAGAAAGAATTTAAATGGTATAGTTTTTTGATATCCCTAAACAGAAGTCTAAACTACTAGACTTACTTGTTTTTTTCTTTTCAGTTCGTTTTTTAACACTTCACTGTTTGCGCAGTCGGGTTTTTTGATTTTTTAATTTAATGTTTTTTTCAATGTTTACTGCTGACATGCCCAAACATATAAAAACTTGCAAATACCATCTTTATGCTGACGACACGCAAGTCTACTATAGTTTTGATTCAATTAACACAAACGCAGCTATTGATAACATAAATAAGGATGCATGGGCACAGCGCAATTATCTAATACTTAACCCTGGAAAATCAAAATTGTTAGTTCTTGGTACCAAAATGCAAATCAAAAAAGTTACAGATAATAATCCAAGGCTAAGTATCAACGGAATCAATATCCCGATTGAATCAGACGCAAGAAATTTGGGGCTTACCATTGACGGTGAATTGATATTCACGAAATATATCTATGAGAAAATTAAAACTGCTTTTTACAAACTTCAATTATTATATGATACTAGAAGTGCCCCGCGGCTTCGCCCGCGTTAAAGACTTCTTTATTTACTTAAAACTTTTATTTTGTGAAAACCTTTCTATGATAAGAGACATCAAAGAAGTAAAAGCCAAATCGGTTCAAACTTTGAACCCCCGTTTCATCCCCTTAAGGAGTGAATTTTGATAAATCCTTTCTTAACGGATACCTACGTTATAATAACTAGCTAAAATTTGGCTTGCAGATGCAAGCCAAATTTTAGCGCAATCCGAAACAAAATTGATTTCAGACTTTGTTACTGGGGTAACAAAGTCAAGGTGAAGTGGGCTTCACCTTTTTAGGGGTGGCATTTCGAAAATGTCTGAAACACGTATTTACTTATTTATTTTTAAAAGCACTTGTGTGAACTTTCGAATTGAAAAAACTTTCTAATCTTGTTTCTCCGTACAAACATTGAACCCCCATTTCATCCCCTAAAAGGGTGAATTTTGGAAAATCCTTTCTTAGTTACACCTTTACGTACTAAGACCCTCGAAATTTCAAGTCTCTACTACCAGCGGTTTAGGCTGTGCGTTGTCTGTCAGTCAGTGAGTCAGTCAGTCAGTCAGTATGTCAGGACAAAGATTCTTATAGTATTAGATGAGAAAATATATATCGGAAGAAGTGAGACTTTTGCTGTGTGATCTCTTAGTGCTCTCTTAGTGCTCTCTCCATTTAACTATTGCAGTGCGGTGTATGGGCCAAGACTGTGGGTAAAAACAGAAACTGCTATCCAACGAGTGCAGAATGCTTGCGCCCGTTTCTGTTTTAGCATACCCAGAAGATGTTGACCGTGATTGGCCATTGATGATTGATGATGATTGATGATTGATTGATTGATGACCCATGTTAGCCCTTACTTAGTACAAAAAGGAATACTTAACATAAAATCACGAAGAGAGCTTCACAGAGCATGTATAACGCATAAAAAAACAGAATATCTATTTCACAAATTTACATGGTTCAAAGAAATGTATCCATTGAAAACACGTTTTATACATTGTTATCGTCTCTGCATTCCTAAACACAAAACTGCAGGTTTTTAAGGTTGTTTTAAGTACTGGGCTTCACAAATATGGAACGACCTTCCGCCACCTTTAGGCATTCGACACTGTCCAGCACAAGGACTTTAAGCCGCAATCCGCGCTCTATAAGTCTGCCGTCAGCGCGGTTGTGTCGGATGCGTGGCCACTGACGTCAGACGACGTCGGCGGTCGCCGGCTGCGGGCCGTCGCTGCCGCCGCTCCCAGCGAGCGTCGCTCAGCCACCACGGCTCACATCTCATCATCATCATCATCCACCTTTTAGAAAAAAAATCGGTAAAGAAACATATAAATATCGCTTCAAAGTATTACTTATGTTAAGACAAAAAAAATGTACGAAACGACCTTTAAACTTAAGTAGAAAATAAACACAAAACAATAAACACACACACACTCACACACACACACACATACACATACACACGAGTCTACTGTCAATAGGTAATATACAACATCTCTAGATTTTTCATGTTTTAAATTTGATAGCATTTGATTTTAAAATTATCGTGAATTTGTAACATTATTATTGTTATATACCTACCTAATAACCTAGGTCGAGAAAACTCGACTAAAGGTACGTGAATTGTAGCCGGTATATAACAATAATAATATTGATAGCATTTGTTTACTTTTTAATGTTTCAATATATGTATTACTTTAAATTGACCCGCTCTATAACTACAAATCGGCGATGACCATAGACCGAATTTTCGGGGTCAATTAGAAAACCAGCGTTGTGTGTCTAAGCAATAATTGGACGCACAACAATTATGCTGAAATTGATCCTTTTGTCGTTCATATTTACTTTAATCTTTTATGTGTATTTGTTATGTGCTCTAAATATGACAATAAATTATTTTCAATTTCAAGATCGTTATATATAGTACGCTGTCATATATTGTAATTGTAATTGTTTATTTGCAACTTAGCACATTAAAAACAGAGTTTCAAAGGCTTATATTCTAAAACAAAGCTTATGAGCTCTGAATCTCACACTAGAGAAAACTCTGTGTTGTAAGATTCAGTCTCTTCCTGTCGTGATTCTTTGAGATGTGGAACAAAAAAAATAAAGAATATTGGCATAAGTTTATCTTTATTCAACGCAAAGCGCATGTGTTTGGTAAAGTTTTAACATAGCTAATCAAAGTTAAGCCCAACTCCCCATTATCGAGATAGGCAAGACTCTCATTTCCTTTTTGTTTTCAGATACCGTTCAACAGGACTAAAGAGGGTGATGGATATTCAGTACTCACGTTTACTCCCTGGTCCGTGATACTGTTTTTCATGATCGTGTTTATAATCGCATCGCTCGCGTTTTCTTTTATGGTCAGCGTGTTTTTCTCACGAGGTAAGATTAACTTTAAAATTAACTTTATTGTGTAAGCTATAGGATTCATAATGCTAGTTCCAAGAAGTCTTTATACAAATCTCAGGAATTTCATTGATGTAGGCAAGTTGTTTAACAAACAAAATATCGTCCTGAAATAGAGCGATACACAAAGACGAACAACTTTGTTGATTTATATTCTTAGCTGAAATGTCAATACTTACCTATTTAAATGAGATTTTAGTGAACTACCACCCACTGAACAAGGACGTGTCGCGAACTTGCTTGTTACATTTTGACGGCTAAACAGAATTTTAGGAAGAAGATAACTAGCCTGCATCATAAATCATAAACTTACTTACCAACAGGTAAGATAGAGGTCAATATAAAAAATATAGCCATGGTAAAAACAGCTCTGATGGTCAGAGCACAACAACATTGATTTGTTCTGTTTAATTTTAGATTAGTGTTAAGACGTTTACTTACATATTTAAGATTGTTAATATAATTTTTTTTTTACTAAGCGGATCGACATATTCGCATGGGCGAAAAAGCTCCAGTTATAAAGAATTAAAAAAAAAAAAAATACAGGATACTTTTTATCATCATCTTCTCTAACTTTACTTTAGTTGCACGGGGCACTGGTGCTTTATTTATAATGTATATATGTATGTGTAACGTTATTTTTAGATTTCCTTGCACTTAACCACTCTCATTAATTGAAATGTCTAGCCACAGTAAAGCTCCGCAGTATTGGTAAATAAAATCGTCTGCCGAGTAAATGACCCTGCTGTTTAAGACAGTATGGTTTGTTTGTATAATACCGTTACTTACATGGCAATAAATCAATTTATATGATAATATGATTATTTGTCATAAATAAAGATTTAATTATCGTCAGTGAATATCGGAAACATTAATAAAAACAAACTATTATACATTCGATTAAAATTATTGTGATAGTTAAGTACACATATTAAATTTATAATCTTACCGTTATACAAGCATAATAACTGAAAAAAATTAAGCAAAATAAACTTTATTACTTACTTATACACTATTAAATATGTGATAATAGTTTACGAAACTTGCATAATGAATAGTATTAAAACACGAGTGTGTGTTTAAAAACCGAGCTTTAGCAAAGTTTTTATTAGTATCACAAGAGTGATTTTATACATAGTTATATATACATTACTTTATCTACACTCATATAATAGGTATTTTAGTTACCTATTCAAATAAAACACCAAGGTTAGCAACAAACTGGCCAAGTGCAAGTCGGACTCGCACTCGTAGGGTTCCGTGACACAGTAGAGTATTTTATAACTATAATTTTTCGCCACCACAAAATTTACTTTGTTTTTCATAGTTTCTATGAAATACAAAGTTATATTTGCGGTCGCTATATCTCAAAAACTGCTGACTGTATCTCGTTCAAACCAATTTTCATTCATTGAAAGTTTTTATTGAGATCTACAATATATATATATATATATTTTTTACTTCCTTACTTTTAAAGTTAGGGGAGTTAGGGGGGGTCAAATGATTGACTTTGAGAAAAAATTGTTGTAGGAACCTCAATGTCATTTTTAAAGACCTATCTATTGACACGTATAGGTATGATGAAAAAAATTTTTTTAGTTTCAGTTCCATGTATGGGGAGCGCCCCTTAATATTTAAAATAAAAAAAAAATTAAAATCGTAAAGCGGTTCACAGAATACATCTACCTACCAAGTTTCAACTGTGTAGTCTTAATAGTTTCGGAATAAAGTGGCTGTGACAGACGGACGGACAGACAGACAGACATACAGACAGACAGACATGACGAATCTATAAGGGTTGCGTTTTCTCCCATTCGGCTACGGAACCCTAAAAAGTAAGTTAGCTAAAAAAACAACGAAAGTGTGGCTCCGTAACCATCGGTCAACCGCGCATGAGCCCTAGCGCATCTTCCAGAACTTTACGATATGAGTGTAGATAAACATATTTTTTGGTAACGGAAGATAAATCATTAATTTACATTACAAGTAATTTGAAAAATGGCTCTAATTTCTTTGTTATCTCTGTTTCTCTAATACTGTAATCAAAAAAGCAATTTTCTCCTTTATTAGTATCGTAGAAGAAACCAAAATTTGGCATTCAGAAGTAAGACCAAAAACTCGTGTCGACCGTGTTAAGAATAACAAATATACTAGCAGGAATTATTGGCAATGTCAGAAACATAAAAACTTCCTTACTGTACTTGACGTAAATTACATACCACACCAATATCTCACGAGTACATGCTAATATTATAATTATTACGAACGTTACAAACTATGGTTGTTAGTTATCTTATACAGTTGTATAAGTTTAACGGTCAGTGGTTTTAATGGCAATTGAATGGTTGCTTTGTGTATCATCGCCGTAAGTAAGATAGTCTACGTTGGTATATTTTTTTTTGATTTTTCGCTCCCATACTTTAAAAGTTAAAGGGGGGGGGGGGGGGGGGGGCACACACATTTTATCACTTTAGACGCGCCTATCTTTCAAATGATTGACTTTAAGAAAAAATGATTTTAGGAACCTCAATGTCATTTTTAAAGACTTATCCATAGACTCCGCACGTATAGGTTTGAAGAAATTTTTTTCGTTTGTTTCAGTTCCAAGTATGGGACCCGCCCCCCCCCCCCCCTTTAACTTTTATATTTTTTATTTTTGTATAAAAATCGGAAAGCGGTTCACATAATACATTTACCTACCAAGTTTCAATTCTGTAGTCCTGACAGTTTCGGAATAAAATGGCTGTGACATACGGACGGACAGACAGACAGACATGACGAATCTATAAGGGTTCCGTTTTTTGCCATCCGGCTACGGAACCCTAAAAAAAGTGTCAAAACGTAATAAGCAAATTTTCCAGAAATCTGATTCTGATATACTAATTTAATGTTGTGTATTTAGTCATCACTTTATTTATGAAATCTTGCGAGATCCCGCCTAATTTATTCTTCTTCTGCTTTGGGATTGATCTCGTAAAATATCTCGAGATCGCCATTGCAAACCCTGTGTGACAGTAGTCATTTATTCATACCAGTAGTTCTACTAAAATAAAATGTAAAAGTTTGTGAGGAGCTTGTGTTACGTTTGCGTAACACAAGCTCCTCACAAACTTTTAATGGCTGAAACATTTGAATGAAATTGGGCACACAGATAGAATGTAACTTAGATCAACACATATGATAATTTTAACGCTTGTAAAGCTTTGGGGAAAACTTAGTACATTATAGTCATGTTTCAAATTCACGTAAACTAACATGTAACAAAAATGGATGTATAAATAATATGTTTATTTCAGCGAATACTGCCGCATCTTTCATGGGCCTGGCATGGTTCACGACATATTCAATTTACATGCTGACACAAATGCTATACGAAGATATAAGTTTGACGACGAAGTTACTGGTCAGTCTTATTTCAAACACTGCTATGGGATACGCGTTCCAAATGATCATTATGTGTGAAGGCTCTTCTAAAGGTATGATATATCATTATGACATTATAAATAATATTTACAGGATATGCTATACCTGCTAAAAGACAAGGCCTCCTTTCTCTTATACCACTGGCTTGGTCAGGTTTGTTGCCTGTGTACGTACAAAAATTAACTTTGATACGGTATTACTTAAACGTTTTTTCCTTGTAAATTGATGTTACTTGTTAATCTATACCCTAGAATCTATGGTGTAATAACATGCTATGAACTAAGTAGACTTTATCACGTTCTTAATTAATATCTACGGGATAATCCTTACTTTTCTAATATGATTATTGAATATGACTCTATTTTTACAACATGTTTACATGCACCTAATAGAACTTACGGCAAATATATTGGTTGCTCCTTGACACAGTTGACACCGATTCTAAAGACCATAATATTATTCTGAGTTGGCATTTAATTGCTGTTCAATTATAGTGCGTCTGACGACCGAATTCTTTAACAATTACTAAGCATTAATTTATAGCATCGGCAGTGGATTGCAAGGAAATATAATAACCATGGTATTGTGAGTTTATAAAGCACCTTTCTTATGCATATTATAAAGTTAATGATAGGGTTATCACGTGATGGCAAATGCCGACATTTCTGACTAGTATTCACTTTCACTGTCGAACTAGAAATAGAGGGCGCGTTGCCGTTTCTTGACGTGTTATTGTGTCATCTATTTGGTAAAAGCTGATGTGGATCTTGGGTTGGGATAAGTAGTTGCACTGTGTGGAGTGTACTAAGTCTGTTGTGTAGCGGCTCTTATAACGATCGTCTTCTACTAAGCGTGATTTAAGTCCTACCGCATCGTCACTTTCTATTAGGTCAGATCGTGAGAACAAGTTTATATTTACCCACATGTCACATCAAATCAATATGTAGTCCCACTTCTAGTCACGGTGTTAGTCCACTGCTGGATGTAGGTCTCCCCTGAGATACGCCACTGAGCCCGATATCATATACATCTTATACATACATGTATATCGACGCTCCAGCTGGTCACAGGACTTCCTACGCTACGATTGCCGATTTGCGGTCTAGGACAAGTCATCCCCAACAGTTATCAGTCCTGCGGCAGATATGACCGGTCCTCTGCCACTTCAGTTTGCTAATCCGTTGATAGCATCGTTCACTTTAGTTCTCTGGCAAATTACTTCGCTCCGGATTCGATTCCGCAGAGCAATACTGAGCATAGTTCTCTCTATAGGTCGCCGAGTGATTTTAAATTTGTGAACTAGTCGAACTGTGAGTGTCCACGTTTCGGCTCCGTATCTCACCACGGACATGTGTTTACCATGTGTCTATACTCGCTCAGACCAAATAAGAAGACGGTGGCCCGCCGAACAACGCACTGAGGCTGGTTAAAACTACGCCTCGTCGTGTACATACACAGTTACACGCATACACATATAACGAAACTACGCCTTATCTTGTTAGGCGCGCGGAGTATCACGCTAAAATAATTCGCAATTTTAAAAGAAAAAAATCCGAATTATGTTGTGAAAGGGTGTAAAAACCAATCTTCGTGAAATAAATAGCAGAATGGAATCACATTATCATCATATCATCACAAAGTTTTTACTGCGCAGCAACAGTAAGCGCAGCAAGTGCACACATGTTTACGAAACCGACCTCTTTGCGTTTTTCGGCGGTGCGGGGCATGACTTCTTATTTGGTCTGATATTTTAGGTAGTATAAATTGAGTAAAAGTTTTGTCATATTTTATATTAAACACAGGTTTACAATGGGAAGACATGTTCAAGCCCATATCGTATCACGACCAGTTCCAACCAGGGTATGTGGTCCTCATGTTGTTACTGGACACTATCATATACATGCTGATAGCTCTGTATGTAGAGAAGATACGACCGGGACTCTATGGCGTACCTTTGCCCTGGTACTTCCCTTGTACAAAGAGTTTTTGGATGCCTAATAGGACTAAAGTTGCAGGTGAGAACTATTGATAAGTCTGTTGGAATTTGAACCTTAGATCTTCTCAATTAAAGTTCTATATTACTTGGAATCGATATTCATTTATCATCATAATCTTCCTGCCCTTATCCCACCGACAAAGTGTCGATGCAACATGTAATTATTATCTTCCATTTGGCTCTATGCGCTATCATTTTCGTATCTACTATTGCAACCATATCTTCCAACACACAGTCTATCCACACTTTATTTTTCTCCCTCTCTTTCTATAGCCATTCACTTTAATGTTTATTGCCTTTCTCATACTTGTTCTTCACTTCTTATAACATATCCATACCACGCTAGCTTATCGCTTTTTAATGTTTTTGGCACCTCTTTCAGGCATCATTTTACTTACATACATGGAATACTTATTTACATAAAATACTTTTCCTCTGACATGCATCGAAAGACATTTAATTAAATTCTATTATGAATATGGATCTTTTACAGCTATGACGCATAAGCAAGGAGCCGATGTAGAGTATAATGACGCCCTTTTAAAGGTAGTTCATGATGAAGAGCCCAAGGGCGTGCGGATGGGCGTCGACATTCAGGTGAGTCAACTATCCAAGCATATTATCACAGACTGCTATATATTATATCTTCGTTTACAGTCCATATATTTATGGTGTGAAGGGGGTGCCAGACTTGCCAGTAAGTTCGCGAAGCTCATATTGTTATGAGTTGTCTTCCACAAAGGAGGTCTTCTATTGTTTGGAAATAAATAATTTATTACCATCGATATATATAAAAAAGGGAGATAATGTACCCTGCTCCTAAACGTGGACCGTGTGGATTAGGTTCGCAAACCTAATTTCACCTTAGTTACAATCGAACTGGCGTTTGTGTGGCTCGTACAGAAACACATGTGCAATTATCGTTGATCCATTTAAATTATTAGCAACAATGCCTTCCTCTGTTCTTCATGCACATCAAGCTCGACATTAGAAATTCGTGTTTTCATGTGCAGTTGTTTCTAGTTACATTATGTTTACGTGGCATAAGAGTGAGTACCGCATCTCACTTTTTAACCGACTTCAAAAAAAGGAGGAGGTTTTTCAATTTGACAGTATATATGTTTTTTTTTGTTTTTTTATGTTTGTTCGCGGATAACTTCATCGTTTGTGAACCTATTTTGATTATTCTATTTTTGTTGGTAAGGAGATATCCCAAGTGTAGTACCATGGTAATTTTATTGAGGTCGCATAAGTATCTCCAGAGGTATGGAGATAAACACCTCAAAATTGGTACTGAAGTCGGTTCTTTTTAGTTTTTTAAACGATCTTATTATATCGATGTTTATCACTTATTGAAATAACGTGTTACGGCTCGTGGCGATGACAGACAGGCAAGGAGCAAGATTTCAAACATGTTTGAACGCTGACGATTTTCCACAGCAGTTAAAGTTAGCGTAGTTAGGATTACCTACACATGAGCGAGCGAGAGATAGTCGAGCCACAAAGTACGCGAACTTACGCGTACGTTTACCACCCACTTAAGTCTAAACCTGTCTCAAAATAATCTAATTATGCTGACGTATGGTATACATAAACGCTGAATACTGGTGTAACAATAATGACAAAATATCTTATAATAGAGTACAGAAATAAGCAGTCGCGAAGATTCGCAGTAGACGTCCCAAAAATACATTATAAAATTGTTATGGTTTGTAACCTCGACTTTTTGTCTTAGTTGGAACTTATCCAAGACAGAAAGAATAATAGAGTAGGCAATTTCCTCAACATGCCCTAGTTCAAACTAATACCAACTTGTTTACATTTACGTTTGGTGCTAACATATTAAACCAATCAATAATTCCAATAACTGTAACGCAGTTCAAGGTCCGCTGAACATTTCTTGAAAGACTTTAAATATACGATTTCTATCCTTGACATGTCAATGGCTTATTTAAACGATTTGTCTTTTTCTTTGAATCGGGTCGCCGTATGAATAAGTAATAAATAACACTTTTCATACGCATAAGTTTCTTTTTCTTTTATAGGGTTCCGAACCCAAAGGGTACCAACGGAACCCTATAACTGAGACTTCGCTGTTCGTCCGTCGCTCTGTCCAACTTTCACAGGGTTGTATCTCCTTAACCGTAATAGGTAACTATTTTAAATGTTCACTAGGTATGTATTACTATGGGCAATTTAACAACAAATCATCATCATCATCATCAGCCTATGTTAGTCCACTGCTGGACATAGGCCTCTCCATCTCCACGTCACTGAGCACGATCCTCGGCAACTCTCATCCAGCTCTTGCCAGCCACCTTGCGAAGATCATCGCTCCACCTAGTCTGAGGACGTCCTACGCTACGCCTGCCGATACGCGGTCTCCACTCAAGAACTCGTTTATCCCAACGGTTGTCGGTTCTTCGGCTGATATGTCCGGCCCACTGCCACTTCAGTTTGCTAATCCGGTGAGCTATGTCGATGACTTTAGTTCTCTGGTTCTCTGTCGGATTACCTCGTTTCGGATTCGAACCTTTAGAGAAACTCCGAGCATAGCCCTTTCCATAGCTAGCTGAGCGACATTGAATTTGTGGACCAGCCCCAGTGATTGTCCACGTCTCGGCACCGTATGTTATAACGGGTAGGACGCACTGATTAAAGACTTATGTCTATAGACTTAGTAACAACAAATACTACACACAAAATACAATTAAATATTAATGGGGGTTCCGGTAACAAGAAACGTGTATTTTCGGCGTTTTTTACCCGACTGCGCGACGCAAAGGAGAGGTAATGTGTTTATCAGTCTATATATTTATGTATGTATGTATGTATGTATGTATGTATGTATGTTTGTTCCTTTGTGGCACACTAGAGACCAAACGCGTGGGCCGATTTTGATAATTGGCACGTCAATAGATTCGCCACGCTAGCGCGAGTGTCAACGAAAACATAAAAAAATGAAAAATTCAAAATGGCGGATTTCAGACGCCAAAATTTGGGGTTCAAAAAAATTTTTTTTTTCAAAACCTATCGAGTGGGGTATCGAATTAAAGGTCTTAAAATGGAGATTCAAAATATATTTATAACAAATATAATTTATGATCGTACAAATCGAAAAAAAAAAACGATTTTACATGCCGCGTTAGTCACTTTCAGTAACAAGTTTGCGGTGCTTATCTCTGAAGTTACTTATCAGATCTCAATAAAATTACAATGAGACCAAACGAAAATCATATTAACTCAAACAAAAAAAGAATTTTAAATCGGTTAAGAATTGATGGAGTTCTGAGGTAACAAACAACCTCTTCCTTTTGGTATAGTCGTTTAATAGTACAACTGTAAAGTAAGTAAGCTTAAAAAGCAATACCCTATCTATTTCACGCATTTCGGTTTTTTGTTCTTTTTTTCCAAGGTAGTACCTTGGACAAAGCTGTGGTCGACTTAAGTTCACGCATTTTTGCGAAAGGTCAAGCCTATGTAGCATTGAGCCGGGTTAGATCTTTAGATGGACTAGTAATAAGTAGTTTAGATCCCCGGAAACTACTCAATAATCCACATGACAGCAACTCTCTAAATGAAATGAGAAGATTACGGAATTTGCCGTCCTTTACTTAACTAAAAAGTGTAAAATAAAACATTAAATTAAAAAATCAAAAAACCCGACTGCGCAAAAAGTGAAGTGTTAAAAAACGAACTGAAAAGAAAAAAACAAGTAAGTCTAGTAGTTTAGACTTCTGTGTAGGGATATCAAAAAACTATACCATTTAAATTCTTTCTCGGTCGATACACTCATAAAATAAATTATACATTGTTATATGGAATATAGAGACTTTAACAGTCGGGACACATTAATCCCCATTCGTTAAGCCATTAATGTGTCCCGACTGTTAAAGTCTTTACATTCCATATAACAATGTATAATTTATTTTATGAGTGTATCGACCGAGAAAGAATTAAAATGGTATAGTTTTTTGATATCCCTAAACAGAAGTCTAAACTACTAGACTTACTTGTTTTTTTCTTTTCAGTTCGTTTTTTAACACTTCACTTTTTGCGCAGTCGGGTTTTTTGATTTTTTAATTTAATGTTTTATTGCTTGTTCTTATGAACCGTAATAGGTAGAGACTTGAAATCTTCACAAAATATGTATTACTCTAGCCGCTTAACATCAAATACTAAATACTGAACAAGAAAATGTTATCATCTGAGATCGCTTTGTACAAACTATTCAATATGTATCGTGTATTATATAAACAAATTACTTGCAATAAATATTTTATTGTATTTCATACATATTCATAGTGGTGTTCAGTGGATACCCGTGGTCGTATGCTACTTTGCAGAATGTAGGTGACATACGACCACGGCTATCCTCTGAGCACCACTAGAATATGTACGAAATACATTAAAATATTTATTACAAGTAAGTTGTTTATATAATACACGATACATATTGAATAGTTTGTACAAAGCGATCTCAGATGATAACATTTTCTTGTTTCATTCTTCGAGCGTGATTTTTTGTAGTCGTATTTTAGTTTTTGAACGAAATTTTTATTTAAGGCATTTTGGGGTTTTTGCATAAATGTATACATGCATACATGTCAACATACTTACATCGATACATAGTGATCAACAAACACATAACCCTCCCTATTGCTTCTTTGCGAAGCCCAATGGGATAAAAAATAGTTTTCTTGACTTAGACGGGATATATCTCGAAAACACTACGCTTGACAAAAATATGACGTATCAAACCCTACCTTCTTTTAAAATCCCTATTCAACGATACCACACACGATAGGGTGGGGAGAAATTTTTTTTTTAGTACTTGACTTTGTGCCCCCTAGAGGGCGCCACATTCAATTTGTTGTGACGTCACATAGCCTATAACCAGCAGACAAATAAGACGCGTCCAACGACACCTCATTTATCAATATTATAAAATATATATATAAATTATGATAAGTATTTTAGAAGTTATGAGGGAACAGATGAACATACATACAAAAACATAACCCTCCTTTTTGCTTCGCCGTAGTCGGGTAATAAATCCAATTAAAGGGCGTCCCCATAGAAGAATCTGTTTTGTCAGGCGTTTTCGCTCGATCAAACCTTAGTTGACAAGAGACTTGAAATTTATAATACATATTGTGTGTATAATACATATTGTGTGTGTACATGTGTGTATTACACTATGCTGCTATAGCTGCTATAAAAACATTAATAAATTAAAAATAAAAGGGAGAAGATACAATAATAAATACAGATAAATAAAACACAAGAAACTTATATTTCCGGCAAATTTTGTTCAATCGGAACTCTTTCCCTTCGAGTCCGATTCGGACTTGGCCAGTTTATTTAAATATAATATATGCTATCTACGTTAGTTAGTATTATTTTTATAAACCATGAAAAAAGTATTCATGACAAAACTTCTTTGAAAATAAGTAGTTGGACGATAGCTCAAATTGCGAATTGGGTATAAAATCCTTTTTGTATCATCTTTTTCAATCATACATCATCGATGTATAGACCGAACCGCAAATACACATCGTTAAAACAGGTTCTTATAAAAGAAGCACATGAATTGCTGGTTAAAGTGGTTAAATCGAATTTAGTGTGGTAGAGATTTTCATTTTAATGCTAGGTACACACCTGCTAATCGAACGACAACTATCGTTGAATAGAGGGAGATTACTACAGGTGGTTGGAGCATTATATCGATGCTACGCCTGACTTGCTACCAAAAAGTAGCTTACCACTATCAAGGACAAAATCTGCTGCCATTACCTCCCGGTGTGTAGCACACATGCCTTGAGTGTAGGTTCAGACCATTCTAAGCTTGGCGTGTTCATCATCTTCGACCAGGCGAGATAGGGGTCAACCGATCAGATAAAAAAAAATATAAAAAAGATAAGCCTGTTTCGATGCGTCTTCTTCCATTCGCCATTTATTCGCTTTCGTTCGCTTGGTCTGGACCCGTCATAACACTACGCTTAAATCTATGTGGAACCTTTATATCTAGTTATAATTATATCCTGTTGTGAGTGATGAGTAACTGATATGATAAGTATTATTCCATTTTACGATGTGTCTAATAACATCTGCGAGATAAAACATGCTGAATCATCTGATGTCGGATATGGACTTTTGAACTTTATTTTTTTGTCTCATCATTTTTTGTTGTAGAATCTTACAAAAATATACAAAGGTCGTAAAAAAGTTGTAGATGACTTGAGTCTGAGGATGTATGAGAATGAAATAACAGTATTATTGGGGCACAATGGAGCAGGGAAAACAACAACGATTTCCATGCTTACAGGTAAATATATACATTTTATAGCATATAGACTAGCTTTTGACCACTATCTCACCTGTTGTTAAGTGACTATGCGGTCGAAAATCAAAGCACGCTAGGCCTAGAATGGGAACAGGCTCTCAAGAGAAGCTGCTGTCATTATCCATACAGTTATGTATGTTAAAAATACATGCCCAGAGATTTGCGTGACAATGTTTAAGTGTTGGTAAGTGATAAAAAACAGACGTCATGGCTAACCTTCACGACAAAAAAAAACTCGTATATCCTCGTCAATGTTTTCCGGTAAAGTAAAATCTCGAACCTTACATCCATAAGAAGTCTTAATCTATACTTCTATACTAATATTATAAAGAGAGAACATTTGTATTTTTGTATGTTTGTAATGAGTAAGCTCAAAAACTACTGAACCGATTTAAAAAATTCTTTCACTAATACATAGAATGGACTTTCGGAATGAAAATAGGCTATATATTACCCCGTTTAAATTAAAGGTACATTCGTGGAGACCTAATTTGCAACCTAAGTCGGCAAATAAACGGTCGAAAAAACACGTTATTTACGAACGCTGCTTAATTGAAAATAGATAGAAGAATATTTTCAATGCAAGAGTTGTACAACTTAATAAGACCTACAAAAAAGTCCGCAACAGCATATGTCTATCTCTTAAGGTTGACTCACAGTAACCATTTTAATCTTAAAATTTTTGTTAAAAAATATTACATAACTTCCAAGGCTATTTTCAAGTATATAGTATTTATCCTTATCCAAATAATTACGTTAATTAGCTTGGCCACATATTATAGATTTAAATTGTCCTTTACAGTATATAATTCAAATGAAAACTCTAGAAGATATCACGAATTTCACAAACACGCATCGCAAAATTAATAAAATATTTGCAGTGAAACCACAGATTAGGTCATAGTTACTTCGAAAATATTATTATAAGCTTAGCTATGCTGTAGATCCCCACCGATAACAATCAATTTGAAGTCAATATAGTAATAATATGATCTATTGTATAAAATAATATTCATCTATATATATAATAATATAATATAATATTCTAAACCACCCCGACTGATCTATGTATAATAGCTTTTTCCAATGACTCTAAACACGACATTTAAAATCTGAGCTGTAAGTTGGTGAGGATTTGAGTATTCTGTAGAGTCCAGGAGGCTTCCATGTTCTTACAATATCGTTGAAGAAGAAGATTTTCGAATTGATCAGACCAATGAAAGTTGATTTCATAGCGCAATTAACTAGAAAAAAGGTCATAATTTTATAACGATTGAACGAATTTTCATGAATCAAAGCTAAGAAAACTCTCGATGAAGACATCTATCAAACAAAAAAAACTATCAATAATAAAAACAAAATCGGTTCATCCGGTTAGGTGCTAAGATGCTACAGACAGACACACAGATACACACGTTAAACGTATATTACCCCTACATTTTGTCGGGGAACGCCGTAAGGTTACGGCGGCAAATGTACTCCTTGGTGGTAAGCTACTTTTTGGTAGATTTAATGATTCCACTACCACTGTACGAAAACTCATGATTCATGAATGCACATAAAACTTTCATTGGTAGGTATATACTCGTAGCTAGGATTAGAACCAACGACCGTCGGGTCAGAATCAGGGTAACTATCCTTTACGCCAAAGGGCCGTCCAATATCAATACGTAAGTATTATAAAACAAAGTTCATCACTGCGTCTGTCTGTCTGTTCGCAATAATCTCAATAGCTACTGAACGGATTATCATGCGGTTTTCACCAATAGCCAGAGTGTTTATGAGGAAGGTTTAGGTGCATAATTCGTTAAGGTTTTGTGTAAATTGGATGAAATATGACGATGGTTGTTAAATATGTTCATATTTTATATTCGATGCAACAAACTGATGCAAATTTTGTAGGCATATATGTTCTACCCGTGCGAAGCCGGGGCGGGCTGCTAGTGTATCAATATTTGAGATCGTTTCGAATCACTATTTATGATGCTCGTATATTTTTTATTTGTGCTAAAAGCTTTTCTACTTCCCTGTCATTACATTAATTTTTAACAGTTTTTCATATTTTTAATATTATCTCATTTTGCTCGCTCTCTTTGAATAAAATGAATCCATAGATAAATTCATAACAGTAACACTACAACCTTCTAGAGCTACAGTTTTTGTTGTCATTTTTCATTGTCATTCATTGACATGGCCAGACAAGCACTTGACAACTATCTAACCTGATGTTAAGTGGAGTTCCAACCCGTCTTCCAAGCTTTCATCTTCTATCAGTAGGTCATTAGGCAAATTTCCAACCCTACTAACTTCTATCACTACAATCGTAAAAACACCTTTTCTAATGCTAAAATGTACCGTTTCAGGCGTCGTACCTCCAACATCAGGGTTTGCTACTATAAATGGGTACAGCATAGTAACAGAGACAGAACAAGCTCGCAAGTCTCTCGGCATCTGCCCTCAACACAACGTTCTGTTCGCCGATCTCACTGTGGCCGAACACATTATATTCTACTCGAGGTTAAAAGGAGTGCCTCCGAACAAAATATCTGAAGAAGTTGATCATTTTCTTAAACTTTTGGAGTTAGGCGATAAGGTAATCTCTCTTTTAGAATATCACACACTTATTTATACGTCGTGATCAGTTATATTCTATCTAGCTATAGTATCTGTCAGTTCATTTTCCGTCTAGTAGTCGGTATAGGCTTCCTTCTATATATATGTATATGTTTACGTTGTCCATTTTCTTCGGTCTTGTCATCATCATCCTATACAGACCACTGCTCCACCTCGGCATCTTTAATATACTCTTGCTATCTAACTCTTGCTAGAAACCTTGCGAAGATCATCGCTCCATCTAGTCTGAACGTCCTACGCTGCGGTTGGCGTACTTTTTACGTTACTTTGCTGCAAGATCCAGTATAGTCCGTCGTATCGATCAACCTCGTACGATCTGACCTTCGAGGTGCTGAACAGTTCTAACAACTTCTCTCGTTTGTTACCACTTTACGGCTATATCATGTAGATCTACATGAAACTTGGTTCTTGGAATCCAAATACTTTGAACCACAAAAAGAATATACGGTCAATAATTAATTTTTAAGCATCATATATAACGCTTCAGAACATACATAAAAAAATTAATAGTTTACGTAAACGAAATCATTAAAGCTATCGGCGCTTCCTTTTCTTATAAAGTTAACATCCTGCTCTTTTTCTAGAAGAAAATTTACCTGCCTGTTTTCAGAGGAATGTTCTATCAGCGAAGTTATCCGGTGGTCAGAAGCGTCGTCTATCAGTGGCGGCGGCGATGTGCGGACAGTCACGTGTGGTGTTACTGGACGAGCCCACCTCGGGACTAGATCCAGCCGCCAGGCGGGCACTATGGGACCTGTTACAGAAGGAAAAGAAAGGTGAGAAGTTGTGTTAGGCTGTTGCTAAGTTGGGTATGGATTGCCGAACGGCGAGGATAAGATATAGCGTAATAGCGTGATATATAACGTAAGCGGCTGTGATTGGCCCGTCGGCGCGGGATACAAGCCTATCATAGCCGTGCGGTGGCACCTGCGCTCCTCTCGACCCGTGTACTCCGCTAAACATACCTAAAATTGACTTCTGCGCATCTAAAGGTCAAACCTTCAGTCGATGCCGGGTGTTATACTACGAACCCCTTTGCTGTTGTCGTCGATCCACTTAGCTCGAGAGCATCTCACTCACCAACACGACTCCGCTCCCACCCGGCAAAAAAAGTTTATTAAAATGTAAGCCTTATGACGTTCACTGTAGATAGACTTTACATTGACAACACAGAGCAGACAGCGCTATCTCCTCTTTGTGTTGTCCGGCGTTTGCCGAGTCGCAGACTCCACTCTAAAACACGTCTGCTTATAATTTTGCTAAATCCCTAACTTGCAACCATAGGCATCACGACAGTATCAAATAATCGAAGATTTAATGATTTAAGGGGAAAATACATATTAAAACAATTTAAAACACTAGTTTAGTTTTATATAAAAAATTTAGATTATTAAGATTTTCAATAAAATAAAACATTAAAATACTGCAATCGGCCATTTTGATTGAAACACCAATCACAGCGCATGAAGTCACGTTTAGGTCCTCTTATATGAGGTTTTCTTGAAAATTTTATTACATGTTGGAAAACCCATGTGTATCCATTGTCACAGATTATATAATAGTTAATCGTTAAGTATATCATTATCCTATGCGTGACGTCACAGCCGACGCCATGACACATGTGAGCTGTTTTCGCGCACTATTAAAAATATTAGAAATATTGCTTTAAACTTCTTTAAACTAAAGTTTATAGTAGTATATAGTATTACCGAAATAAAGGTTTTTTCGTGAATAGTAAATGTGTTCCCACATTACGGAAGAGGATTTCAAAATCTTTCGTCACGCCTATTCTCTCACATTTTCAGGTCGTACAATAATTCTAACAACCCACTTCATGGACGAGGCGGACGTGCTAGGCGACCGAGTTGCCATCATGTCCGGTGGTAAACTGCAATGTATCGGTACTCCTTACTTCCTCAAGAAACATTACGGCATGGGATACAAACTCACTATTGTAAAAGGCGACGTCTGTAATGTTGAAGATGTCACAAATTTCTTCCGGACGTATGTACCGGATGTGAAGGAAAACACGAATATTGGTAAGTAATTATATCTATTAAAATTGTTAATAGTACCAAAATGTAATTGATTAGGCTTATATTTTGTCGTAGTTTATTTTACTTTATGTATATACAAAATGATTTTTTTTTTCATTTTTATTGTTTTGGCCAAATCCAAAACTATGAAAAATAGCAACAAATACTTAAAGGAGTCTCGAGATTTTTAAGAAAACTAAAACTGCATCATTGGATTTTTGAAAAATCAATATTCTTAGCCAGGACCAGTAAGATTTTGAAAAAAAAACTTGGCACATCAGTATATGATGAATCATATACTGATGATCACATGAAAAATAGTAATTTCCAATAAAAAATAATCATCAAAATCGGTACATAAACGACGAAGTTATCCGCAAACACACATAAAAAAATATACGATCGAATTGAGAAACCTCCTGATTGTTTGATGTGAGTTAATAATTTAAAAAAATCAAACCCTGCACTGCTCAATGAGCAATACAAAAATGCTTGATAATCTAGAGTTAGAAAACCTTGTAATCGTTTCTAAAAACATTAAAGTTAAATGATATCACTCTTCTGTCATTATTTCATACTTATTCACATTACAAAAAGAACTCATGACTTATAATTTAGTCGTTTAAAAAAATATATGCCTACCAAGTAATTGAAGGTATGCTTGTATGCTTTATTAGTTTTCAAGGTTACCTGTCATAAAACACCGTCATTTTATGTTTTATAGTCGTCATTCAATTGATTAACCACTTGAACGATACGTTGCGTATAATATTGGTTCCAATTTTATGGATAGATACATTTTATTGTATGGTAAATGGACACATTTTGGAACTAGTGCAGTTATTGAGTTTTAAATCGAAACAGTTATTGTGCATAATTTTTGCATTGGTGTTGAATGCAATAATGCTGTCTTTTTTTGTATATACTTTATCGGTTAGCGTTTGGCAACTATCTCACCTGTTGGTAAGTGAAGATGCGGTCGAGGATGATAGGAAGCTAGGCCTAGAATGGGAACTGGCTCTCAAGGACTGCTGCCGGAACACATGAAATGTGTGGTAGCTCAGCTGGCCAAGCGGACACTAAATAGTGTCCTACCATAATAGGTAGGTAAATATATATTCACAATTACTCCATGTTCAAAGAATTGTATCTTCATAATTACTATTATTAACGTTTTATATGTAGTACATATATGAATATTTATTTTATTAAAATATATTGTATGTGAATAATAATCGTATATTTTAGGTTCGGAGTTGACTTATATCTTGCCGTACGACAACGTCAGTAAGTTCCCCAATATGTTGAAATTGTTTGAAGATCAGCGGGAAGCACTGGGAGTCACCAGTTATGGACTGTCTGTGACGAGCTTGGAAGAGGTTTTCATGAAGTAAGTTTTTCACTGCCTATATTGTAAATTCGATAGTTTCGTTTTTATTATTTCGATATCTTAACCCGTATGCGTAATATCGTCCTAAATAATATTATTTCTATACATGTTTGTTTGGTTACTTGTTAGCTGGTTACTTTAACACACAACTTTAACTAGTTTGCTACAGTAGTAAAAGTTAAGTTTTTTTTTATTGTTGACATGCATTTGACCACAATCTCATCTGATGTAAATTGAAGATTTGATCAAGGGTGCATGCTTGCATAGAAGATACCTATTGACTCTCGATAGATAGATAGACTTAACGTTTAAAATAATCTTTAGTATTTTGAGTAATGAAATTGGCACAAAACTTGATACAGTTTTAAACAACTTTACAAATAAGGAGGAGGTTCGCAATTCGTCGGTATTTTTTTATGTATGTTACGCGATTACTCCGTCATTTGTGAACCGATTCGGATTATTCCTTTTGTATCCGACGAAAAAAAAACGAAGGAGGCTATCAAGTTGACGCGTATATTTTTTGGAGAAAAACAAAAAGAGCCGAAAATCGGGCTCAGTTGCGTGTCTTGGGACAGGCCTGTGTCATACCATTTAAGTACCAGTACCATTTAAAATAATTTAAATTTCATCGAGATATGTCCAGTATCTCCAGAGTTATGAAGATAAACACCTCAAATTTAGTATTGAAATTGACTAGCGTGACTTTGGAAGTCGGTTCTTTTAGTTTTTTAAATTATCTTAAATTATTTTTATTATTATTATAGAGCATAAATGTTCTATAAAACGTTTGTCTAGGCCAGGGGTAAGCAATGATGCCTGCTTATAACATAGTAGATTATGGCTACAAAAATTATAAAATAAAACATTTTAACAAAATATTAAACCGGCGAAAAAACTGAAAAGCAAAAAAGAATACACTTTTTTATTTATACTTAATAACAAAGTTCTTACACTACTGTTAGTATATACCATAGTATATACTTTTGTAATTGTTTTGAGTTTTTAATTCAACATAATAACTAAGTTCTTAAACTAATGTAAGTATGTAACCTAACTAATTTTGAGTCGAGATATCAACATAATCGAGATATGATTAGTATAACCAAAGATATGACGATAAACGTCTCAAACTTGCTACTGAAACTGACTCGCGGGGCATGGAAGTCGGTTGTTTTACTTTTTAAACTATCTTAATTATCTTTAGTAAACATTTGGCGTACCTATAGTACCTTTAGTAAAATGAATAATGATTTTCTATTATTTGTTGTTTTGAAGGGCAGGGGCAGAAAAAGACGAGTCAGAAACATCTCCAGCTAGGGGAAATAATCATACCGCTGATGTATACAACGATACTGCCGTTGTGCCAATGCATGGCATGAGGGTATCACATAATTCAGGTAAACTTACACCTATAGACGAATCCAAGCCAATCTAGTAAACTGTCTGATTTTTTTTTAGATATATGTACTTATCATAATTTAGCAATATTTCTATTATATATATTACTAGCTTTAACTACAAGTTAAATGTCTATCAGTCGTAGCTATCTGAATTTCAATAAACAAGAGATAACAGGGATGGCGGTCAGCAATGATTAAAATTACTATAAGTCAGATATAGGTTAGAAAGCATTTGAAGATTATTACATCTCAATGATTAAGACTGGAAGGTACATTATTGCACATAAAAAAGAACAATGTTACTTAAGTAATGCTAAACCTAAAGTACAAACGGTAGTCTTATCGCTAAATAGCGACCTCATCCAGACAACCGTTGAATGCTAGGAACTACCTTACAATAAGTATACGCTTGAGTGCAAGAATAATTATCTTAGTTACCTCTATTAAAAAATAAAATAATCAAACATCATGCTTACTTTTATATATACTGAAGCGGCAATAGCCCAATGGATAGGGTGTCGGACTGACGATCGAGAGGTCGTGAGTTCGATCTCCACCCATTGCACTATTGACGTGAACCCACTCAGACACAAGCATATTTAGCTAAGTTCGAGGGGTTAACAGGAATACTAGTTATGTGCAATCCACATTGCTAGTAAGGTTTTTTCTTAAAATACAATAATAAATATTAATGTATTTAAGCATAACTTTACATTCAGATTGTCTAAAAAGGCTCAGAATATATTTAACCTTGAACCATTTATATATACTTTTGTGTAAAGGAGTTTTTTCTCATCTCGTTTCAGTTGATCCAGAACACGTAGAGAAAGTACGCGGTTTGAAACTGTTAAAGAATCACATAAAAGCGATGTTTATAAAACTTATGTACAATACAATGCGAAACAAATTGACCGCAGTAATACAGTTTATAACACCGATTGTAAATATAACCATCTCAGTGATTATAGCGAGATCTTGGAAGTTTCTATCGTCACTACCACCTCTTGTTATTTCTTTGGAAAGTGGGTTTAGAGACACGCAAACTATAATGTCGATGAGTCCAGACCTAAAAGACGACAGCTTAGAGGCTAAAAGCATGCGTGCTTATAAAGACTACTTTAAATCGTCGAAATACCCCGGTATGACGCTCACGGATATTGGGACGATGGATCTGGGGAAGTTTTACCTGAAATTGGTAAGATTTTACTTGATCATTTGTGTTTTATGATACATATAAGGTAACAAGCACAGCCAACCAACCAACCAACAAGCCTGCACCCGTATCACGGAAACCATTGAATGAACGAAATGAACTAAATGACGGGGACGGAGCTATACAGCCTACATAGCTGCATCCCCGTCATTTCGTTCATTTCATTCATTCAATGATTTTCGTGATCAGCCCCCTGTTACTGAATACGTCCACATACGACAGATACAGGAACATGTAAAATTGTGGATGGATAGAATTTTACATGTCAGCACTGCGCCTTTATGTCTCAAGGTCAACAACCTTGAGACATAAAGATCTGACATTCAAACCGAAAAACATTCCTATTTCTCAGCCGAATAACTGACAAAGTACTGTACCCCGAGCACGAAAAACTTGCGAAAAAGTACAGTCCGGCAAGTATAACTTGGCGCGGCTGTGCGCCACTGTGCTTTTACTTTGTACTTTGATAACAGTTTCTCTTAAACCACTTTTAATTACTTTTGGCATTATTGAACTATTTTAATGTAGCAGATTTATCAACAATAATGTCGCGGTAATCTCTCAATTAATAATACAATTAATTAATCTCTCGGAATTAGTTCCAAAAACCACCACCGCCAAGTTATACTTGTGGCACTGTATACGTATCGTCATCGACTTGAAAATGTATGAAATTTGTACAGCGCCCCTATCGTGCGTAAAAGTAACTAAATTCGGCAGCACGAACGATTTTGATTTGATTCGTATCGCAAACGTATCGTTACGTAAACGATACTTGAGATTTTATTAACAAAATGCGAGCATGAACTTTATTTTGACGTACGGTAATGTTAATTTCGAAGGCTGGCTATCGAGCATAGTCGAATATTTTTTCACTTAGGATTTTCCGGTGAGAAAAGTTTCGAAACTTTTTTTAACTGCATAAAACATATTTTTTGCGTGTATTAAATGCAAATACCTCCCGCTTTACCAACGTCGTTCTCTTTATTATCTTCTTGCTGCAAGTTTACTTGAAATTAAGGGAAAATAAAAACATAAAAACAACATAAAAAATCTTTCCTCATAGTTAATCCTCCTTCTAGTTAATAAAACCTTCGTTCCAAGTTGACAAGTTTCATCGTTGTCAGCGACCATATTTGATTATTAAACTTCAAATTCGATACTGTCACTATGTCATCCATCCATGTAAATAAATAAAATATACCAAGTGTGAGTCGGGTTTCCACTAAGGGTTCCGCACAACACAATGTAATAATAAATATATGAAACTCTTAATTCACCACAACACTCTTCAATTATATGAACACTATGGCTCAATGCATATTGAATAGGCAGCGACGCGACGCGCCAAGACGATCAGAAATGACAAGACATTATAAACCTTATGAACAATGTTACAAGACAAAGAAACGCTGGATAGAATGAACGAGGTGTGGGTACGTAGTACTATTAAGTATTCTGTGATGTGGGGAAGCCTCGAGCCGTCGTTTTCCTTTCGAAATACGGAACCCAAACTCCAAAGAATCAAGTCTTTGGTGACGCTATATCTTTCGTTCATAAACTGATATATATATATTTTAAAGGTATTAATAATTTTATTATAAAAACTCACGTTCATTTTAAACTTATAGATTTAAATTCCCGTTTTTAAATCTATAAGTATTAATAATTATTCTCTTTTTCAAATAAAATGCATTTTAATATCACTCATACCGTATTTGAAGATGTTTATTCTGTTAAAGTACTTTTTTAAATATAATTTCCGATAAATAGAAAGCTAAGACAGAAGTAATAAAAAGTTCACTGTTCAATTTAATTTTTGAACGAATAATTCATTCAATAAGACGTTCATTTCATTCACAACGGCTCGTCCCTACTTACATTAGGATGACGCTACTAACATAATCGTATCGAGCTCTCGATAGCTGTCAGAGTGTGCTTCGTGCTGCCGCCTATCGTAACACCACGTTATTGTATCGTCGACTCGATACCTTTACGATACGAATTCGATGATTTTTCGTGCTCGGGGTACTGGTACCACCCCAGTCGGACTAGCAAAAGTCCTACCACGACGTTGCTAAAATATTATTTAAATGTAGCCGTGAAGTACATCGTATAACTGCCTACTTATAACCTATTTGAATTGCATCCCACTAATATTAGTACTTATTCGCATCTACGTCTGTATGTTTCATAAGTTATAAATATTAAAATCGGGACTCATCCAGACGAGTCGTCTCGTGACCACGATCAATGCAAATTGGTCGAAACGTCGAGTTAAATAAAAAATTATGTTTTAGGCGCGATAAGTCCCGTATTTTAATATTTATAACTATGTGTTCAAATCGCAAAAGTTTAAAATGTATGTATCATATACGTTTACTGTACGTTACACTATCCTATCCCGATCTTTAATCCTAAAGTGACTGTGGGTGATTCTGCGCTATGTGGATTGAAAACATTCTGCAGTTGTCTAGCGCCACACCCCGGACACTCGCTAAATCTCCATACAAACTAGCGATTTAACGACCGACACTGACACCGACACAGACACTACACACGGGTCGTTTTTCTATACGTGCATTTGTGTGCGTGATGTCTAAGGTTGTCGCCCGTAATCACCGTATCACAGATTATATAATAGTTACTTCGTACATACGTACTACGTACTAACCGTATGAATATTTTTTGTACACTTACCCAAAAAGCTTTTAACACTAAAAATATTAGTCGCTATTTCGTAAACCATCATCTCCAGGTCCAGTCGACTTGCATAGAACAAACTGCACCATAGTAACTATTTTTTATTCTGTGTTGAGCGGCCAGCCAGAGCTGTACGAAACAATGTCGTGTGTCTTGCTCGCACGTTAGAGCGACATCAAGTAAAGAGAATATAAATACTACGTACCTACATCAAGTTCCCAATTGCTGTGTTATAAAAATGTTTAAACGTGAAAGTTTTTAAAAATATTTTACAAATTAAGCGTTATTTACGCACGAGTATATATATATATATATCGTTGTTTCATTTATGAAAATGAATTCTAAAATACGAATATGTAGGTAGGTATACTAATATAATTAAGTGTTTATTATATACCTACGTAATAAGAACCTACGTAAATTTGAACCTCCAGTGTCTACTGGTCCCAACATAAATGTATGAAGTTGATGTTCTTCTCTCCGTGAGTAGTAATTGTTCTATAGTCGTACGCGTGTGGCGTCCTTGCTCAGCGCAGCTCCTCGACAGCTCCAAGTCGGTGGCGGGGTGAGGAAGCCCGGAATTGGTGGGGGGAACAGAGTGTCCGTTCTATACGTAGTATTATTATCTTTTCTATGCTAGCGCCTAAGCTGACTGTAGTCATTCACTTTCAGACAATCACGATACTAATGTAACGAGTGGGTCACTAACTTTGGGATAACTTAGTTTACAATATCAGCCTTATTGCGTTAACGGTAGAGCTGATATTCAATGTAATAAACTTTCAGAGCGATCTAGACATATCTCGAATACGCTACGAAGTATTAACCGGAGCAACGTTTGGTCACAACAATATCACGGCTTGGTTCAGTAACTACGGCTATCACGACTCGGCCATCTCGCTCGCACTCGCTAATAATGCGATATTGCGTGCTCAATCACCCAATAGCACATTACAAGTTGTCAACTATCCGTTGCCGTTCTCTATTGAAAATTTGGTAAGAATTTTGAGTAATGAAACTTTATAGAAACATTTTTAGGGTACTTTTAACTTTTGTTACAATTTTAGATACACATCCGATTTAATCCTTAATTACTGAATTTCAGGTAAAAGTGATGGCTTCGGGAAGTAGTATGGGTTTCCAGTTTGCCTTTAATATTGGATTTTGTATGGCGTTCGTCACTTCATTTCTTGTGCTCTTCGTAATTAAGGTCAGAATTAAGAAACCGACATATTACTCCGATTTTTAACATAGGCTAGTGTATGACAAATATCTCACTTGTTGGCAAGTGACAGTTATCATTCTATGCCTAGCGTGCAACCACACCGCAATGTTTTTTTTTTAAATCTGGTAGGGTAGCATTTGTCCGCTATCGTGTCTTGTGGTAATCGATGATGTGGTCGAGAAAATGGTAAACACGCTAGGCCTAAAATGCTCTGTCTCTCAAGGGCTGTGCTGCTAGAACACTAGTAGATGCCGTCAGATTTTCTCCTTGATAGTGGTAAGCTACTGTTTGATAGCAAGTCAGGTGGAACATCGATATAATACCACCTGTAGAACCTTTACTAGTTAGACGCTAGCGTATATACTATACAAACCGTCGAAGAAACGATCTATAGTAAAGCTGTGTAAGCTTCTTTAACACCAAGGTCTAGTTTTGTCGATTAAAAGATAAACTACAACTTTTATATGGCGTTACATAAGTACATAAAATCACGCCTTTTTCCCGTTGGGGTAGGCATATATTATATGACGTTATATGTAAGATGGTTATCTAACTGAAATGTAATGAGAAACCGCTGGAACTGACCTTAAATAATTTCCAGCACATTTGCTCAAAAAATACATTTACGAAGCCTGTATACATTGTTCGAAAGTTAAAAATTACGCACCATACAACGGAGCGTGCGGTCAGCACTCGCGCTCCGTTGTATGGCACCGAGCGTATCCTTTACGGTTTTTTTAATTTACTTTTAACCTACATAAGAAATTTACCAAGAGTTTCATATTGCGAGAATAAATAAGCTGAATGTTAGAACCTCCTTGAAAGCTTTTTGATTAATACGTTTGTCTCACTTTAATACTTAAGAGTAAATGTGACGAAAGATGTAGTTCTAATTTTTCCTACACTTGGCGCCATTTGCAAAGTCGCAAGATTGTTTCGACTTTTTGATTATTTGATTTAGATTTGTTTTATTAGCAATTGTAGTGTTTTCTCGCAAAGCTGAAAATCATTGTATGACACACGTGTGGATATTGGTTTAACAAACTAGTGACTATGGTAAACCCTCGACTTCGTCTCGGGCTTACATTCGTCTACTGGTTTGTAAAGACCAACTTATCGCACTAGTATCATAAATAACTATTACAAAAATGTTGATGTGAATTTGTTTTCTAGGAACGTCTAAGCGGTGCTAAGCTGCTGCAGAGAGTGTCAGGCGTACGTCCGGCCGTGATGTGGCTCACCGCGCTGGTCTGGGACTGGATCTGGCTGTTGTTGATATATCTGTGCATCATTGTCACCCTCGCTTGCTTTCAAGAGACTACACTCTCGAAGCCGGATGAACTAGGTACTTATTTGCATTTCGGAACTGAATTTGATTACACCGATTGTATTGAAGCCGGTCGGACGTCGTACAGACAGTTGACCTCTTCACGTGAGTTTAACCGTAACAATAAAAGATTGAAAACGAAATCCGTCTCAGTCTCACGGTTTTATCCGCATGAACGATGACCAAATCTAGTATTATTGATATTCGTAGTGTTCCGTACCCAAAGGGTAAAACAGGACCCTATTACTAAGACTTCGCTGTCCGTCTGTCTGTCTGTCTGTCTGTCTGTCCGTCTGTCACCAGGCTCTATCTCGTGAACCGTGTTAGTTAGACAGTTGACATTTTAACAGATGATGTATTTCTGTTGCCGCTACAACAATACTAAAAACGAAACAAAATAAATATTTAAGGGGGGCTCCCATACAAATGTGATTTTTTGCTCGTGTTTGTTTGATATTGATAACGGCAACAGGTAGACGCTTGAAATATTCACAGAATATTTAGTTATATATTCACTTTAGAAATAATTTATTAAGTTAAAACAAATATTTAAGGGGGCCTCCCATACAAAAGACATGATTTTTATGCTGTTTTTATAGATAATGGTACGCTCACAATATGGTATCTTTTTTTGGTTTCAGGCAGAATACTGATGGTGCTGATGGTGTTCTCGATAGCCATGATACCGATACATTACCTAGCCTCGTTTTACTTCGAAGCGGCCGCCACTGGCTTCTCCAAAATGTGCTTTATGAACATCTTTACAGGTAATCAATATTTTTGTTCAACTTTTACTCTTAGGACTTAATCATCATCATAATCAGCCGGTGTCAGTCCACTGCTGATTGTAGGCCTCTCCTAAGATACGTCACTGAGATCGATCTTCGGCTCTTCCTTTTTCTTTTTTTTTAGGACTTAATCTATACTAATATTATAAAGAGAGAACATTTGTATTTTTGTATGTTTGTAATGATTTGGCTCAAAAACTACTGGACCGATTTAAAAAATTCTTTCACTAATATATAGAATGGACTTTCGAAATGAAAATAGGCTATATATTATACCGTTTAAAGCAAAGGTACATTCGTGGAGACCTAATTTGCAACCAAAGTCGACAAAAAAACGGTCGTAAAAACACGTTTCTTACGAACGCTGCTCAATTGAAAACAGATAGAAGCATATTTTCTATGAAAGAGTTGTACAACTTAATAAGACCTACAAAAAAGTCCGCGACAGCATATGTCCATCTCTTAAGGTTGACTCACAGTAACCATTTTAATCTTTAATTTTTTGTTAAAAAATATTACTTAACTTCCAGGGCTATTTTCAAGTATATAGTATTAATCCTTATCCAAATAATTAAGTTAATTAGCTTAGCCACATATTATAGATTAAAATTGTACTTTACAGTATATAATTCAAATGAAAACTCTAGAAGATATCACGGATTTCACATACACGCATCGCAAAATTAATAAAATATTTGCAGTGAAACCACAGATTAGGTCATAGTTACTACGAAAATATTATTATAAGCTTAGCTTTTCTGTAGATCCCCACCGATCACAATCAATTTTAAGTCAATATAGTATAAGAATATGATAAGATGATATATGATAAGAATATGAAAATAATAATTATCTATATATATATAATATAATATTTTAAACCACCCCGACTGATCTATGTATAATCTTTTCATTAAAATCATTCCAATGACTCTAAACACGACATTTAAAATCTGAGCTGTAAGTTGGTGAGGATTTGAGTATTCTGTAGAGTCCAGGAGATGTCCCAGCATCTGGTCAATGCTTCCATGTTCTTACAATATCGTTGAAGAAGAAGATTTTCGCATTGATCAGACCTATGAAAGTTGATTTCATAGCGCAATTAACTAGAAAAAAGCTCATAGTTTTATAACGATTGAACGAATTTTCATGAATCAAAGCTAAGAACGCTCTCGATGAAGACATCCATCAAACAAAAAAAAAACTATCAATAATAAAATTGAAATCGGTTCATCCGGTTGGGTGCTAAGATGCTACATACAGACACACAGATACACACTTTAAACGTATAATACCCCTACTTTAAATCAAAATCGGTTCATCCAGTTGGGTTCTAAGATGTTACAGACAGACAGACACACAGATACACACGTTAAACGTATAATACCCCTACTTTTTGCGTCGGGGAACGCCGTAAGGTTACGGCGACAGAGGTTCTCCTTGGTGGTAAGCTACTTTTCAACCAACTTCCAAAAAGAAGGAAGTTCTCAATTCGTCTGTATGTTTTTTTTTCTTTCTTTTTTGTGTGTTTATGTTACGCGATTACTCCGTCAATTGTGAACCGATTCGATTCGAATGATTATTTTTGTAATCGGTAGGGTACGTTTCCGAGGTGGTCCCATTATAATTTAATTGAGATGTGATAAGTATCTTCAGAGATATGACGATAAACGTCTCAAACTTGCTACTAAAACTGACTCGCGGGGCATTGAAGTCAGTTGATTTCGTTTTTAAACTATCTTAATTATTGGTAGATTTAATGATCCCACTACCTCTGTACGAAAACCCATAATTCGTGAATGCATATAAAACTTTCATTAGTAGGTATATAGCTAGGATTAGAACCAACGACCGTCGGGTCAGAATCAGGGTAACTTTCCTTCACGCCAAAGGGCCGTCCAATATCACTACGTAAGTATTATAAAACAATGTCCATCACTGCGTCTGTCTGTCTGTTCGGAATAATCTCAATAGCTTCTGAATGGATTATCATGCGATTTTCACCAATATCCAGAGTGATTATGAGGAAGGTTTAGGTCTTAGGTGCATAATTCGTTAAGGTTTTGTGTAAATTCGTTGAAATATGACGATCATTGTTAAATATGTTAATGTTTTATATTCGATGCAACAAACTGATGCAAATTTTGTAGGCATATTTGTTCTACCCGTGCAAAGCCGGGGCGGGCTGCTAGTGTTTGATAAAAGATCACAAATTGTTCTTACGTTAAATGTGTGTGATACAAGAGTGGGATACAAGATATACCGAGGGAAATGAACTTATATACAGATCAGTTTTCTACATGGAAAGGAAATTGTCTATATTTTTAGGTCAATGTTTTGCTTGTCTAAGGCCCATATTCTAGATTTAGAACGATGCTCAAGTGATCAACGTTCTTAGCATAGAGTGAAGTTTGGTGAGCAGAGACATGAGCATATCGATGCTCGAGTATAGTTCTAAAATACCAGCCTATAACAATATCTCATCAATGTACCGTGTGTTGTTACAGGGTGTATGCCATTCCTCATAACTGAAGTACTGCGCATACCTCAAGTTGGGAGTGAATTCTACGCTAATCTGTTTGACTGGATCTTCATTCCATTACCTATTTATTGTTTGAGCAGAAGTTTCAGGTAAAAATAAACCTATTTTTATATTAATTGTATGATTTTAAAAAGTCAAAGCATTTCCAGTATATGGGCTAAAAAAAATCTGCACTTACGTCAAATAACATAAAATAGATTATATCAATAATAATTATTCTAAATATAACAAAAACATAACGTATTGCTTTGAGTTAAAAAAAAATGAAGAAAAGTAATGAGCTCTCATCTAAACGTCGAAAGTCACACTTAAAACAAAGTTTAATTCCCCTGATTAATGTAGGGTTTCCAACCGTACTGTTACGTGCACTCTCAACCCAATGCATGTTTCATTACTTCAGACAATTTTTATCCAAAAAATGGTGAAATAATGAAATTGAAGTTATTCTTAATAAAGAAGTTATTCTGCAATATCAAGTCAAATAAAGAAAAATAAATCTGAAACTAGACACGAAATTGTTCATTCGTTCGTCGAATCGAAAGGCCATATGTATTTCATACTAACGTAAAAAGAAAACACTAACTGAACCGAACTTTCACATTAATATGCGATGTTTTTTAGTTTTCGTATAGGGCACAAATTCTATAAGCTAGCGAACCGCTATATAGATAGACACGCATCTCGCGCCCGGAATTTGACAGTGTTCGTAGTATCTAAGCCAATGACAAATCGTATTGACATCGCGCTCGCTCTATACGGCTCTATTACTGCATCTCCTTTTTCGTCGTTTGTTATAATTGTAAAAGACTGTATCTATGTAAATACATACTTACTTTCTAATTACTCAACGTTGAACCGATCTTAATAATCTTCTCTTTCCAGGGACATGAGTGTATCATCGTTCGCGATAGAAGCATGTGACAGTCTGTGCAGTCATATGAACCTAAAAGACTGTACGAGACACACGATATGTACTCAGTTGAAACTCACCGTGTGTTGTAGTAAGTAAGTCTTGTCTGTGAGTGTTACGTACTAGTTTTCAATGTAGTTTGTACTGTTGTTGAGGAAGAGTAAACTTAGATTAAATATTGATTGTTCACGCTAGAAGCATGTGACAGTCTCTGCAATCATATATGAACCTAACAAACTGCACCACACACGCGATATATTCTCAATTGAAACTCACCGTGTGTTGTAGTATTTAAGTTTTGTCTCTGAGTGTTATGTACAATTTTACAACGTAGTTTGTATGGATGGGGCTTGGTATTGAGGCAAAGTGTGTTTTATATTTTAGTGTTAGATACTATTTTGTATGTATACGGATGTATACGGACTGAGGTGGTATCTGTAGCATCAATAATTTAAAATTATTTAAAAAACTGACTTACCATGCCGCGCTAGTCATTTTCAGTAGCAAGTTTGAGGTCTTTATCTCCATATCTCTGGAGATACTCGATAAACTTACAATGGACCACCTGAGGAGTATAATACTCTTTCGAATAAAAAAATAGTTTCGAAAATCGGTCCACATTTGACTGAAAAACATACATATAAAAATACATACATTAAGACGAACTGAGTACTCCTCCTTTTTAAGTGGGCAAAATGCATAGCGTGTTTGTAGGATAGTCGAATTAGGTCTAATATGTTTTGTTATCATTAGTACCTACTTTTCATTACGGTTCCCTAATGATTAACCAATATACTTATAACAAAATATTATATTACAACCAACGTTTCATATACATGGTAACACATGGTGGTAGGACACCGTCTAGTGTCCGCCTGGCCATTTACCAACCTCAAGTTTGAAAATATGTTGCCATACATCTAATGTGTTCCGGCAGCTATCCTTGAGAGCAGTTCCCATTCTAGGCCTAGCGTGCTACCATCCTCGACCGCATCATCACTTACCAACAGATGAAATAGTGGTCAAACGCTGGCCTATAATTATATTTTAAAATAAACAATTCATTTCTAAAACCTCTTATTTCAGCAATAATTTGTTGCACAAACAATCACATTCATCATCATCATCATAATAAGCCGGTATCAGTCCACTGTTGGATATAGGCCTCTCCCAAGTCACGCCCGATTGAGCCCGATCTTCGTTTCCAGTCACTGCCCACCGCTTTGCGAATGTCGTCGCTACACCTGGTCACAGGGCGTCCTACGGCTACGTTTACCGATTCGCGGTCTCCACTCTAGAACCAGTCTACCTGAACGGTTATCGGTCCTACGGCAGATATGACCAGCCCACTGGCACTTCAGTTTGCTAATCCGTTGAGCTATGTCGATCACTTTAGTTCTCTGGCGAATTACTTCGTTCCGGATTCCATCCCGCAGAGAAACACCGAGCATAGCTCTCTCCATAGCTCGCTCAGCGACTTTAAATTGGTGGACCAGTCTAACTGTGAGTGTCCACGTCTCGGCTCCGTATCATCACAGGTAGGACGCACTGGTTAAAGACTTTTGCACTGGTTAAAGACTTTTGTCTTTAGACACTGCGGTATAGGCGACGAGAAGACTCGACGGAGTTTTCCGAATGCTGCCCAGCCCAGCTGAATTCTTCTCTGAATTTCCTTCTCGAAGTTGTGTTTGCCTAGTTGGAGCGTTTGCCCTAGGTAAACATACTTAGTGACAATTTCGAGTGGGATTCCAAATACGGCAATCGGTTCCGGAACAACGTGCTCGTTGTACATGACTTTGGTTTTATCCAAATTCATCCGGAGACCGATGCGACGAGAAGAATCAGCTAGGCCATTCAACATTCTTTGTAGGTCCTGCAGCGTCTCTGTCATAATGACGATGTCATCTGCGAATCGTAAGTGAGAGATATACTTGCCGTCGATGTTAATGCCACAATCTTTCCAGTGCAGCGTCTTAAACATATCGTCCAAGGCGTTAGTGAACAGTTTCGGGAATATGACGTCCCCCTGTCTCACTCCTCGACGCAGGTGGATATGTTTAGTACGCTGGTTCTGTACTTGTACAGTCATCGTTGCGGCATTATACAGACATCTCATCACTTCGATATATCGCCAGTCGACTTGGCAACGCTGTTAGGACTCCAGAACAGACAAGGTTTCGATTCTCATATTCTCATAGTCCACAAATGCTAAGCACAGGGGCCGATTGTACTCTTCGGTCTTCTGTACAATCTGTCGCACCGTGTGGATGTGGTCCATGGTGCCGTAACCGCTTCGAAACCCGGCCTGTTCCGGAGGTTGAAACTCGTCGAATCTTCGCTCAAGACGGTTCATGCTGACCCTTGAAAACAGCTTATAGACATGGCTCAGAAGCGAAATCGGGCGGTAGTTTTTCAAGAGCGTTTTGTCTCTTTTTTTGAAAAACAAAACCACCGTGCTCCAATTCCATGCCTGTGGAGTTTTCCCAGTGAAGAGAACAGAATTGAAGAGCTGTTGCAGCTGGCTTACAGCTGGGGGGCTCCTCCAGCTTTTAGAAGCTCCGTTGTGATTCCGTCCTCACCTGGGGCCTTTCCATTTTTGAGCTGTTTTAGAAGTATCTATTTCGCAAACGCCTCTCTTGTATAATGGATCGAATGTCAGGTTTTATTTTACCAAGTATTATTTATTCAAATTTTATGTAATTGCACAACATTCTGTTCACAAAATCCTGCTAGGATGCATTAAAAAAATCTGGGTTAAAAATCTCGGAGCAGTTCGTTTCTGGCGCACCTTCGCTTCGCTCGCTCGACTCGCGCGCTTTTGTGGTCGCAGTTAACCTAACCTACTTTGATCTTAACCTTTTTCAAACTTTTGATAAGTAATGTTAATTTAAAAAGAATCGATTGTCAAACGATACATTATAAAATGTAAAATTTGCGATGTTATTTTATTTAATAAAACATTTATTAAATAATATAAAATAAACTGTTTGTCAGATTTAACATTGTTAAATGTAAATTTGTCGAATAATCATTTTAATAAATGAACCATTTGCTAAATCATTTTTGTATAATAATAATTTGACAATGAGATTTTTGGTAAATGTTGGTTATGAAGCGAAAATGTATAAATTAAGTGGCGGTAAATGACAGGATGGATACCTTTCATTACTCATGATAAAGTATTTACAAAAAGCTTGTGTTTAAAAAACAATCTTTCAATTTATTGAAATGAAATGAAATGAGTTTATTTCACATGAAATAGAGTAAACAAAGTTGGAAAATCATATTAGACCATCTATTTCGCCATGTAATGGCATGTGAAAGAACTGGGATAATTAACAAATTTTCAGGTTACTATAGGGTATTATAATTATTACTCATATTAAAATTAAAATTATTACTCATATCAATTAAAATAAAATCTCAAATTAAATATTAAATTACAAAATAAATCATCATTGAATTAACGTGTTAATTATTGAGACAATAATAAAAAACAAATAATTAGATGTGAATTGTGAATTTAAGATATTATAACTTATATTTTATATTTTGTAAATGTCATTTATAATTCTGTCTCAATCTCGGATTATTCCTACATAGGTACAAGTCATTATTAAATTTTGCAGTTAAAAAGTCAGTTATACAATAAAAAGCTTTGTATAATAAAAATATTTTAAGCTTTCTTTAAATTTCTTTCTTTTTTCTTTAATTTAAATAAAGACAGAGGTAATTCACGGATCGAAGATGGTATCTTATTATATACAGTAACGCACATAGCATAACAATTTTTCATAATCAAACTAGTTCTCGCCCCAAGATTCAGTACGAGTCTATCTCCTTTTCTTGTGTTTTGCGTGTAAATGTATTTTGCTTTGATAAACAATTCAGGATGTTGCCTTACAAACACTCCTATTTCAAAAATGTACATGCCAGTCAAGGTCATAATACCAAGATCTTTAAAATGAGGCTTACATGCTTCCCAGGGAGGAATACCTACTATGGCTCGTATACAACGTTTTTGTGACAGAAATGCCCTATGTATGTCTGTCGAGTTTCCCCAAAGAAGCAGGCCGTACCGTAATACTAAACCCACATAACCGTGATAGGCTAGTAATGCTGTCTGCCGACTTAAGTTCCTCCTGAGTCTATTTAAGACGTACACAAATCTATTGACCTTAGAGCAAACTTGACTTATTTGAATTTTCCAGTCACAATATTTATCAAGTGTAATACCTAAGAAAGTGACATTATCTACTTCGTTAAGTTTATTGTTGTCATGAAATACATCTAACTGTCTCGATTTTGATCTCTTTGTCTGAAATTGAACATAATTAGTTTTTGTTACATGTGCTCTTAAATTATTATAATTTAGCCATTGTGTTATCGCTCTGTGTCCCCGAGCACGAAAAACTTGCGAAAAAGTATTCGTATCGTCATCGACTTGAAAATGTATGAAATTTGTACAGCGCCCCTATCGTGCGTAAAAGTAACTAAATTCGGCAGCACGAACGATTTGAATTTGATTCGTATCGCAAACGTATCGTTACGTAAACGATACTTGAGATTTTATTAACAAAATGCGAGCATGAACTTTATTTTGACGTACGGTAATGTTAATTTCGAAGGCTGGCTATCGAGCATAGTCGAATATTTTTTCACTTAGGATTTTCCGGTGAGAAAAGTTTCGAAACTTTTTTTAACTGCATAAAACATATTTTTTGCGTTATTAAATGCAAATACCGCCCGCTTTACCAACATCGTTCTCTTTATTATCTTCTTGCTGCAAGTTTACTTGAAATTAAGGGAAAATAAAAACATAAAAACAACATAAAAAATCTTTCCTCATAGTTAATCCTCCTTCGAGTTAATAAAACCTTCGTTCCAAGTTGACAAGTTTCATCGTTGTCAGCGACCATATTTGATTATCAAACTTCAAATTCGACACTGTCACTATGTCATCCATCCATGTAAATAAATAAAATATACCAAGTGTGAGTCGGGTTTCCACTAAGGGTTCCGCACAACACAATGTAATAATAAATATATTAACCCTAAGCCCCAGGGTGGAAGTGTTAAAGGCATAAAGCCGCTAGTAGCGTTTAGTGAAAGTGCAGCACACCTCTCAACACCCTTAGCTATCCACGCCAATGTTGCCCCTCGGCGCCGATATAACGGTCCGCCTTTATGGGGGGCCCATTCAGTGTTTAGCAAGTCACCACCCGCCTTAATATTTTGTAATGAGGCATAATTGGCGGGTGCCGTACCTCATCCCATAGTCCAGACCACTGACCATTAAGAATTCATAACAATAGCCTATATTTTTGTACCATCTTTCCATAGTTTATCATATCCTCCCATCCATATACAATAATTTATAATTAAGATAATACATTGTAAAGGGCCTTTATGTGGTGTGGGGAAGCCTCGCGCCGTCGTTTTCCTTTCGAAGTACGGAACCCAAACTCCAAAGAAACATGTCTTTGGTGACGCTATGTCTTTCGTTCATAAACTGATATATATATTTTTAAAAGTATTAATAATTATTCTATTTTTCAAATAAAATGCATTTTAATATCTCTCATACCGTATTTGAAGATGTTTATTCTGTTAAAATACTTTTTTAAATATAATTTCCGATAAATAGACAGCTAAGCCAGAATTATTCATTCAATAAGACGTTCATTTCGTTCACAAAGGCTCGTTCCTACTTACATTAGGATGACGTTACTAACATAATCGTATCGAGCTCTCGATAGCCGTCAGAGTGTGCTTCGTGCTGCCGCCTATCGTAACACCACGTTATTGTATCGTCGACTCGATGCCTTTACGATACGGATTCGATGATTTTTCGTGCTCGGGACACAGTATCCAAACCACATATCTCTACACATTGTTCTCGGTTAGTTAGATAGGTATTTATCCATTCTAAGGCTGGCCCACGTATACCATAATTATCTAACTTTTCTAACAATAATTTATTAGCTACTAAGTCAAAAGCTTTTGACATGTCTAAAAATATTACCATAGTTTCTCTCTTTTTATCAACACTAAGAAGAACATTATGAACCAGGTTGAAAGCGGCCAGTGTTGTAGATTTTCCTTTTTGAAAGCCGTTTTGTTCGTGTTTTATAATATTAAATTTGTCCAAAAATGAAATTAACCGTTTATTCATAGCTTTTTCAAAAACTTTTGACAATATAGGAATTAATGTGATAGGCCTATAGTTATTCATATCAGTTTTATTTCCCTTTTTGAAGAGAGGCTTAACAATAGATTTTTTTAGAATTTGCGGAAAGACACCGCTATCAAATGACATGTTTATTAGATAAGTTATTATGGGAACAATTTCTTTTACGCATATTTTTAATATATCAGTTCTAATTTCATCGAATCCTACCGAGTTTGTATTCTTTAATGACAAAATTATGTTTTTTACTTCTGAAAACTTAATGGTCTTAAAAACATACTACTATTTATACGGGTTTTTATTTGTATTACAGCAGAAATTACTTTCGTCATGTGTTAGTTCAATCAAATTTTTATTGAAATGATTTGCAATTTCCTGTGGTTCAGTTATCGATTGATTTTTTATTATAATATTCTCAATAAAATCATATTGCATGTCGCCCAAGTTATCTTCTTTAATAACTGCCCAAGAAGCTTTACATGTATTTTTAGATTTAAGTATAAAATTGTTATTAGATATTTGTTGTGATTTGGCTATATACATCGTTTTAATAGTTTTGAGTAGCGTTTATATGATTTTTTACTATTTCTCGTCTTCGATCTATAGAAGCTATAACGTAGAAAACGTTTTGTTTGACAACTACGTCGCAGACCCTTGGTTATCCATTTTAGATCGCGTTTATTCTTTTTAATTTTATGTCGCAATTTTGGGAAGCACAGGTTATAGAAGAGACTAAAGTCTTCGTGGAATTTCTCGAAGGCTGAGTTTAAGCAAGAGGCATTGTATACATTATGAAAACTCAGACTGTTTAAACAATCTACAATTTTTTTAATATTTTCCCAGCAATAATCCCTCTTGTATACAAAATGTGATTCAGTATGATTTAATGTATTAGCACATGGTACGCTTAGCATTTGGGCGGTGTCATTATATTAGTATAAGACTAACGTTTGGTTGTTTTATTGTGTGTTAGTTGTGTTGTTATTTCAAAGCAAAGTCAAGTGGAAGCAAATCTTGAAGCTTGTTAATATTGTTGCTTATGTATTTTATATGCAAATCTCATTATTTTTTAATTTTTTAATTGCATTCTGAATTATATGGCAAGAATCTGTGTCTTCTTGGAATTAATGAGGATTTCAATTTTAACATAAACAACAGCTATACAAATAGCTGTTTTTTATGGCAAAATTTTCGCACAATCACCGATCGTAACTCAATTTTCGTGATTCAAAGACAGATAACTATGTGAATTCTGGCGAAGACTTCCCGTTATACTAATAAATTTTAGGCAGATCTAGAATGCTAGAAGTAGATAATTTAAACATTTAAAAGTTTATACAAAATCAAATTGAAACTTTCAGTTGAGGACAACCCGTTCTTGCGGTGGAGCGAACCTGGGATCGGAAGATATCTGTTCATGTTGACACTAGTAGGAGTAATCGCGTTCGCCGTTCTCATGATTAAAGAATATGAACTTCTGAATAAGGTAAGGTCATAGGAACGACTTATTCGCTTGGAAAACGGGTTAGGATAGTTGCGCTATTGTCTTGCACCTCGATTCAGTGCCGTCTTCCTTTTCCCGATAACTGCGATGCCATCTTAGACAGCATTAGGTGAGACAGTGGTCAAGTGCTTATGAAATGTTAAAATAAATTACTCTAGCTAGATATGTATAATCATGTTATTGCTTCATACAGTGTTCTCGAACGAACCTTTGTACTAAGGGGGATATTTGGGTGTTCAAATACGACACTGAATAGTGATAATTAATTCTGGCATGATCTACGCTTATTTTAAATGTTTAATTGCAATATTTTAATATTTGTATGTTACAAAATATGGATTGTACCATTGACACATCCTTGCCAGCCTTTACTGTGGGTATTACGTATTGCTTTATTGGTAATGGTAATTAAAAGGTCAACTGCCTACCATAGAAAGGACTCACTGAAAGTATGTGCTCCGGAGTTAACACCAGTTTTAACACGTTTGTTCTCGCTTTCATAAAGCCAATGTCCACCCTATCCCCAAAAAGGGTGACCGTACCCATCTGTCATATTATAGGCCAAAAGCGATCACCTCTCTGCTTTCCGAAGTGATGGAGCGAGTTATTAATACTGAGCTTCTAAAATACCTAGAGGATTAACAGCTGATCAGCGGCCGGCAGTATGGCTTTCGCCATGTTCGGTCAGCTGGTGATCTTCTAGTTAATCTCACACACCGCTGGGCAGAGGCAATTGAGAGTAGAGGTGAGGCCCTTGCTTTGAACCGGCCCTTGCTTGTGATTTGATCGGGTTTGGCATAAGGAACTTCTAGGAAAATTACCATCATACGGTGTACCAGGGGGGCTATGCAAATTAATAGAAGATTTTCTGCATGGTCAAAAATAAGTACTGTTCTGTGTCAATGGTGCTTATTCCGAGACCATGTCGATTAATGCTAGAGCTAAAGGCTCTGTGCTATCTCCTACGCTATTCATCCTGCATATTAAATATGTATTGCAAATAAACAATATTCATAGCTATGCGGATGATAACACGGGAGATGCAAGATATTCAGGCCGCGCAGAGGTCCAGGAAAGCAGAAACTCACTTGTGTCTGAAGTTGAACGATCGCTGATACAGGTTTCAGATTGGGGTACACGAATCTTGTACAGTTCAACCCAACAAAAACACAAACATGCGTGTTTACGGCACAGAAAACTCCGTTTTTAGTTGTTCCTCAATTTCAAAACATTCCTTAACCTTATCGGGAAGTATAAGAATCTTATGTGTGGACATTTCCAGCGATGTCCAGTTTCGGAATCATTTGGAATGCATAGCAAATATAACTGCTAAAAAACTTGGTGTCCTCAACAGAGCCAAGCGGTACTTCACGCCAAACCAACGGCTTCTACTCTATAAAGCCCAAATTCGGCCGCATATGGAGTACTGCTCTCATCTCTGGCTGGAGTGAGGCTCCGAAGTACCAGCTGCAACCATTTGACTCCCTAAAGCGAAGAGCCGTTAGACTTGTTGACAATCCTGTACTTACTGACTAGTTAGAGCCACTAGCGTTACGCCTAGATATTGGTTCAGTTAGCCTCTTCTACCGATATTATAACGGGGAATGTTCTGATGAAATCTTTAAACTCATCCCGCCATCTCGCTTTTGTCATCGATCTTCACGACACCGCGAGAGAGCTTAAATCCATATATTGTAGACACGTGGACATCGCATACGGTACGTTTTATGCGGTCGCTTCTTCCACGGATCTGAAAGATGTAGAATGATCTCCCACCTGAGGATTTTCCGCTACGGTACACATGCAACATAATGAAGCAAAAGGTAGGTAAAGCACGTGCTATTTACTATTTGTGCTGCAGGTGTTTATAGGCGGCGGTGATCACTTTCGATCAGGTGGGCCGCTTGTTGGTTTGTCAACGTTGACATAAGTAAAAACTCAAAAATCCATTATGTATTACATATATTAACTATGCACAAATAATTATTGGTAACTAGAGTCAACCAGTTTTTTTACCCCCCCGACGCAAAAAGAAGTAGGTGGTATAAGTGTGTCTGTATGTGTGTGTCTGTACGTGGCATCTTAGCGCCTAAACGGAAGAACCAATTTTGATTTAGTTGTTTTTGTTTGACAGGTGTGTTAATGAGTGTTCTTAGTTTTGATTCATGAAAATTCGTTCAGCCGTTTTAAGACTTAACTTTTTAGAGTTTCGTACCTCAAAAGGAAAAATGGGAACCTTTATAGGATCACTTTGTTGTCCTTCTGTCTGTATGTCTGTCCGTCTGTATGTCTGTCCGTCTGTCCGCCTGTCAAGACCCTTTTCTCAGGAACGCATAAGACGCACAAACAGACGGGCAACATAGTGATCCTATAAGGGTTCCTTTTTTCCTTTTCAGGTACGAAACTTGAAAAAGCTCAGTATTAAAACAGCTGAACGAATTTTCATGAATCAAAACTAAGAACACTCTCATTAAGACACCTGAGTACTGACACCTGAGTAACTCGTATCGTACATCCCTAGCAAGTTGAACAACATAATTGACCTAGTCTAAACCTGGTATAACTGGCATTACGGTACTGTTAAATGTTTTTACGACCTTAGTTACAAAACCGGTTTAACTTATGGAGGTGAATAACCTACAATGACATTCTTTATGTAACGTATTACGCCATGTATAATTTGGAAACGGTAATATAAAAAAATAAAATTCATTCGTCATTGTAGCAGAGACGCTGCAGGACATACAAACTGTGTTGAATGGCCTAGCTGATTTTCGTCGCATCGGTCTCCGGGTGAATTTGGATAAAACCAAAGTCATGTACAACGAGCACGTTGTTTCGAAACCGATTGCACTATATGGAATCCCTCTCGAAGTTGTTACGCAGTATATTTACCTAGGGCAGACGCTCCAACTAGCCAAATACAACTTTTAGAAGGAAGTCCAGAGAAGAATTCAGCTAGGCTGGGCAGCATTCGGAAAACTCCGTCGAGTCTTCTCGTTGCCTATACCACAGCACAGTGTCTTAAGACAAAAGTCTTTAACCAGTGCGTCCTACCTGTGATATACGGAGCCGAGACGTGGACACTCACAGTTCGACTTGTCCATTAATTTAAAGTCGCTCAGCGAGCTATGGAGAGAGATATGCTCGGTGTTTTTCTGCGGGATCTAATCCGAAATGAAGTAATTCGCCAGAGAACTAGAGTGATCGAAATAGCTCCAAAGGATTAGCAAACTGAAGTGGCAGCGGGCTGGTCATATGTGCCGCAAGACTGATAACCGTTGGGGTAGACTTGTCCTAGAGTGGAGACCGCGAATCGGCAAACGTAGCGTAAAACGTCCTCTGACCAGATGGAGTGACGATATACGCAAAGCGGTGAGCAGTGACTAGAAAAGAAGAGCCTAAGATCAGGCTCAGTGGCGTATCTTGGAAGAGGCCTACGTCCAGCAGTGGACTGACACCGGCTGATTATGATGATGATGATTGGTCAAAGATGGTGAACAGGCTAGGCCTAGAACACTCTGACTTTAAACGGCTGAGTGCTGCCGGAACATTGTAAGGTTATGGCGGCAGATTTTCTTCTTGGATCTCGTTTGTTCGTTTGATGCATACTCAGCATTACCACGAAAACTTAGTTAACAATAGTCAATAATCGTATATTTCTCAGGTATTCTACAAATCAGACCACCGGCCGCTGCCGCAGTTAGACCCGAACGAAGACAGCGACGTCCAACAGGAACGTAATCGTATATTGGCGATGCCAAGAACTGAAATGTCGCAGCATAGCCTCGTGTGCCGCAACCTGGCTAAGTTCTACGGAGATTTGCTGGTTGTTAATCGACTTACTTTTGGTAATATATTTACTTAACGAGGCTCTGACGTTTGCTCACAGTTTGAGGCGAATGTTTGGAATCCTAATACCAAACATCTATATATATAAAAGAAAGTGAAAGTGTTAGTTACTACACTTATAACTCAAGAACGGCTGGCCCAATTTTTATGATTTTTGTAGTTTTGGAATTGTCTTTGTCAGGAATAGGATAATATTTATTAAAAACAATGAATAATTGACCTATAAAAATTATATAAGATAAAATATTTTGCCAAAATGTTCCTGGGCTTCAAAAGTGCCAATCATTTGATGTTCAATTGTTTATTCCGTCGATACGGTAAACCGCAAATTAATAAGGGTCATCGCTCCACACGGTTCGTGTATTTAGCCAGTGTCAAGTATAAAAATTCTTCAAGTTTTTGTGAATTCAAGTCATGTAGGTTTTAAAAATGTTAATAAATTTCAAATACTGTCTGTAATGACAATTGTACGACATATTTATTGATTGTCAAATATACGTGCGCTCAGAAATGTATGCTTACTCAGTAAAGTCCACATCTTTACTGAGGGTATGACTTGGCCTAGACTTTGACTTGAAACTTGACCTGACATGTGACTTTGACCCATCTTTACGACTTGAATTCTCAAAAACTAGAAGAATTTTAATACTTGACACTGGCTGAATACACTAATTGTGTGGAGCCATAATATGTTTTTTGTAGTGTAGTGGTCACTATTCTATTTCTGCATTGCCATAATGCATTACTAATCTTAATATATCTTTTGTATTCATTGCATTACGTTCATAAAAGCCTAAATTAAGTTCATCTAAAAGGTAACACGACATTCATTGTCTGTTAGGTGGTACGAAGTTCGCCGGGCCAGCTAGTTATAAATGGATGACCAACTATTTTTGCAATATTTTGTTGTTAAACTATTATACTAAATAGTGAAAATGTGTTCCTGAGTATACACCATTGCGATTATTATCGATTTCAATGCAGAGCAATTAGCAACAAATGCGTCATATTCGCTCGAAGTAATGTATGAAATGATATTCGCTATTGTTTTCTATATTGGTAAAATATAGGAACCTAATTTTGATACTGGGTTAGCCCAAAAATCAACATAGTATGGGGTAAATGTCTTAAATTATTTTGGTATCACGTTTGAACGACCAAGTCGTTTTATATCACCACTCTTTCTCTCTTTATACAATATAGAAAATCTACTACTGTATTGTACTGTATACATATATATATACAAATACTATGCTAGGTGTTCAACAATTTTTCGCTTCGTTATTCTCACGTGATAAAAGCGGGAAGCGCAGCCGGCTGTGATTGGCTCGTCAGCGCGGGAACTTTCACTGATGCCGATCATAGCCGCGCGCAGGCAATTGCACTCCTCTCGAGCCGCGAACCCCTCCAACAGACCTATCATTGACTACCGAGCATCTAAAGGTCAGATATTTAGATCGGTGCCGGAAGTTTTATACTTAAATGTTATGTGTTACTTTAGGTGTGGAGCGCGGTGAATGTTTCGGCCTGTTGGGCATCAACGGCGCCGGCAAGACGACCACCTTCCGCATGCTGACCGGCGACACGCGCATCTCGCATGGGGACGCACTCGTACACGGGCTCTCGCTCAAAACGCAGATACAAGACGTTTACAGGCATATAGGTCAGTACCTATACCTATACTAAGCTTAACAAAAGATGTGTTATTCTAGCTAAGCTCGGCAAGCGGTGTGTACTTATTTATGCCTCCTGTTGCGTGATATAAAAAACCGGCCAAGTCGATTTGGACTCGCCCACCGAGGCTTTCGTACCAACTTCTCAAACTAGGTAAGGATAAACTTAACTTTGCAGTTCGATCCATAGAAAATGTACTGCACCAACCGCAAATAATAAATTTGTAATAGTAATTTTTTTTTTTCTGTTATTAAACTACATATTTACGGTTTTTAGATTTATTCGGATAACGGGAAGTACCCCATAGGTTTTGATTCCCTTGTGAAATCGCAAAATACGCTAAAATAATATGCTACCTAAACCATAATATCTTTTGATCGCGTTGACTTACAGGTTTAATTTTTTCACAGCCTAAAGATACCGTAGACCCAAGTATTTAGTATAAGTTTCAACTCGATACCTCTACGCATTCCGGAGATAAAGGGTCTTGACATACAGACAGACAGACAGACAGACGGACAACTAAGTGATCCTATAAGTTATAAGGGTTCCCTTTTCCTTTTAAGGTACATAACCCAAAAAAAAAGGAAATTATTGAATGTATTACCTAATTCTACACGGACAAAGTCGCAGGCAAAAGCTAGTCAAGCTATATGTTTGATTGTAAAGAGATAACAAAAAATTGCTTGGCCTTTTTAGCATTAACAAGGATAAAATACCATAGCAATTACATATTTACCTAATAACATTAGGTAATCATTATTTTTAAACAATATGCAATACTTTATTACAGATTGTTATGTTTTAATTGACTGATAACCGTTGAGGTAGACTTGTCCTTGAGTGGAGACCGCGAATCGGCAATCGTAGCGTAGGACGTCCTGTGACCAGGTGGAGCGACAACATACGCAAAGCGGTGGGCAGTGACTGGAAAATAAGAGCCGAAGATCGGGCTCAGTGGCGCACCTTGGGAGAGGCCTACGTCCAGCAGTGGACGGACACCGGCTGATAATGATGATGTTTTAATTACTTAATAACCAATTATTATAAGGAAAATAAAACAAGCTATGTTCCAACATTTGATCTACCTACTTTACTGGGAAATAATAAATAGGCAATATTTCAACAATGACTTCTATGTAATTAGTGAGTAAAACAAAAACTTTGGATTAGAGACTTGAGTTGAGACGTAATACCACAGATTATATAATAGTTACCACGTAACAGGTACTTCACTCCCCTACAAAAACAATAAAGGTAAAAAAGGTTGTAAAGGGTTCAAAACAATTCCATTTGAGGTACGGATCCCTAAAAACCTTTTTAGGGTTCCGTACCTCAAAGGTAAAAAAGGAACCCTTATAAGATCACATTCTTGTCCGTTTGTCTGTCTGTCTGTCCGTCTGTCTGTCCGTCTGTCTGTGTGTCACCACTGATTTTCTCAGGAACAGGTGGACCTAGCAAGTTTATACCTGATACTGAAGTCTATAGTTATTGGGTGTATAAAAATCAAGGTCTTGAGTCAACACAATAAAAAGATATGGGCAAATTTAGATTTTCGCGAAAACTTCTTAGTACCAAAATGTACCTTAATTTTCAACTTTTTTTATTTTTCGGAATTTTTCCTTTACTTGTTCTGTAAGACCTTGCTTTTAACCAAAATTGAAAATTCTAGGTCAACCGGAAATACCCTATAGGTTTTGGGTCGAATACCTATAGGGTACTTCCCGTTGACCTAGAATCATGAAATTTGGCAAAAAGCAAGCACAAATTAAGGAAAAAAATCCAAATAATAAAAAAAAGTTGCAAATTAAAGGGTGCCCCCATACATACATAGTTTACGCCAATTAAGGTAGACCTCTGAGTTATATGAGCGCTTATACAATTTAGAGGTCTAGCTTAATTGGTACATACCAACGTTGGTACGGAAGCCTCGGTGGGCGAGTTCAACTCGACATGTCCGGTTTTTATTTTTATATCTGATACTCTAGCGTACCACTATCTCGGTTGGTAGTAGTCTAAGGTGAACACGCTTCCTAGAATGGTCACACTTTCAACGACTATGATGTTGTGAACACTTACTTTCTTGTGGAAGTAGCATCTCTATTTAACATATATACTGTGCCATACATATAAACTGTAACACAAGTCATCGTCGCTTGATCTGTGATTCTGTGCTGGTTTTCTGTTCAGGATACTGCCCGCAGTTTGACGCGTTGTTCGATAACCTGACAGCACGTGAGACGTTGCGGATATTCTGCCTACTGCGCGGCATTCCGTCACGTACTGGCGCTGCCAGCTCTATGCGCCTCGCCAATGAGCTGGGATTCACCAAACATTTCGATAAGAAGGTAGTTTTTGTTCCTTGAATCTAATCTCTTAGCAATAGAAAGAGAACCAAATAATACGCAGTATAAAATACCTTATTTTCAACATTTGTAGGTTCATGAATGTAGTGGAGGCACTAAAAGAAAGATCAGCACAGCCGTCGCTTTACTGGGAGAGGCATCGCTGATATTCCTCGACGAGCCGACGACGGGCATGGACCCCGCGTCAAAGCGGCTCGTGTGGACCTCGATAAGCAACGTGGCGCGCGCGGGACGTAGCGTGGTGCTGACGTCACATAGCATGGAGGAGTGCGAGGCGCTCTGCTCGCGGCTCACTATCATGGTCAGCGGCAGGCTGCACTGCCTTGGCTCGCTGCAGCATCTCAAGACCAAGTTCTCACAGGGTAAGTTCCGCAAAGTTCAGCAATGACGTCACACAGCGTGGGGAGTGCGAGGCGCTCTACTCGCGGCCCGCTGCAGCATCTCAAGACCAAGCTCTCACAGGGTAAGTTCCGCAAAGCGCTGTGATGACGTCACACAGCATGGGGGAGTGCGAGGCGCTCTACTCGCGGCTCGCTGCAGCGTCTCAAGACCAAGTTCTCACAGGGTAAGTTCCGCAAAGCGCAGTGATGACGTCACAAAGCTTGGGGGAGTGTGACGCGCTCTACTCGTGGCTCACTGCAGCGTCTCAAGACCAAGTTATCACAGGGTAAGTTCCTCAAAGCGCAGTGATGACGTCACACAGCTTGGGGGAGTGCGAGGCGCTCTACTCGCGGCTCGCTGCAGTATCTCAAGACCAACTTCTCACAGGGTAAATAGTGATGACGTGACACAGCATGGGGGAGTGCGAGGTGCTCTACTCGCGGCTCGCTGCAGCATCTCAAGACCAAGTTCTCAAAGGGTAAGTTCCGCAAAGCGCAGTGATGACATCACACAGCATGGGGGAGTGCGAGGCGCTCTACTCGCGGCTCGCTGCAGCATCTCAAGACCAAGTTCTCACAGGGTACGTTCCGCAAAGCGCAGTGATGACGTCACAGAGCATGGGGGAGTGCGAGGCGTTCTGCTCGCGGCTCACTATCATGGTCAGTGGCAGGCTACACTGCCTCGGCTCGCTGCAGCATCTTAAGACCAAGTTTTCACATAGTGGGTAAGTTCCGCAAAGCGCAGCATCTCTAGATCAAGTTCACACAGGGTAAGTTCCGCAAAGCGCAGCATTCCAAGATCAAGTTCTCACAGGGTAAGTTCCGCAAAGTGCAGTGATGACGTCACACAGCGTGGGGGACTGCGAGACGCTCTGCTTGCGGTTCACTATCATGGCCAGCGGCAGGCTGCACTACTTCGGCCCAGTTTAGCATCTCAAGGCCACAGGGTAAGTCCTGCCTTTGAAACGATTTGAGGTATTTATGGGGACATATAGATAGCAGCACAAGTCGTGAGCTCTCTGGACATTGTTCAGTTTGACCAAATGTGACGGTAACCGCGCCGACGCTTCTGATGATTAGTTCGTCAGTCGATACTTGCCATTGACTGAGCTCAAACTTATCGTTTGACTACTGTACATATGCGTAGAATTAATTATTTATTTAATCATAAGCTTCCGATTTATGCCGGCTACTATACATATGACTTCTTAAACAGCATGCCTTTATTATATACACTAGCAGCCCGCCCCGGTTTCGCACGGGTAGAACATATATGCCTACAAAATTTGCATCAGTTTGTTGCATCGAATATAAAATATGAACATATTGAACAACCATCGTCATATTTCATCCAATTTACACAAAACCTTAACGAATTATGCACCTAAACCTTCCTCATAAACACTCTGGCTATTGGTGAAAACCGCATGATAATCCGTTCAGTAGCTATTGAGATTATTGCGAACAGACAGACAGACGCAGTGATGAACTTTGTTTTATAATACTTACGTATTGATATTGGACGGCCCTTTGGCGTAAAGGATAGTTACCCTGATTCTGACCCGACGGTCGTTGGTTCTAATCCTAGCTATATACCTACCAATGAAAGTTTTATGTGCATTCATGAATCATGAGTTTTCGTACAGTGGTAGTGGAATCATTAAATCTACCAAAAAGTAGCTTACCACCAAGGAGTACATCTGCCGCCGTAACCTTACGGCGTTCTCCGACGCAAAATGTAGGGGTAATATACGTTTAACGTGTGTATCTGTGTGTCTGTCTGTAGCATCTTAGCACCTAACCGGATGAACCGATTTTGTTTTTATTATTGGTAGTTTTTTTTTTTGTTTGATAGATGTCTTCATCGAGAGTTTTCTTAGCTTTGATTCATGAAAATTCGTTCAATCGTTATAAAATTATGAGCTTTTTTCTAGTTAATTGCGCTATGAAATCAACTTTCATAGGTCTGATCAATTCGAAAATCTTCTTCTTCAACGATATTGTAAGAACATGGAAGCCTTCTCGACTCTACAGAATACTCAAATCCTCACCAACTTACAGCTCAGATTTTAAATGTCGTGTTTAGAGTCATTGGAAAAAGCTATTATACATAGATCAGTCGGGGTGGTTTAGAATATTATATTATATTATTATATATATAGATGAACATTATTTTATACAATAGATCATATTATTATACTGTATTGACTTCAAATTGATTGTGATCGGTGGGGATCTACAGCATAGCTAAGCTTATAATATTATTTTCGTAGTAACTATGAACTAATCTGTGGTTTCACTGCAAATATTTTATTAATTTTGCGATGCGTGTTTGTGAAATCCGTGATATCTTCTAGAGTTTTCATTTGAATTAAATACTGTAAAGGACAATTTTAATCTATAATATGTGGGCAAGCTAATTAACGTAATTATTTGGATAAGGATTAATACTATATACTTGAAAATTGCCTTGGAAGTTATGTAATATTTTTTAACAAAAATTTTAAGATTAAAATGGTTACTGTGAGTCAACCTTAAGAGATAGACATATGCTGTTGCGGACTTTTTTGTAGGTCTTATTAAGTTGTACAACTCTTGCATAGAAAATATTCTTCTATCTATTTTCAATTAAGCAGCGTTTATAAGAAACGTGTTTTTTCGACCGTTTATTTGCCGACTTTGGTTGGAAATTAGGTCTCCACGAATGTACCTTTGATTTAAACGGGATAATATATAGCCTATTTTCATTCCGAAAGTCCATTCTATGTATTAGTGAAAGAATTTTTTAAATCGGTTCAGTAGTTTTTGAGCTTACTCATTACAAACATACAAAAATACAAAAATACAAATGTTCTCTCTTTATAATATTAGTATAGATATACCTCTCAGTAAGCAGCGAAATCGCCTGATTAACTGAAAACTTTCACATCGTTGTTTGAGAGTCCTTAATGCGTCAGTTTACGCTACTCTGAGATAGCTTGTATTTGTTTGCGCCAATTCAATATTTTCGATGATAGCAATTTAATAGTAAATTGTAATGTTTGGTTGATGCAATATTTCCCTTCCTTTATCCCGCTCCCGCACATACCTACTCGCATATGTAAGAGCGAGACCGAAAATACTCGTTTCGGATCGCTATAGACAGTGCTGCCTCTCGCGGAGGTAGAAGGAACAAGTCTCGTCGAATAACTCGCAATGGAGGCGACCGCTCTCGTGCTTTAAATTGAAATACCTATGTAATTGTGCTATCAAAGCTGTGAAGTGTACCATATCTGTGAAGCTATCTACGCAGGCCAGCTCCAAGGACTCAAGGTATTGTGCACTCCTTTTCCTTTCGAAAGCTGCCTTTTTTCTCTTGTCTACTCCCGCGCAGTTTTTTGTTGTCCATCACATGCATCAACCAAAAATCAAATAAACAGTCCACTATTCGTCTAACCCGCGCACACATTTCGTGGTCCTATCGATCCGGATATTGAATTAGTGTTAGCTGTCACTCGGATATCTCGCTAAAATCAAAGATCTCGTAGATAAAATCGCTCGGTCGCCCCGCTCAAAACTACCTTCAATTTCCTCAATATTTCTCGTTCGTTTTCGCTTTAACTTGCAAACTCATTCTTTCGTTTTATTTGCGTTTTATTATAATATTCGTACTTATTACTATAATATACGTATCACTTATCGCTAGTTTACCTAAATATTCGATTAGTCGTTTCGCTTGACCCGCATCTACATACAAAGTGTACCTCCATCGCTACTTGTAAATCTCGTTATTCTATTTAATATAATATATCATTATATATTAGATAGATACATGTATTGAAAATAAAATATTATTGTCGTTATATTGCATTATAAAACTATTGGTCGTTTCGCTTCAACTTAGTTGAGTTATTATTAGTTGAGTCATGTAGGTACCTACATAAAAATCGTCTAAGTAAACCGCATCGCTAATTTCTTATATACTTATAGGTACTTACCAGGCTGAAGTTTCTTGTTAATCACATTGATTATATTGATAAAAGATATACCTAAGTAATCTTATTGTTGTTCATCCCACTTTACTATAAACTATTATCATACCTACCTACCTATCAAATTGTTAATCACCCCGCTTAGTTAGTAAATCGTAAATCGCTTGTTTAAATACATAGAATAAAATTTTGTTTTATATTCGGTCGTAAATAGCCTTCAACTTGCCATATTATACCTTACTATACATTATTTAATTCTGTCGCGTCGCATATAGGTACTTACTTCGCACTTACTCGCTGGCGTAACAGCTGTATAGCTACTCGTTTCTCCGCCGCTTATCTGTTTAACTATTTATAATAGATTAACTTGTTGAAATGGCTCCTACAGAGTTAAATTCACAGTTAAAGATGCTTTATGCTAAAAGAGACAGGATTTTTGCTCGTATTCAAGGAATTTCTAATCACTCTAGTGACCTTCAATCGGAAGCAATTAGGGAATCATTTTTGATTGAAATAGAAACCGTAGATGATTTGCATACTGACTTTCAAAGTGTGTTGGACAAAATAATTAGCATCGAGCTAAAATTAGATCCAGACTATAGTATTGATTATCAGTCGCTTTCTTCGTTTGAGGATCTATTGGGCAGCGTTCGTCGAGCCGCCAAAACATTGAAATTGCAGATTAGTGACGTCAAACCCGTGACGCAATCTCAACACAAATCGCCTAGATTACCACCGATTGAAATACCCGAATTTAATGGTGATATAAAGAATTGGCCGCTATTTTTCGCTAGTTTTCAAAATGCTATACATAATAACAGCTCGCTAACTGAATCTGAAAAATTGTATTATTTGATAGGTAAGTTAACTGGCAAGGCTCGATCCGTTTGCGCCGGCATAACGCCTTGCGCCGAAAATTATTCGTTAATTTTCGATTTGCTTAAAAATAAATACGAGGATAAAGGGCTGGTTGCAACTTCGTATTTAGATCAAATGTTCGATCTCAAAGCTATTTCGTCCGCAAATCCTAACAATCTTGAACAATTTCTCGATAAATTTGCATGCTCAGTCGCCGCTTTGAAAAACCTGAAAGTCGATGATCTCTCAGATTTCGTATTTTTGTATATAGCACTCAAAAAATTAGACCCAGAAACCGCCCGTGCATTCGAATCATACAAACGCACTTGTGAAATGCCCTCATTCGATGATTTATCGTTATTTGTTCGCGATCATATAAAAATATTGCAACGCACTTCTTCTGTAAAACATGAAGCAACGAAGAAGAGTTTCGATCGTAGAATGGACATGACATCTAAGTCGCATAACACTTCCACTACGCAAGTCTATGTAAATGCCACCTCCAGTTCTCAACAATCTTCGTGCTCCTTGTGCAATAGTAAATACGATCATCTATACAAATGTTCCGTGTTTCATAACTATAACCCGAATGAGCGTTTTAAATTCGTTAAGGCAAATAATTTATGCATTAATTGTCTAAGTGCAGGACATCGTCTATCCACTTGTGGGTCGAATTCTTTGTGTAAAAAATGCAATTCGAAACATCACACTATGTTGTGTTTTCGAAATGCATCCGTAGCTAATAATAATAACAGAAACTCTCTCGTAGCGCGCGCGCACATATGCGCCCGCCCCGCTGTCGTCCCCCCGCCGCAGACCGCGGGACAGGAGGACACGTCCGTCGCATTGACTAACCCCGCTCGAACTGATGACGTCACTCTTTGTGCGTTATCAGATAACAAAGTCGTTCATCGTGGCCCTACCACGATCTTGCTCGCAACTGCGCGTGTCGTTATCGTCGATTCTCGTGGTAATGAACATATCGTTCGTGCTTTGTTGGACAGCGCCTCACAAAGTAATTTTATAACTAAAGGTTGCTGTCAGCGTTTAGGTTTGAACATAAATGATAACCGCACTATTACTACCGTGAAGGGAATAGGTGGTTCGACTAAAAATGTTCAAGGGTCGATAAATATTCGATTTTTCTCTCGTTTCGATCGTGATATTAATTACGATATGAAGTCGCTGATTATAGATAGGATAACTGATTGCTTGCCGACTGTCTCGGTCGATGTTTCGCATTTGTCGAACTTTAAAAACATACAACTCGCGGACGATACGTACTTCGCCTCCGGTTCGATCGATTTACTGATCGGAGCCGCAATCTTCCCGCATCTTCTCTTGTCGCACAAGGTTCAAGGACATCCCTCTCGTATCTCCCCGCTCGCACTGGAAACTGTCCTTGGCTATGTGATTGTTGGTGAGACACCAACTCATGTTGATCGTTTCGAAACCGCTTCGTATTGTTGTATTGCTGATCCTCTCGATTCTGCAGTTCGTAAATTTTGGGAGCTGGAGGAAGTGAACGTTCCACCCCTCCTCAGCCCAGACGATAAAATCTGTGAAGAAATATATACACGGACGACCTCTCGCTCTGATGATGGCCGATATGTAGTAGCGCTGCCTTTCAAAGGAGATGTACATTCACTTGGTGATTCTCGACAAGCAAGTGAACGTCGATTTCTTTGTCTCGAGAGAAAATTGCTGGCTTCTCCAAAGTTGAAGACGGCCTACGACGGTGTCATCAACGAATACTTAGACAAGGGTTATATTTCGCCTGTACCTGCAGACACAGAATCCTCGGATGACCAATCTTATTTCATACCGCATCATGGAGTCGTAAAAGAGGACAAGGTCACGTCGAAGTTAAGAGTTGTCTTAGATGGTAGTTGTAAGACAAGCACTTACGTCTCTCTTAACAACCTCCTCTATAGTGGACAAAATCTTCAAGGGAATTTGTTCAATATACTTGTCAATTTTCGCTTATTTCCAATCGCGCTCTCGGCTGACATTCGCCAAATGTTTCTCAGCATCGGTGTTCGCGAATGTGATCGCCAATTTCAACGAATATTGTATCGCTTCTCCCCGCAACAGCCTTTACAGGTTTTCGAATTTAATCGTGTCGTATTTGGCCTGAAATCTAGTCCATTTCATGCGCTACGAACAATTAAACAACTTGCTGTCGATGAAGGTGATTCTTTCCCTAAGGCAAAAGCCATCGTTGACCACGGTCTCTACATGGACGACTTCGTCTATTCGGTCCTAGATGAAAAGGAAGGCATATCGACCTCTTCTGAAATGATCGGTCTGATGAACGCCGGCCAATTTGAACTAGTCAAATGGACTAGTAATTCGCAATCGGTACTCGATTCGATTCCGCAGTCGCATCGTCTTTCATCCGTTAAGGAATTCGATGAATCGGAACAACACAAGATACTCGGCTTGTGTTGGTCACCTGCATGTGATTTGTTTAGCTTAAAGCTTAGTGCACCCGCACAAGCTTGTACAAAACGCACCATACTATCATGTGTCGCGAAAATATGGGACGTTATGGGTTTCGTTGCACCTGTCGTCCTTCATGCAAAACTGCTCATCAAACAGCTTTGGCTGTGTGGATGTAATTGGGATGACACCCCACCCGATGAAATTGCTCATGCTTGGGCTCAGTTCAGAGAAGAACTCCCTTTGCTCTCCAATATAAAAATTCCGCGACATGTCGGAATTGTCGCTGATAGTGTCGTCACACTTCTCGGCTTTGCTGACGCAAGTGAAAAGGCTTACGGAGGAGTGGTTTATTTCCATGTTCACAATTGGGACAAAAATACCGTAAGTGTCATAAGCGCGAAGTCAAGAGTTTCTCCGCAGAAAGTCGTATCTCTTGCTCGTCTTGAGCTTTGCGCTATACTCATTCTTGCTCAGCTCTTGAACAACATAATTGTCGCTTGCCAAAACCGCTTTCATATTGACAAAGTTTTCGCTTTTTCGGATTCGACTGTTGCGCTCTGTTGGGCACATTCATCCCCTCATCAATGGGATGCGTTTGTAGCCAATAGAGTGACAAAAATACAAAATCACTTGTCACCACATGATTTATATCACGTGTCCGGTAGAGAAAATCCGGCGGATTGCCTCTCTCGCGGACTAAAACCGTCGCAATTGATTGAACACCCGCTCTGGTTTGATGGCCCTCCATGGGCATGCTTAGATGTCTCGCAGTGGCCTATCGTCCCCTTCAACCCTTCTATGATAACAGAAGTATTTGAAGAGAAGAAACATTCGTTACTTACCGCTTCGCCACCTGAAGATTCTCTTATAATTTCGTTGGCAAATCGCTTCTCGTCCTGGTCGAAATTACTGCATTGTGTAGTTTATGTTTGTAGATTTGCAAAACTTTTACCACAACGTAATCGTATTTCGGCTTTAGATCTTGACTTCACAGAGTTATTGATACTGCGCGAATTGCAACGCTTGCATTTCGACGCTGAATTTTCCAATCTACAAGCAGGCAAACCTTGTACGCGCTCTTTTCAACATCTCAAACCTTTCATTGAGAATGGAATCATTAGGGTTGGTGGTCGCTTAACCAATTCAAATTTAGGCTATTGTCAAAAACACCCTATCGTACTTCCTCGAAAGCATCACATTCTCGATTTACTGGTTGACTATCACCACAAGGTGAATTGTCACGCCGGTCCTGATTTGTTGATGTCACTCTTACGCCAGAAGTATTGGATACTTTCTGCCCGCAATTTAATTAGATATAGAGTGCATAAATGTCTGCCTTGTTTTCGACTTCGGCCCAAGCCGTCTTTTCCGGAAATGGCAGATCACCGTGCGTGCCGTGTTGTTGAATCTGCAAAGGCCTTTGTCCACACTGGCACGGATTTTTGCGGGCCTTACAGGGTCACCGTAAGTCGCGGCCGTGGTATTCGATCGACGAAAGCCTACGTGTGTCTATTCGTTTGTATGACAACTCGCGCGGTGTGTATCGAATTAGCTGGAAATTTGAGCACCGCAAGCTTTTTGGGAGCTTTTAAGCGGTTCCTATCCCGTCGTGGTCCAGTTGGTAGAATTTATTCAGACAATGGAAGTAACTATATCGGCGCCAAGCGCACACTTTCGGAACTACACGAATTTTTGTGTTCAAAGTATCATAAAACTGATTTCGGTAATATGTTAGCAAAAAATCGCATAGAATGGTCACTAAACGTCCCTGCTGCAAGTCATTTCGGCGGCAATTGGGAAGCAAATATTAAGAGTTTAAAAAATCATTTGTATCGCGTTATCGGTGATCAAATACTTTCGTTCGAAGAGCTTAGTACTGTACTCGCTCAAGTAGAATCAGTCATGAATACACGACCTCTATGTAGGATGCTATCTAGCGACCCTTCGGAACCTCTCGCTTTAACTCCAGCGCACTTTTTGAATCTCACGCCTTTAAAATACTTACCCGCATTAGAAATCGATGATAAGCTGCATACACTTTCTCGGTATGAACTTCTTGACAAATTAGTTCAGTCTTTTTGGAAGCGCTGGAGAACTGATTATCTTCACACGCTACAGTCGCGTCGTAAATGGAATACACCAGTCGACCCGATTACTGTCGGGACTGTTGTTATTCTTTTAACCGATAACTGCCCTCCTCTTCACTGGCCTTTGGGCATTGTAGAGGAAGTTTTTCCTGGTTCCGATGGAGTTACACGGATAGTACGCGTTAGGACTGTGACTGGCTCATACATGCGTCCAGTTATACGTCTTTGCCCTTTACCTAATCAATAGTTGGGTAAACTCGCATGTTTAGGTTAGGAAATCATATTAGGTTAGGTTACATTCGTTAGTATCGTAGATCTTAATTTAGATATAACCGTTGCTTTAGTTTCGATTTTTTGAAGGCATCCCTTCAAGCCCGGGGAGATGTTTGCGCCAATTCAATATTTTCGATGATAGCAATTTAATAGTAAATTGTAATGTTTGGTTGATGCAATATTTCCCTTCCTTTATCCCGCTCCCGCACATACCTACTCGCATATGTAAGAGCGAGACCGAAAATACTCGTTTCGGATCGCTATAGACAGTGCTGCCTCTCGCGGAGGTAGAAGGAACAAGTCTCGTCGAATAACTCGCAATGGAGGCGACCGCTCTCGTGCTTTAAATTGAAATACCTATGTAATTGTGCTATCAAAGCTGTGAAGTGTACCATATCTGTGAAGCTATCTACGCAGGCCAGCTCCAAGGACTCAAGGTATTGTGCACTCCTTTTCCTTTCGAAAGCTGCCTTTTTTCTCTTGTCTACTCCCGCGCAGTTTTTTGTTGTCCATCACATGCATCAACCAAAAATCAAATAAACAGTCCACTATTCGTCTAACCCGCGCACACAGTATTACTCTCTCAATTTATGCGTCTTTCTTAATTTGACAATTTTCCTTTTAGTTGCAAAGTATGTACAAAAACCTTAATAATATATTTTTATTATTCGCAGGTTACACGCTCATAATTAAATGTGAATCAAGTCCAGAAAGAAATGTTATCTTAGAGAATATACGTAGTCATATTACAACGCAAATCCCAGATGCTAGACTAATGTAAGTATTTGATGTCTGCATTAAAACTGCTGTTATTGACATTATTCATCCCACACAGTGTATCCAGCTCTCCGGCTTTTCACTCCGCTTAATTCTCAACGTTAGTCTATGCCTTAGTACTTTCACTACTTGGCTTATATTATAACCACGGCACGGATTTATAGGCGCGAGGCAAAATTGTTGCGCATTGGTTCGGTCGTGTGATGATACCGCGGGAAGCATATTCTCACTGAAGAACCAATCACAGCCGCACGAGGGCTCCCGCGCCACTCTACCCCGCATAACTGACCTAACATTTTCGTCTGCGCATGTAAAGGCCAGAAGTTTAGATTGGTGCGAGGAGTCAGTCTAAAAATATGCTCTTGAACAGGAAAAACAATTTTATTCACCCGCAATGCTGCGAGAATTCACAATACAAGATACAACAATGTACATCTTTTGGACTGCTTAGCCCAGATTTGTCAATATAACTAAAGTAATTCTATATTGTTATAGCGAAACTTACATGGGCATCAGTACATACTACCTCAGCGACACTGATCTGCCGTGGTGGCGCGTCTTTGACATCATGGAGGAAGCCAGGAAAATATTACCCATAGAAGATTACTCCGTCTCACAGACAACGTTAGAACAAGTGTTCCTTGGATTCACGAGAATACATACTACGGAGCATTAACCTCGGAGGTTCATTAATCATGAACTATCTAATGTTACATCGGTGTTCATGTCAAGGTCCACTGTATAATATGTGACTACGTTTATGGAAGTAAGTGTAATTTTGTTTTTGGTTAAGTCCTACCCATGCCGCCATACATTTTGTTGTGTTATTTGATTATTATTGTGTGTCCTTTGTGTCGCACTGACTCGTCATTGTATGACACAAAGTCAAATTCAAGATAGAATAAAAACCACTTACTATTTTCTGGTAGCCAAATAAATACAAGAATCACCAATGCATATCGTAAAGATCAATATAGCTTCAAATTTTGATGATTTGTATTGATTAAAATGAGGTCAAACACTTCATGTATCAAAGTTCTGAACAGGTAGGTTCTCAAAGAGTATGTTGATCCTAGCTCTCTTGTTTGCAGCATCTGCTTATCATGGTGCCACCAAAGTACTGTGTTCATAAAAAATCTGATTAAAACGAATACAAACATTACTTTAATGCTAAATGCAAGTATATCGTCCGCCAGGATGATGCAGTTTTATAGCCATATCCATTCGACAAAACTAAACCCGAATCTCTATTCGGGCTTAGAGTTTAGATGATGAAATTGCTTTGCTTGGCTAGCAATAATATCTAAATGACGTGGATTATTAATATGTTTTGAAATCCGTATACTTTTTAAAAAAATTGCTTATAGTCAAGTGTTTGACCACTATCTCACCTAATGTTAAATGATGATGTGTTTGACGATGTAGCACGCTTGGCTAGAAGACACGTATTCACTCGCGGATTGAAGACCCCCAGATGGTACCTTTCCGGAAACACAGACTCAGGCAAGGAGTTCCAATCCCTGGCTGTACGTATGACGAACGTGGAACTAAATCGCTTCGTTAGAATTGATGGAATATCTACCATGTAGCGGTAGCGTGTATCAGTACGTCTGGTTGTCCGATTAAAAAATGTGATGGGGGAATATGTTCGTGCAGTTGGGTGGCACACTCACCGAAATGTATCAGATATAGATATATGATATTCACACACAACACTTACTATTATAAGATCTCGAAGTGTTAGCAATCACAAAGGCTGTTCAAAACAATACATTCTTGACAAATACTTTGAGGGCCCGGTGGCGTAATCGGGATAACGGTCGGCTTTGATGCCGTGGTACCGAGTTCAAACCGCCGTGCACCAATGGATTTTTCTATAGAAAAATTTATGTGCGCTTCTCACAGTGGCCCTCCGGTGAAGGAAAACATCGTTAAGAAACCAAAAACCCCCGCATGGTGGTAGGACACTATCTAGTGTCCGCCTGGCCAGCTACCACCCTCAAGTTAGAAAATCTGTCGCCAAACATCTAATGTGTTCCGGCAGCTATCCTTGAGAGCCAGTTCCCATTCTAGGCCTAGCGTGCTTACCATCTTCGATCACATCATCACTTACCAACAGGTGAGATAGTGGTCAAACGCTAAGCCTATAAGATATAAAAAAAAACTTAAGTGAAGTCCACCACTATGCGATTGCCAAAATCATCTTGAATGCTGCTGTTAGTCTATCTATGCTCTATGCCCACACACAACAGATCTGCCATGGAATTTACGCGTAAACTGCATAAACGTTCGTTTATAATTTTTTTTAGTATAACCAGTGTATTTTTTTTTATTGTAGATAAGCAAGCGTTTGACCACTATCTCACCTGATGTTAAGTGAAGATGTGATCGACGATGTAGCACGCTTGCCTAGAAGATACCTGTTCACTCGCGATTTGAATTCCTTTGAAATGAAAATTGAATTTGAATTGAAATTGAATGAAAGAAAAAATGAAAAATTGAATGAAAATTGAAGTCTGCATTATCATTGAGATTTTGCGAATAATATATGTCTGTTCTTGTACAAATTGTGTTCCAAATTAATGTCAAATATGTTTCTCTTGCTATACAGACGTGTCTATATGTAAGCATCAAGACCTGTATCGAATTACACTCTAAATAATTTAGACTGCTGAAGCTTATTGTTCCAAAATCACAATCGCATATCCTGAGATCATTATTTTCATATTTGGATTCGTATATAACTAATATTCAAACAAACTAAATGATGACAGTATAATTTTAACCGCAGTCTTTGTAAATGTTAAATCTAGAAAACCTGTCGACTTACTACAGTATTGCATAAAAGATAGGTCAATACCAAAGGTCAAGTGTGATCGTTGTACGTTGATCTAGCTATATAAAGCGATATTTTAATACAAGACACTGTAAAGAGGTTAAAACAAACCGGTTATGATAATTTATCCGTTGTCAAAATAATCAGCTTAATCTGTAAGGGTCAGAGCAGAAGTGGAAAATAGCTTGTGCGTTTTAAACGCTGCATAAATATCATCTTGAAATTGATTTTTTAATTGTATTGTACTTGGATAAGTTAAAATAAATTATTTATTGCTAAAGTGTGCTCAAGCAGTTCTCCCTCTAATCGAATTATAAGGTGATCTCCTCACAGACCTCAGTACCGTCGTAATAATTGCATCCGTTTAACAAAATAGTAAATAACTTTTGCATTGTGAAAGCATCGATGTGAAATTTAGTCTAAAGTTATAAAGATTATGACGTCACTGTCGTCCGACGGTACTGACGCCCGTTGAGGTATCGTTTTTAAGCAAACTAGGTATGTGTCACAAAATGTCAGCCCACATTTCCATACTACTGTACGTTGACCTTTCTGTTGTCTATATACAGGTTTTAGTATACACACTTTATTAACGTTAAATGTTGTAAATCTCATTAAAATAACAATACTCATCTAACAGATCTCTAAAACTATTTTATTTACAGAAACATGATAATATACTGTTCCTATTTTGAAATATCGTCATAGTAATTGAAACATCATAATGCAATAGATTAACAAGTTTATTAAGTTTTGCGTTGACATTAACACCATTTGATATCGATGAAAAATGTACTTACGTGCTAGATTTTGAAATATATTTGTTTAGACATCCTTTAAATATACACTTGCTCATAACGATCTTATGTTACTTACACAAAAAGTGCAAGTAACCTACTTTTATGTTAAATAAACCAGAACTATCAAAATATTTATCAACTATTAAAAATACTGTTCTCATAGATTTTGCATAAATCTTCCAAATTGTGCGAATAATTTAAGTAATTTCGTGCCTTTAGTACTTTTCTGTTAACAATACGACCACGAAATTTTAGACCGTGAATTTACAAACCCGTAGTAGTTTTAATAATATGTACTTACTTTTTGAAATGTAACTTATAAGAGCATTTGCTACGCCTGTGTGCGCTTTCTTTCTAAGACTGAAGTGTAGAACGCTCAGGATGTAGATCGTTGTTTCAATAATCGTGTTATATTAGCTAAGCTCAGCTCATACAAAATGTCACCTACAATCCATAGAAAAATAGTAAGATTATAGTGATAAATTAAATGTTTATTGATAAATTACTTGTATTATTTCAACTTATGTCACAAAATAATATTTTAAGCAAAGGCAGGTAAAACAGTTTTTTAATAAACATTTTATTCTAAATATTCATTGATTTATTATATATTGTTTACTTATAAGTCATCCGTTAAGTAAGCTTTCTCTTTTAAAATCGGCCTTACATATTGACCCTAAAATGTTAAAAATGGCCTCATTTTTTGTTTGATTTATTTATTTTCGTTTACCTACATGTTATTTGCCTGTTATTTTTTAACAAATAAAGATATCTTTTTTTAAGTTAACGTAAGTACGAGTATGTATACTTATCAACAATTTTCTGGAATTAATACCATATTATAATATTTAATCTGTATAAAATACGACTGCATATAGCCAGCCAGACACTTGCTTGTTGAAGGTGTAATAATTTTTCACTATATAGTATGTAATAATAATAACTATGTCATTATTTGTTTATGATGAAAGTATTGTATTCAAATAAAAACTATATAGTGTATTTATTCAAATATGTATGTCCCAAATTTGCACTTTGAGTAACTATAATGTCTACTGATGATATATTTTGGTGCTTTATAATAATACGTTAATTTTGTTGTTTAAAAACATGGTAAGAATAACGAATATTTTTTAATCGCATCTGTTTTGTTGTATTTCAAGATATACCAATATTGATATGATAAATTATACAATACTAGCTGTAGCCGCGACTTCGTCCGCGTGGAAATGTGTCTTAGGGTAGCATTTTTAATTATTTAGGCTAATTATTTTACAAATAAGACACATGCGTAACTCACCTGCACCGCACCGTACCACGCCGCGCAAATCCCCCCTCCCCCTCTCCCCCTGTCTCTTCCACCCTCCCCCCTTTCCCCGAACTTCCCTCTCCCCTCCCGTTTCCCCCACTCCCCCTCCGTCCCATCTCTCTTCCCCCCTCCCCTCCCCTCCCCTTTCCTTTCCTTTCAACTCCCCTCCCCCTTTCCCCTTCCCCTCACTTCCACCTCCCTCCCCTCCCTGCCCCATTCCCTTCCCCCTCACAAACTTTGAATGTCATATTTATTTATATCGAATCAATAGGCTAAATAATAAGTTTCAAGCTTCTAGCTTAAAAAATGATGATACTTCCATACAACTTTTCATCCCCCCTTTCAACCCCTTACAACCCTTTTTTCGCATTGAAAAGTAGCCTATGTCCTTTCCCAGGCTGTAGACTATCTGTGTACCAAATTTCATTTCAATCGGTTCAGTGCTTTCGGCGTGAAAGTGACACAGAAAGACAGACAGACAGACAGAGTTACTTTCGCATTTATAATATAAGTTAGGATGATATTGAAGCGTATACCCATCATTTTTCTGACCTGATTTACCACATGAAAAGTATTAGTAAATGATACGTACTTACATGTTTTAGGCTTTATTATTTAATAATGCACTCAATAAATTAAGAATTTTACCTATTCAAAGTCAAAGTCAAAGTCAAAGCATTTATTCAGTATATGGGCAAATTAAAAATTAGCACTTACACACGTCAAATAACATTAAATAGATCATATTCAACAAAAAATATAGATATAACAGAAACATAACGCTTTGAATTTACAAAAAAAAAAACAAAGGTATTGAGCCATTCAGCTTTCATCTAGACGTCGAACGTCACACTTAAAACACATGTTTAATTCCCCTTATTAATGTAGGGTTGCCAACCGTACCATTACGTGCACCCGCAACCCAGTGCATGTTTCAGTACTTCAGACAATTTTTATCCAAAAAATTGTGAAATAATGAAACATAATAGATAAATAAAACGCAGACTAATTGCAGTACAAATCATGTTCCGAATGGAACTGATTGTCCGATTATGTAGATACATAGTTAATTTACAGCAAATAAATGTACTTGTATAATTTTTTTAATGTATCAAAATGTTAGAGCACAAGTTAGTAAGGGCTGAATCTCATATTAAAGAATTAGATAAAAAAAATGTCAAAAGTACTTATTTTTAACTGTGTTATTTTTTACAATTTACCTATTTATTATTTTTATTTTTTTACCTGTGGTACCATCCACGGGTCAAATGTCATACTATGTCGATGTGATATAATTTGTGATTGTTAAATTACAGTATTGCCGTAACCAATTAGGTTTTACTCATAAATTATTTGCTTTACAATAGAATTCATCAAATTTAATCTGTATTATTATGTAAATGTAGTAATTTTGAAAATTATGTATTTCATCGGTTCCTTGTTATAGTAAGTAGGTCGGTAGACGTAATTAAAAAAATAAGTACAAATCTTACACATACAATCAACCTCGAATTACATTTTAAGAATCTCGCACTTATTTGTATATTTTTATGCGAAGTATCTTAATATATTTTGACTTACGTACTTTAAAATTGTGTATTATACTTAAATCATTTGAACATTATTGTTGTCGAAATGTGAAATGCTACAACTTGCTAAGTTGCTACATTAATTTCGGCTAAATATCGCATATTGTAGGTAATATTAGTAAGGGATTATATACCTTAATAAATGTCGTATTTCCTGTTTATTGATGGATGTATTTTATGGAAAGATATTTGTATTGTGATCGTGTAGAATTTGAATAAATTATATAATTTCTCGATAAAGTGTCATTCCTTTATTCTAGCAACACTAACATTCCAGTTTATTAACAGCCCAAAAATTATAGTCATTTATATTAATAAAAAACAATGGGTGTTTAAATTATATTTATATAATCATAAATATAATTTATGATTACAAACAAACAATATAATCAGATCTTTCAGTCAATATAATTAAAAATAATCATAATAATTTTAGCTTAAAAACTTAAAGTATTTATAACTTATCTTCATGTACAGTTCAGTTAATTCACTGTTCAAAACAAATGAAGATAAGTTATAAGCAAGTAGGTATTTTTAATGTAGTTTAGATCTGCGATATTTTAAAAGATATTTATACGCTTATTGTCTTTCTCTATAAATTAATTACAAATATCAAGAGATATTGAGACAAAGTATCTTTACAAGTGAATTTTAGGGAACGTTAGACATTTTTATTCTATGCGTAGACTAAAGACTTTTTATTATGCTACAATACTGAATCGATGTCGTGTACTGGTAACCCAGGTTCATTCACACTTTGCGCTTGTCCAGTCCGGGTGCATGTCTGTGAGAACGTCAGTCGAGCTGTCAAAATCATGTGTTAAGTGTTTATTTCTAAAATTGTGTTCCAGAAGATGTACGTCTACTTATTTGTGTTGAGAACTTTAATTTGGTAATGTAGTTAATAATAAATCAAAACAAATTAAGCCTAGGATGTGCCTCGTATACCAGTGATTGTGTTGTGTTGTGGGTTTAACTGTTGGATTTTATACCATTGCTTTCTTTGGTAAGTCAGTGCCTATTTACCCTTTGTTATTGTGCAATGATACTTACTCGTACATAAAAACCTGGATATTTTTAAATAGAATCAGCGTAGGCATTTTTCTCTATAGCGGTTTGCCTTACAAAAACTAGGACAGGGAGTGTTATAATAAGTCTGATGTTATCTATGTAAATAATTTTGATATAGGTAGTAATTTGGTCAGATGTGAGTTGTTAGTTTATTAAAAAACTATATTTTATTAGGATATTTGTCCGTTTAGGTAGGCTTGTTAAAGTTTTTGGAAAGAAAACTAAAACCGACAGCATTTTTATGGCTTGCCTCTAACTGCCCTAATTACAAAAACATTCAATGCATGATAGGCTTGAAACACATTCAACGTTGAAATTGTGGTACTCACCTACATTTATTTTCTTTATCTGTTATGTAGCACATATATTAAATTGTATTTTTCATTCTAGCATATCCTATACCATGTCTGGAAAAGAAAAGTTGAAGCTTCTAATATGGAAGAATTTCCTTCTTCAAATAAGGCACAAACAGCAGACAATATTTGAAATCATATCACCAATATTGTTTGCTCTGCTGTTGATGCTGATAAGGAATCTGGTAGAACCAAAATCCCAACCGGATTTAGTATATTTACCATTCCAACCAACTTACTTCAATACAAGCCAGTAAGTATCCTCATGACATATTTATAAAGGTAGAGTGGTTTACCTTTACTATGCCCTATAATTATTTCCATTCCAATACAACATCTGCATGAATCTGAATGTTACATGTCCTACAGTTAATTGTTATTGTTATTTATTATGTGACCTTAATGAACAGATATGCCACTTGCTTTCATTATATTATGGGCTATTCATATTAGAGTCTATAAAATTCATTAATAAGTATCTTTCTTTTCTCTCAAAAGAAAAGCTACTGAATTGATATTTAATATAGTGTATTTAGGTTTGTATGTAGTGACTTTTATGTAATAAGAGTGAGTGAAAACTAGATTCTAGCTCAAGTTTATGATCTCATGTTATCTTCTAGTAGTAGTAAGTAAAGACACTCTTTTCCAAACCAGTCTGAAAGACTAAAGAAATGGGTACCATATTATAACCTTATTAAATACATATATATAGATATATATATACAAGTATATATATTAAATTAAGCAAATTGTCTAACACAATGACCAAGTGCACTATCACTTATGACTAGCTGCACCATCACTAAGTACCAGGTGCACTATCACCAAAAAGGGCAAGTTTAGAGAATACAATTAATTTAATAGATTCATATAATTATCTGATTTTCCGATAAGCTTGATGGATTTTCCGCACAAAGACAAAATACAGGTTTATTTACCTATATATGTAGTTTACATGCACAATATTAATCAGAGAATTAAATTAGATTATTACAATGTAAGCATGTGAGGGCAGATAACAGGATAGATTAGTAATCTGTAGGTGAACTCCGTCATGTATTAACTATCCTATTTGGAATATTTTTTTTTTTTTGATAGTATATACCTTCTTTCTTTTTGGTCCCATAGTAAAATTATTTATCGAGATTCTGTATTTCCAAGTGTGTGTATATCCATATCGGATATACACACACCTGCCCCCTGAACTCAATCATTCGAAAACTTATTCGGGATCCGGAGCTTCATTTTTAATGCTGAATATTGATAAATCCTTGAGTTATTTTGTCGCGAAAACCTTTACAATTAAAATCACTTATCTTTTTTGAATTTGAAGTATCAAAAGTAACCGATTGGATCATTGTGAATTGCAAAGTCAATCCAAGTCGAAAGTAAAGGCAGCTTCCGAATCCGTATTTGCTTTCGTATGATTGAGAATAGCCCTGCAAGAAATACTAATAGAGTCCCACCTCAAACTTACAACTTAAAATTACTTGCGCGGCATTTGAAGTCGGTATTATTAGTTTTTTAAACGATCGTAATTACAAAACACTCACTATTTACTTTACATAATTGAATCATGTACTTATATAGTTTTTGAAAAAAAAACATTACTAAACAGTCTCTTTATTAGTATTATAAATTAACCATAAATATCTATTTATGGTTAATTTAATAATAATAAACAAATATTTCGAGAAAATAAGTACCTAAAATAGGAGCTAATATTATTTTCTAACAGGGCTAGTTCATCATACAACATTACAGTAGCATTTTCTCCAGAGAATGCACTGACCAGAAAAGCAGCCAGATATTCGATAAGTGCTATAGCCACAGATAATTTCGGCATATTCAGTTTATTTGCGTCGGACTTACCAGTGCCTGTGGGCTACAAGAGTGCTCGTGAAATGGAAGCAGCGCTTACCCAGCCTAAAGCTATGGACCATGTATTGGTTGGAATTCAGTTTGATGACAATATGGCAAGTAAGTAGTTAATGTAAATGCATCATAAAAATCTGTAGAGTACCTACAGTACTTTACCCCTCCCCTGCTGCGAAATTAAAGATGTCAAGGTTATTTTCATTTGTCAATTGAAGTGTCCTCTTCGCTGAGCATGCGATTGCATATTTTTAGAAATGGCGTAAATATTTACGATGTATTTTCACATTTTGTAATTGCAAGATAGAACTAGTTTTGTAATCTTCCAAAAAGGAGAACTTTCTCGATTCGTTTTTGTCTGTACGATGATGTCGATTTCTCCGCTAATCGATTATAGTAATGATATTTATAAATATTAATAAATTTCATAGAGATCGTGGGTATACGAAATGATCGATATATATCGATAGTCGAGGTATATCTTCAGAGATATTTTACAATAAACACCTCAAACCTTGTACCTACTAAAATGTCTACGTGGCAGGTAAAGTCTTTAATTATAACATTCTTAAAATTGTTTTCAATGATATTAAAATATGAAACATTTTAGATGCAACGAAATGGCCTGACCAGATCTCAGTCGCCCTAAGATATCCCGCCATAATGAGAACAGCCATGGAGGAACACCCTGTGGCAGCGAACTGGCGAACTAATTTATTATTTCCCCTATTCCCTCAATCGGGACCCAGAGATGCTGGTGATAAATACGGAGGAAAAACTCCAGGTAGGTAAATACAATAAAACTTGGTATACCTACACTACCTACAGTACCTACTCGTAAGTATGCGAAATGCATTGTCTTTCGGTACAGGTAAAAATGACGTACGGCGGTGTTGACTCAGTATATAGTCTGAATAATAATTGAGGTGACCTTATTCCACTTGAACAGTTCAAATATTTTCTAATTCTTGAATATTGATATGTGTTGGCATGTTGAAGTAGATATAGTGTTACTTATAGATACATTGTGATCATCTGCTTATAACACTGCTTTCATTCAAATACAAATACAATATTTATTCATAGACAAAATAAATGTACAAGTATTTTAAATTGAATCCATAGGCTCCCGAACTAGCCAAGCTGTGTTTCAATTCAAGAGCCAGATGCTACTGCTATTATGTTCAAAAATATCTTACATAGTTTGTTTACTTTTATTTTTACTATGTTTAAGTAATTATTGAATTGATTATTCTTATAGAGAAAGTATCACTATAGCATACGATAATATCTACGATAGCATAATGGAAAGGTGTAGTAGGCCGTAGCGGTATATTTTAGTTTGTACTAATAGTTTAGAAGGGAGTAGTTTCGAAAACGATGCCATGTCACTACCCGGTTCAAAGAAGGGTTGTGTGTGACGGCCTCCACGTCTCACTGCCGTTTTTCAATACAAAGCACGATACCATCTTAGATCGCATCTTCTCTTGACATCAGGTGCATGGTGCAGCAGGTCAAGTGTTAGTGTTATTGTGTTTGTTTGCTAAAATAACTTGTAGCACTATTTAGACAATAGATACCTATAGAAACAAGAAAACCTTTCTATCTGACTTCAAAAAAGGAGGAGGTTTCTCAATTCGACCGTATATATATTTATTTGTGTGTTCGCGAATACCTTCGTCGTTCATTAACCGATTTTGATGATTCTTATTTAATGGTAGGGTACATTTCCAAGGTGGTCCCATTGTAAATTCATCGAGATATGACGATAAACGTCTCACACTTGCTACTGAAACTCACTCGCGCGGCGTGGAAGTCTGATGTTTTAGTTTTTAGATCTTAATGATTATATAAATAAAAAATGTTTTGCAGGTTATTCATCAGAGATGTTTCTAGCGATCCAACACGGAGTATCGAGGAGTATTATCAGTCAGAAGTCTGGCAAGCCATACGATACTGAAGTGTACTTGCAGAGGCTGCCCCAGCTGGCATTCAGGGAGGACCCCCTACTAGTCGCTTTGGAGAGATTTGTCACAATCGTCATTATGATGGGCTTCTCATACACCTTCGTGAACACTGTCAGAGTTATTACTATAGAAAAAGAGTTGCAGCTAAAGGTAATACATCATTTTAGCAATATAACCAGGCCTCTCGCACTTCGGCTGTACCTATGAAAATATTAGTACACTAGAAGTGCCCCGCGGCTTCGCCCGCGTTAAAAACACCTTTTATTTACGAAAATCTTTTCTTTTAAAAAAACCTTTCTATCACCAAATACATCAAATAAGAATTAGCCAAATTGGTTCACCCGTTTTCATATTATTGCGTGACTAAGAAAATTCGGGATTCATATTCATAAAACCCAAAAAACCCAATTTTCAGACTTTTTTAGCTACCCCATTTCGAAAAATCCTGCAACACGTACTTTCTTATTTATTAACAGAAGTACCTATGTAAAGTTTCGAATAAAACAGACTATCTCATCTGGTTTCGCCATACAAACTTTGAATCTTGAAACTTTGAAAATTGAGGTAAATTTAAAGAAAATCCTTTCTTAACGGATAATCTTCTCTCTTCGGATAATCTCTATCTTCGTCATAATAACTATCTGCATTCTAAATTTCAGCGCAATCCGAAATAATATTAATTTTCAGACTTTTTGTTACCCCACTTCACCCTCTTAGGGTGGCATTTTGTAAATACCTGAATTTCGTATTTTCTTATTTATTTACAGAAGTACTGGTGTGAAATTCAAATAAAATTACCATCCAAACTTTGAACCCCACTTCATCCCCTTTAAGAGTGAATTTTGAAAAATCCTTTCTTACCGGATGCCTATGTCAAAATAACTATCTGCATGCAAAATTTCAGCGCAATCCGAAACAATATTGATTTCAGACTTTGCTACCCCACTCCACCCTTTTAGGGGTGGAATTTCTTAAAAGTCTGAAACACGTATTGACTCATTTATTTACTGAATTACTTGTGTGAAGTTTCAGATAGAAAAGACTATCTAATCTTGTTGCTCCATACAAACTTTGAACCCCCGTTCCATCCCCTTCAGGGATGAATTTTGGAAAATCCTTTCTTAACAGATACTTACGTCATAATAACTATCTGCCATGTATGTCTGTGTCTGTATGCCAAATTTCAGCGCAATGCAAAACAATATTGATTTTCAGACTTTGTTACCCTATTTCATCCTTTCAAGGGTGAAATTTCAAAAAATCCTGAAACACGTATTATCTTATTTGTTAGGGTTCCGTAGCCGAATGGCAAAAAACGGAACCCTTATAGATTCGTCATGTCTGTCTGTCTGTCTGTCCGTCCGTATGTCACAGCCATTTTATTCCGAAACTGTTAGTACTACAGAATTGAAACTTGGTAGGTAGATGTATTCTGTGAACCGCTTTCCGATTTTTATACAAAAATAAAAAATATAAAAGTTTAAGGGGGAGCATCCCATACATGGAACTGAAACAAACAAAAAAAAATTTTTCTTCAAACCTATACGTGTGGGGTGTCTGTGGATAGGTCTTCAAAAATGACATTGAGGTTCCTAAAATCATTTTTTCTCAAAGTCAATCATTTGAAAAGTAGGCGCGTCTAAAGTGGTAAAATGTGTCCCCCCCCCCTCTAACTTTTAAAGTATGGGAGTGAAAAATCTAAAAAAAATATATGCTGTTGATCTCAATATAAACTAACAACGAAAATTGGTTTGAACGAGATACAATCAGCAGTTTTAGAGATATGGCGACCGGAAAGATAACTTTGTTTTTCATATAAACACTATGAAAAACAAAGTTAATTTTGTAGTTGCGAAAAATCATAGTTATGGTATACTTAACTGTGTTACGGAACCCTACGAGTGCGAGTCCGACTTGCACTTCGCCAGTTTATTTACTGAAGCACTTGTGAGAAGTTTCGAATAGAAAAAACTATCATACCTTGTTTCTCCATACAAACTTTGAACCCCCATTTCACCCTCTTGAAGGGTGAATTTTGGAAAATCCTTTCTTAGTACACCTTTACGTACTAAGACAAATATTCCTTCCAAATTTCAAGTCTCTACGACCAGCGGTTTAGGCTGTGCGTTGTCTGTCAGTCAGTCAGTCAGTCAGTATGTCAGGACAAAGATTCTTATAGTATTAGATACACGGCAGCCGTGGGCTGCAAGTTCAATCTGTAGTGTCACGCGCGTTCTCGATCGGACGCTCGCCTTTACTTTACTATTCAATCTGTTTTCTCACAACACTCAATCTTACAGTATGATACGGCTGACGCCCCGCGAGTTGACCGAGCGAAACAGGCTCTCGTAGCGCGGACTTCTATATTTTTATAAGTATCTAAGTGACCAATTTATGCGACACTAGCTGTGCTTTGCGTACTTTAAAAATGTTTGTAACAAGTATCCTGTGTGATAATCTAAGTTAGATATCTGTGTGCCAAATTTCATCAAAATCCGTGACGCCAATTCTACACAATTTTCATACGCAGCAGAGGCTCTCAAACGGAGGAAATATATAAGCATCGGTGACAACTATGCTTTTCTTCCATTTGGGGTCGAAACCATGGGCCCGTGGGGTCAACAAGCACGCGGTTTTGTTAGGGAGCTGTCTAGACGCCTAATCGATGTCTCCCACGACCAAAGAGCTGGCGCTTACCTCGGGCAACGCATTAGTTTCGCGATTCAAAGAGGTAATGTCGCCAGCTTTTTGGGTACTCTACCAGCAGACAGCGACCTAAATTCCATTTATTATTTGTAGTTTTTATTTGAATTATTAGACATAGTTAATATTTTAGTTTAATAAGTTTTTTTAATTGTTTTGAAAGCTAAAGTAAATAAATTTTTTATAACAAACATACAAATTTATCTTCATAGTATTAGTAGTATTGCTTGCTCAATTTAATTCCATTCCGCCTGTTATACATGTAAAATATGACACTATACTTGAGTACATAATTAATTGGTTTCACCTTATTGTTTTTGTATGGCTAGTAATTACTGCCTATTCACCTCTAATGTTGTCTGGCAGAGATCATTTTAAGCGATAACACTGCCAGTTGTTATTTTTCTGTTTGTTGTTAGTATATCATGTATAACGAGTTCATTAAAATGTGTATCGGTCTTTGTTATATATTTGAATATCAGTTATACTTTTGTGTGTGTAAAGGTACAAGGTTACACACGGTTACATATTGTGTAAAACATTAAAATATTTCGTTAGTTTTTATATATCAATAATTAAAACTTAACTCCCTACATAATGACGAAAGAACAAATAATTAAACACGTTTGTTTTCAGATATACGAATATTATGAAGGCCAGCCCAAAGTTATCTTTCATTGATGTTATTATTTTTAGGAAACAATGGCGATAATGGGTCTGCCATCTTGGTTACACTGGCTGGCGTGGTTCATCAAACAGTTTTCCTTCCTCATTATATCTGCTGTACTAATGGTCATCTTGTTCAAGGTAAGCACACAATAAATCTCACTTCTTCTAATCTGACACCTTTGCTATAAATATAATGTATTTAGTTAGTTATACCTAATTTGATTCATAAGATTCTTGTATTATGCAACTTTGTAGTTATTAAAAACAGGAAAAACAATAAATAATAACATTTTGACATGACTGTTTATAACTTTTGAACAGTATATTATACATAGTATACATGATACCTAAATAAATAATTATGTACAGCCTTGAGATGCCGGTATAACGTGCCTCCGACACGTTCGCTCAGTTGCAATTTGATGCGATTATATGGAACCGTAATAAGTACCAAAAATTATGAATAAAAAACTTATATTTTCATTGTATTTTGTACACCGCTACATTGTCGTCTTTGAGTAGTCCGGAGAATTATTAATTTGGAAAATTCGATATGAGGCTTTCGAATTCGAATGAATCTATCCGATTTAAATGAGAATACCTATGCAGAGCCAGACAACGATGTTTATACTTACAATCCTCTGTATATAACATTTTGTTTCAGATACCTTTAAGTAAGACGTCGACTGGAGAATGGTTCTCAGTGTTCACCTTCACTCCTTGGTCGATATTATTTTTCTTCATGCTTTTATTTATAGTCGCGTCCCTCGCATTTTCGTTTATGGTCAGCGTATTTTTCTCGAGAGGTAAGAATCTATAGTATGTACTTTTATGATTGACCTTAAACTTCGTTTACTTCTCAATACTAGTTTCTCTCAGAGACATAAAGTAAATCCGTTTTACTTAGGTTCGAACGACCTACCAATTAAATAATATATGTCACCAATCGGTCCGTCGAGTTTCGGGGTAATGTTCGGTGCTGGCTAGCTTAGAAGACGGGTTGAGATAGTTGCAATATTTGGATTGGACCAAAATTCAGTTGTCCAACGCTTATTATTCTCACTGCGCCATCTGCCATTTGCAAACCAACGCGTATTCAACGCTTGCAACGCATCAAACCAACACGAATTAATCTTACATCGCATCAGTAGAGATGGTGATGTTGTGTGGATGATATTTAAATGCTTGTCTGTTCGACACAAAAACTGTTCATGTAATGTGGTAGATATACTAACTTATCAATGTAGTCGCACAGAATGTGTAAGTACATAAATAAATATGCTAAAATAAACATTGTAACGAGGGACAGAGTAGTAAAACTAATGAGTAATCATCAGACATTAGGCGAGTTAAACGGTTGATGACGCAAATGTGCCATTGTGCCGTACAGGCGGCCGCGTCTTAATAAACTTGACTCGTGGTCATTACCATTACTATTACATGATAACATGTATCGTTCAAATAACACCACTTTCTTAAACATTTTGTTTAGTAACTATTTCTATTATTAGTGTCGAATGAGATTAAGTCTATTTTTTTAAGTTTCGACCATGATTTTACCGGATACACTAAGGCTGGTATTAAAGAACGATATCGATCTCAAGTATCGATTCACTCATAGCATAATTTTAAAATCCATATGCATTGCTCTAAGCATAGTATAAAACTATTTGATCGGTCTACTAAGTGCAATTTAACCAGTCAGATGGGCTCATTCAATGCTAAAACACAGAATAAATAATAGTACAAGGTAAATCTATGCGTATCGATCTATAGTAGGTGATACCTAAGTGATCGAATCGTACTTGCCTGGAAGTAAAAGACTAATACGTTAAGCTGTGGCCAACCGATTGTAGTAAAATTGTATCCACATAGCCACGTGTACTTAACTACCTACCAACTCAACCCGTCGTTTAAACTATTAACGAACAATCAACTTAAATTTATGTAATTATGGAATATCGACGAAACAGTAATTATACACTGATTGGTGTGTGCGACGAAAACGAACGACATAATGTTAAAAGTAAAATACAGTGTCTATCTATGCGTTAACAAAAGATATTAGAACCTAAAGATGTACCTACATTGTAATATTTATGTTTAACTTACTGCATCAAACATCATACCGAAACTGACGAAAACTATTGTGATGACCTCAATCGTTTGTTCGGTGACTGACGCGAACTAATATAAAATTACTCTGTGGCACGAACCATGGCCAAGCCTATCTTGGAGGACATTTTATTACCACGCATTTCTTATTACAAACAGACATGCACGAAATAAAACATATGTAATAGTAGTATAAAACAGACTAACTTAAGGCGAACACAGGATATATATACTTATTATGTAACATATAACTCCAAACAAAAGATGTCATCAGGTACTGGTGAAATTGACCCTTAAATGGCGTTATATTTCAGAATAATTAATAATATATGATAATCAATAATTATCTGAAACATTCTCAAGAACCGGTGAAACTGGCCCATATCGTAATAATGTAACATAGTTATATATTTCAGCCAACTCAGCAGCGTCGTTCATGGGTCTGATATGGTTCGCCACCTATTCAGTGTTCATGTTCATACAGTTGCTTTACGGACAAACCTCTACTTCAACTAAAATAATAACAAGCCTGATATCCAATACTGCCGTCGGATTTGCGTTTCAAATGCTCATCTGGTGCGAAGGAAACGGCAGAGGTAAATATTATCGTTTCACCTTGAACTTTACGCTCGGCGTCTATGATACAGCAAATATATATAGCTGAACCTTTTTTGTCTTATAAATCTTAGTGATCCAGAAAATATATTTTAAATTCAATAAAACTTGTCTTTACAGAATTTTATAGTAGTAATATAACAACTTTACAAGTATACATGTCAATTCAGTTAATAGTTTTTTAATAAATAGAATAGATTTAGTGCTTGCTACAATTTTGGTTTGATATATATCAGAACTGATTGCACGAATGTGTGCTGATTGAAATATGTATATGATAGAACAGAAATAAGTTTGTTATACTTTGTCATTAATAATTTTTGGTAGTTTGTACAAAAGTGACAACTGAACTTTGTACTAGTGTCTACTGAACTTTGTACTAGTGTCTAACCAATTAAACCTTCTCCGAATTCATACATATTATATGTAATATCTACGATGCCGTAGAGAAACTTCGAGCATAGATCTGCGATTCTTAAATAACAATCTTATAGAAATTTTAGTACAGCTGAACTCTTCTAATATCAATTTATTTCACAGGTTTACAATGGGACGAGTTTTTCACCCCGATATCGTATCACGACCAATTCCAGCCTGGTCACGTGGTCCTCATGTTGGTATTCGACTCGGTCTTATACATGCTGATTGCTATGTATGTTGAGAAGATACGCCCGGGACTTTATGGCGTTCCTTTGCCGTGGTACTTTCCGTTTACGAAGAGCTTCTGGAAATCTGGCGATGCTATTGTAACAGGTACCTACATAAATAATATCTTACCTTATCTTTATATAAATCCTTTATAACCTTTATAAGTATCTTAAGTTTACTCTTTAATTGTCTGATGGTAATCGATGACGTCTGTTTATAACAGATGAACGCTAGATATTGTCAGCACTTAGGCATGCCAAATTATTCAATTTTAATCCACTGCTCAAAATACCTCAACCTTAATAGGTCTCAGTATTCATCTGTGTGAATCCAGTAAAATCGAAAAGCATTACATTCCATAATTTAGCGGGTGACAGTAGAGAGGGACTACTTAAGAAGGAACGCGGGGTGCAGTTTTCCATAAATATGTATTCCACCGTTTCCTTCCTGGAAAATGATTCTAAAATAAAATTTGTTCTACAAAAAATCAAAGACTGCTGTACCCCTATCATTTGATTATTTGACCAACCATTTGCAAAAACAAATATAAGCCTTCTAATCTCCTCTTTAAGATTTTTGAAGGGTCATATTTCTATGTATAGTGTAGGGGCGTAGCTACAGCAGACTTTGATTTTTTATAGATTTTTTTTTCTCTAGAAACATTTTCCAGGTAGGAAACGGGTGAATACATTTGTATTTAAAACTGCACCCCGCGTTTCCTCCTAATTCCCTTTAAAAATATGAGTCCCTATTGCCAATTCAATGAATATCACTAGTCGTCTTCTCACGCGAACCCTCGGGTGCGCGGGGACCCTGTTTCGGGGCATTGCCCCCCGACCAGAGTAACCATTGCAACACGTAAATACGTGCAGGTATTGGGGTGGCCATTTCTCGGCAGTGTTTCGTTGCTTGACGGGCAGGGCGACCCTTTGCATGGGTCGGGATCTAGTTTCTTGCTGTGGATTCGCGTGCGGTGGGAGTGGGTTATAAACCAGGCGAGACACCTATGCTGTAGGAGACCCTTGGCGTGCTAGGAGAGCTCCAGCTACACGTGCCAGCGATCGTTTAGACCCTTGGCGTGCTAGGAGAGCTCCAGCTAGACGTCCCAGCGATCGTTTAAACTGAAACTGGCTCTCAAGGATAGCAGCCGGAACACATTAGATTAAAAAAAATTGTGAGGTCATCTAATCTACCATCCTGCTTCGTTTAATCCATCGGTACTGAATAACCCTGTATACATATATCCAGAATGTTAGATAAGGATATAGGATACGTTTAAATTAAGACGAATCCACAGAATACAGCTACTTAGCGATAAGACGGCCGAAGAAAGGCTTCAATTTTAGCTGTTGAGTTACACGCATTTTGTAGATATTTGTGGTGTAACAATAAAAAGTGTATCCATTGTTGTCTTTCACAGATATGTCAGGCAAAGACGACGCTGATTTAGAATATAACGACGCGTTATTGAAAGTGATCCACGACGAGGAGCCGAGAGGAGTGCCCGCCGGGGTTGATATAAAGGTAATATTTTCCTTTAATATACATAAACATCATATAAAATATCTTTCTATAAATGTTACATGATACAAATATAATTTTCATCTTCATCATTAGCCGCCTTATTCAACCAACTTGCTGGTAATAGGCCTACATCACTTTATGCCACTTTGATACAAAGGTGATATACGGTGAATATGTCAAATTCGTTCGTAACTACACAATTTTTTTTAAAAGAAAAATAGACGGTCCTAAGGGAGACAAAACTCGATACAAATATAACCTGATTCATCCCGGGTGAAAAATGAAAATACATAGTTCAGGCACTTACGTAATGGCCGTGAAGATATATAATAAGCTACCGGAATGTCTTAAAAGTGAAGAAAATAATAATATTTTTGTTACTCATCTAAAACAATTACTAATCGAAAAGACATACTACACCCTAGACGAGTTCTTAAAAGACAAATTAACAGTTAACCAAATAGCAAAGTAAAATAGAGATTAAAAGAAGCCGGTAAAAATAAATATAACAAATAAATAACAGTATAATTCAATATATTATTATTAAAATGGATGTATGTAAATTTCTTTTATAAATATTAAGAAATCGGTCCGCTGGCTAAGTCCTGTTGCGATACCCTATCAGGGTCATATGTTGCCTTTTATACCTATACCTAACACCTGTAAAATGCGATGTACATACTCGTATGAAGCAATAAATGATTGAGTATTGAGTAATTTTTTTATGTTATAGTCTACACGGACCCTTTCTTATCTTATGTACACTTTCTATCAATGTTTTGACGTCGGTCATTTTCATATTCTGTTTCAGTATCTATTTTTAGATTGATTAGTATTTTTTTATCTCCCTAAATGATGACGCAGTATGTCGCTAGTGAATGAACTGAATGAAAAATTTGATTGTGAATGCTACAGTTCTTCATTTTGTTTTTTGTTGTTGATTATTGGTTATTTTATGCACAATCAAAACTATAACTATAATAAAACTCATTGTTTCAGAATCTATCGAAAATATACAAAGGCAGAAGGAAAGCAGTGGATAATCTTAACTTACGGATCTACGAAAATGAGATAACTGTGCTACTGGGTCACAACGGTGCAGGCAAAACAACCACGATTTCAATGCTAACAGGTAAAAACCAGTTTCAGGGCAATGACATCATAATCCACACTAATATTATAAAAACGTTTGTAACTCTGTCTGTTTGTTACCTATTCATGCCTAAACGGACGATCGGATCTTATTGTAATTTAACAAGGGACTTCATATCGCGAGGATAAACATATGCTCCTTTTTGTGAAAATAAAGTCATTATTTTTACACATAACTAAAATAAACTCAGATCACACTAATGTTAATTGATAGAGCTTTACAGTGATCAAATTTTTGGTGTACGTGAACGAAGTAGCGGGTATCAATTAGTGTTTATATATTTATATGCAAACTACTTACATAATATAATAGCTTATATATTCTTATTTGTTTATGTAAAAGGTCAATGATAATCAAAATATTGTATAATATTTAAATGATTAATATATTCTACATAAAGGCATTACGTATCTCGGAAGCGGATCTAACGATTTAGATAAAATGTTGGTATTTAGATACAATTTTGCTTTTGAAGTTTACCTATACCTTATTATATTGTGGTTGTATGAACACAATTTTACACAAAACACCGAGCGAAGTTCGGTAGCCCACGTACTCATTATGTATTCATCATTATGTATGTAATAGTAGGTTAGGTTATATTTATACCCGACTGCGAAAGAAGGAGGGTTATGTTTTTCGAGTATGTATGTATGTATATTTCTTTGGCACGCCCTAGAGCCTAAACTGCTTATCGTATTTTTATGTGAGTGGTGTCAATAGAGTCGTCTTAGTCGTGAGAGTGACACTGGGTACATCAAAATTAAAAACAAAACAAAATAAAGAATTTTTAACGGTGATTACGAATATATATAACAAATTTTTGATGGGAGTTTGGAATAGGAACTGCTGTTAAATCTTTTTTCACGCAGTCGGGATTTTTGTATTTTTCAGTATGTATATTTCTTTGGCACGCCCTAGAGCCTAAACTGCTTATCGTATTTTTATGTGAGTGGTGTCAATAGATTCGTCTTAGTCGTGAGAGTGACACTGGGTACATCAAAATTAAAAACAAAACAAAATAAAGATTTTTTAACGGTGATTACGAATATATGTAACAAATGTTTGATGGGAGTTTGGAATAGGAACTGCTGTTAAATCTTTTTTCACGCAGTCGGGATTTTTGTATTTTTCAATAATTCCCTTGTTGTACGACTGCAGTTGAACCAATTCAATATAAAAATTCACGGTTTCTATATAACAACTAGCTATACCCCGCGGCATCGCCCGCGTTAAAAGTTATCCTATGTCCTAGTCGATAATACTGGCTATGCCTGTAATTTTTTTTAGTACGTAAAAAAGACGAACTTAAAGAACGTGTAAAGATGTCATAATGTACCTAATATGTGTTATGACACTTTTTGTTGCCTGGAAGCGATATGGTTAAGTAAATACTCTTACGAGAAAAACGCTGGCACTGCTGGCAGTGCAGTTTCGATTACATTTTATGATATAAAAAAGGTTACAAATTAAAAGTAGATTGTATCACGGGGGCGCAACATAGTATTTTTCTTTGAGGCTGCTATTTTAAATCCTGAGCGTAGCGAGGTATTCAAAGTACGTCGTACGTACCGTACAAGAGAAAATAATGTTGCAGCCAAGTGATACTCTCTACTTTTAATCCCTCTCTATGAGAAAAGGGAATAGATTAAAAGGCCTTTTAAAATACAAGAACAAAGTATTGTAAAAGCGACGGACTAGCATAAATAAACATAATAAATTAACGATTTCATACAGTTTCCGACGAAAACTTCGCACCTTTTGCAATTTCACTCGATAAAATTTGCAACTTTCAGCTTTCAGTTATTTTTTGGGCAGGCAGCAATAGGTAATATATTTCACATGACTGACATTTACATGCGTTAACTGCGTCGTTTCTTATACTCTTATACTTTTAGGTGTTTTAATACTTCAACAAACTGTCTTTACAAATTTTATTTAAAACTAGAAGTGCCCCGCGGCATCGCCCGCGTAAAAAACTCCTTTTATTTACTTAAAACTTTTCTTTAGTAAAAACTTTTCTATCATAAAAGACATCATATAAGAATTAGCCAAATCGGTTAACCCGTTTTCATGTTATTGCGTGTACTATCGGGATTCATATTATAAAACCCAAAAAACCCAAATTTTCAGACTTTGTTACCTACCCCATATCGAAAAATCCTGCAACACGTACTTACTTATTTATTAACAGAAGTACCTATGTAAAGTTTCGAATAGAACAGACTATCTCATCTTGTTTCGCCATACAAACTTTGAATCCCTGTTCCGTATCCGAGGGGAAATTTAAAGAAAATCCTTTCTTAACTGATACCTTCGTCATAATAACTATCTGCATTCTAAATTTCAGCGCAATACGAAATAATATTGTGTTTCAGACCTTGTTACCCCACTTCACCCTCTTAGGGCGGGATTTTGAAAAAGCCTGAATTTCGTATTTACTTATTTATTTACAGAAGTACTGGTGTGATATTTCGAATAAAATATGCAAACTTTGAACCGCACTTCATCCCCATTAAAAGTGAATTTTGAAAAATTATTTCTTACCGAAAACCTACGTCAAAATATCTGCATGCAAAATTTCAGCGCAAACCGAAACAATATTGATTTCAGATTGTGTCACCCCACTTTTAGGGGTGGAATTTTATAAAAGCCTGAAACACGTATTTACTCATTTATTTACTGAATTACTTGTGTAAAGTTTCGGATAGAAAAGACCATCTAATCTTGTTTCTCCATACAAACTTTGAACCCCCGTTCCATCCCCTTCAGGGGTTAATATTGGAAAATCCTTTCTTAACAGATACTTATGTCGTAATAACTATCTGTATGCCAAATTTCAGCGCAATGCAAAACATTATTGATTTTCACACTTTGTTACCCCATTTCACCCTCTCAGGGGATGAATTTTGAAAAAGCCTGAAACACGTATTTACTTATTTATTAACTACTAGCTGACCCGGCAAACGTTGTTTTGCTAAAACCCAAATATCTTACGGAACCCTATTTTTTTTCCAAATAGCCTATGTTACTCGTGGATAATGTGGCTTTCGAATGGTGAAAGAATTTTTAAAAACGGTCCAGTAGTTTTTGAGCCTATTATAATATATATAATAAAGTGAGCCGCAGTCCTGACAATCAGAATGGCGGGTAATGAATGAAATAGATATCTTATTGTTACCTAATATGTACCAGAGGAATGTACCTTCAACGTACCTCATAAAAATATAATCAAAAAAATAATTTGACGACGAATTAAAGAGAAAATTCAAAAGTAAATACAAAATTGGAAGCCTATATTTTTTCATAGCAATATGACTATACCCATATTGCTATAAATAAATGATAGGCGACCAAATTAGATTTTTTTTTAATTTTGTCCTTAATTACTCGTCAAATTATGTTTTTGATTATATCTTTATGAGGTACATTGAAGGTATTTGCTCGTATGGTGAATTTAATCTGATTAAGAAAGGAATATTTACTTTGGAATATGACGAATATAATTTTGTTTTGCCTCACTGTTCTGCATTCTTGTGAAACAGGCATTATAGTAGACTAGCTGTGCCCCGCGGCTTCGCCTGCGTTAAAAACAATTTTCATTTATTTAAATATTTTTCTTCATAAGAACCATCTCCTGACGATAAAAAACACGACAAAAAAAGAATTAGCGAAATCGGTCCAGTCGTTCACGCGTGATGCCGTGACCAAGGGAAATTGGGATTAATTTTTATATATAAGATTATAGTGAATCTTGGGAGTTGTATCAGATACCATACAATTAGTTCTGCGACTGAAAAACCACGGAGATAACCTAACCTACTTTTTAGGGTTCCGTAGCCGAATGGTAATAAAAGAAAATAATGGAACGGGAATAAATGATAGGGGTGGCTCAAACGCAGGCAAATCCCAGGAGCGCAACTAGTATATTTATATACAAAATTAACCGTTTGTCAGATCTCACGTTGTAAAATGAAAATTTGTTTAATCATTATTCAAATAAATAAACCATTTGCTAAATATTTTTTTGTAAAGTTATTTGACAATATTTTTGGTAAGTATTAGTTTCAAAAAATTATAAATTAAAATTACAAGATACCAAAATATATAAAGATTTTTCTCTTAACTTCATTAAATTCATAATACGAGCAAATACCTTCAACGTATCTCATAAAAATATAATCAAAAACATAATTCGAAACATAAGAATAATTAACAGGTTAAATAAAATAAAAACAATTTGATGACCTTTGGCGCCTTCCGTGGTTTTTCAGTCGCAGAACTAATTGTATGCTATCTGATACAACTTCCAAGATTCACTATAATTTACTATAATGCCTGTTTCACAAGAATGCAGAACAGTGAGGCAAAACAAAATTATATTCGTCATATTCCAAAGTAAATATTCCTTTCTTAACCAGATTAAATTCACCATACGAGCAAATACCTTCAATGTACCTCATAAACATATAATCAAAAACATAATTTGACGAGTAATTAAGGACGAAATTAAAAAAAAAACTAATTTGGTCGCCCATCATTTATTTATAGCAATATGGGTATAGTCATATTGCTATGAAAAAAATATGGGCTTCCAATTTTTTATTTATTTTTGAATTTTCTCTTTAATTCGTCGTCAAATTATTTTTTTGATTATATTTTTATGAGGTACGTTGAAGGTACATTCCTGTGGTACATATTAGGTAACAATAAGATATCTATTTCATTCATTACCCGCCACTCTGACTGTCAGGACTGCGGCTCACTTTATTATTATAATTACTCTTGTTTCACGGAGGTACATTGAATTTCAATAAAGGTACATTCAAGTACATTGCAGGTACATTCCTTTCATAAATAATACATTCGTTTCTGCAACAGTACACCCGTCATTCTGACCCACACCCCATTTCACCCTTTTAAGGGGTGAATTTTGGATAATCCTTTCATTGTACGTACTAAGACAAATATACCCTCAAAATTTCAAGTCTCTACGACCAGCGGTTTAGGCTGTGCGTTGTCTGTCAGTCAGTCAGTCAGTCAGTATATCAGGACAAAGATTCTTATAGTATTCGATTAAATATTATGTATAATGCGCTGTAAAATTTACTGGGTTTATATGTAAATGCACAGACTACGTAATACATATTTTAGTCTGTGGTGATTACAACTAGATCATGACAATAATTTGCGCGCTTTTTTCTTCTTCTTGGCTACCACACTGTCTGTTAAAAGGCAAAAAAGGGTTTGAAGAGAAAAACCTATTTTGCGCTGACTTACCGAGGTACCAATCACCGTTTTCGAATATATGGGATAATAACCGGCCAAGTGCGTGTCGGGCCACGCGCAGTGTAGGGTTCCGTAGTAGCCTATTATTCAATGCAAGTCTTTACCCGTTATAAACAAGCAACTAGGTACTCCGTCTTTGTCACTTTAAAGGATTTATTCTAAGGATTTTGTATTTGGTGCAAAATTCCAACACCCAAGTTCAACGACTATTACTGCTAAACTAATAAAGTTATCTTAACCGCTATAATTTTCCTTTAAAGTTCATGAAATGCGTTATTATCACTAATTTTTCCAGATTTTTCAAGCCAGCAGTTTAGCTTTTAGAGGGGGGGGGGGACGGCGTACTGGAACAAAAATTTGCACTTTAAAGTTTAATATTACGTAAATGGCGCATTCAATCGAAAAATGGTATTAGCAACCCTTAAGTCATTTTAAAAGACCTATTCAACGATACCCCACACGATGGGGTAGACGATGAAAAAAAAAATCATCCCCACTTCTCATATAGGGCAGCTACCCTAAAAAAATATTTTTCAAAATTTTATTTCGGCACTTTGTCGGCGTCATTTATTTACATACCCCCACAAAATTACAGATTTCTAGTATTAACGGTCTCTTAGCATAACCTCGGACAGACATACAGACAGACAGACAGACGGACATGATGAAACTATAAGGGTTCCTTGTCAGGACTACGGAACCCTAAAAACGTACTATATAACCTAAAGAAAAAATAAATACTTGTGATCCGTGCCTACGCAAAAAGTAATTGTGTCATACAGATTGTAATAGCGTATACATGTAGATTGTAGATAAATACACGTGTCAGATTCTTAGACATTGCCCTAGTAGTGAGTAGGTCAGCGGTCAGCCTCGTATACAATGCCTGTTGTGGTAGTATTTTAATAAATTATTCTACGGAATGATATAATGCTTCTGATATATGCTATGGCCGCCTAAAAAGCCAGCGTCACAGTCATAAAACGCCGCTACTGAGCTGTGGACTGCAATTTTCAACATTTTTTACATTTTTACCTGTCGCACAGTGACGCCGGTAGTCTCTACACGCCACATGAAACCTTGATGTGCCTTCTCGCTACGTATTATTTTTGGTTCTTTACACGTAAGTGTAAAAAAAATTCGCTTCTAAACCTTTTGGTATCAGCTGACGGCGTTTTCTGGCGGTAGCACGAAATAAATAATAGTACTGTAGTGCCGTTGCTCGTGTGCGACTAGGTTAATGTTTATGTCAATGATTACAATGTATCATTAACAAACTTGTTATCGTCATTGCTGATAGATATGCTATAATTTCCGGTCATTTAGTTATACAAGAATATCGTAGTTTAATTGGAACACGAGATATAGGTTAATTAATCACAATAACAGTTAACAGCTACTTAAGATAATTCAGTCATTATGTACGTATATTAACGCATTATAACCATACACATATGTATGTACTGCTGTTGATGTTTATTCACTGCATTGCTTCACCGACAGACTGCAAGTTTCCGTAGTAAGTAACAGGAGTCCTTTGCAGATCTCCGTTAAAATGTCCTCCGTTGTAGTCGTACAATCAATTATAATGGAATGTAATTGAACTACATTTAACCTACATACACATAGATTGTAATGACTTTTAATAACAGGGTAGCCATGATAAAATCAGCCCAAGATATTTTTAGGGCTGATTTTATTTCGACGACTAATAAATCCTGCCTTATAATCATTTGTGAACCCGTTGACATAGTAGTCACAGTCTTTTTTAAACTAATTTAATCAGCTTGATTTGATAAGACACGTCTGTTAGGTACTCTTCAGTTCCAAGAACACTGAAGCCATCCTAGTAACACACCTAAGTTAGAAGATTCTTAGTTATAGCGCAGAATAAATAATAGTACTAGTATCTAAAATGTATGCCTAAGTATTCCTTCCATTATAGGTATGGTACCCCCGTCATCCGGTGCTGCAAGTATAAGCGGACACAACATTGTGACAGAGACCGAGCTCGCTCGCAAGTCTCTCGGCATATGTCCCCAGCACAATGTGCTATTCCCCGACCTTACAGTAACAGAACATATATACTTCTATTCCAAGCTAAAAGGAATGCCTCTGGACAAAATTGAAGGCGAGATCAATCATTTCGTGAAATTGTTGGACTTAGAAGAAAAGGTCTGTAATATTTTACTTTCATTTGTTCAAATACAAGGTGAGAGAAAGATCAAATGTTGTGTTGCTATGTGGATTGAGATGTTTAACTAGTAATACTTTACACAAACGAATCTCTACGATGCCTTTCTAATATTTTAACCGAATAATATTGATACAGCCGGTAGAACTAGATAACGGGGCCAATTTCTAAGACTCAAGACTGGATTCTCTTAACCGTTTTTGAGTGCATCTTTCTTGGACTCGTAGCTTACCTTTACTTGTCTATAACCGATTAACGAACAAAATCAGTATTTGGTAGAGCGTAAGCGTACGTTTTATATCTCGTAGGTTAACTTTTGACCACAATTTCGCCTCGTAAGCGATGATGTGGTCGAGGATGGTGAATACGCTAGGCCTAGAATGGTCTCAGGGGATATGTGCTGCTGGAACACCGTTAGGTTATGGCGGCAGATTTTTTCCTTGATGGTAATAAGCTCCTATTTGGTAGCAAGTCAGGCGGCACATCCATAGAATTCCCTACTACCTGTGGGATTTTACGGCAAGACGCTCAAGTTCTTAAAATGCCACGTTGCGTGGTAACTTATTTTTTTTGTTAACCAAGTTTCATCTCACTGCTTGCCAAAAGTCTGCCCCAACTTCTTCTATTCTACCCTGTTCATTAAAAGTTCACGCCAATTACCGTCTAAACTGTAAATCATCTAGGTCGTAAACCCATGGCTTCCATGGGCGGCGTCGACTCAGTTGGGTCTTTTGGTAAATCCAATCTTTTGACTTGTAAGCACCCTGGGACCTCTTCCCAGGGTGCCAACGCCAACGTGGTTCGCCCAATCCCACTTGAGACCAGCAGACTTTTAGTGGAACTTAGTACGGATGGTCACTTTGTGTATTTGTTGACAGCGAGGCGTTGTAGCGGATAATCTGTCCGGTGGTCAGAAGCGTCGTCTGTCAGTGGCGGCGGCGATGTGCGGACAGTCACGTGTGGTGTTACTGGACGAGCCCACCTCGGGACTAGATCCGGCCGCCAGGCGGGCACTGTGGGACCTGTTACAGCAGGAGAAGAAAGGTACAAATACATAACAACCCACAACTTATTAATCCACATTGTTGAATTTCTGGTAACATTATCATCATTGTATTCTGATCTAATGTTAAATTAGAAACAGGCGGCAACAGGGACACACAGCATTTATAATTTTGTTATCAACTTTTTGCCTGTTTGATTGCCTTGCGCAGATCATCACTCCAACTAGCGGGAGGACGACAGGAGCGACACAACTTATGTTCATAATCGCCACCTTGAGAATCTGTTTCACCAACACTTTTGCAACAAATATGACCACACGTGTGGATGCAACATTTGTCTGATTTCCACTTTGTTTCAAATGCAACCCCTCGGAAAAACCTGTGTTTAAAACTTGTACTGACAGAGAACAAATGGATCTATTAGTAGTTTCATAGTATCGATAAGGTTTTTTTGCGTTCGGCAGCGCGATGGGATGATAATGTTATAAATTTAGAAGGAAAGATATGGAGGAGGTCTGCCTAGAATCAAGAAGAAGCATGTATCCAGCAGTGGTTTGAAGTAAAGGCTGCAAAGGACGAATGATAATACGTTTAATTACTAGACAACAATAGCAGAGCATAGCTGTTCAACTTTCTTTAAGATAATAAGCTCCACTTTTCTGGCAGGTCGTACAATAATCCTGACCACACATTTCATGGACGAAGCTGATGTATTAGGAGATCGTATCGCCATCATGTCTGGTGGTCGACTGCAGTGCTACGGCACGCCATACTTCCTCAAGAAACATTACGGCATCGGATATAAACTCACCATACTGAAATCAGATAACTGCTATGTTGAAGAAGTCGCCAAGTTCTTCAAAAGTTTCGTACCGACTGTCAAAGAAAATACTAATATTGGTAAGTTTTTAGAGTTACGTACCCAACACTATTACTGAGTCTTCGCTGTTCGTCCGTCCGTCCGCATTTCACAGGGCTGTATCTCCTTAACCGTAATACGTAGATACTTCAAATTTTCACGAAGTATGTTTTACTATGGGGTATTTAACAACAAATAGTGTAACCGTAGTGGTAGGACTTCTGCTAGTGCGCCTGGGGCGGTACCACCAATTTGCCAATTAATTTTCAGCCGTGAAATAGGAATGTTTTTCGGTTAAAATGGCAAGGTGTCTATAGTCTGGCCATAACTGCTGTGCACTCTCTGAGGTATGCGCGGCGAGGTGGGAGCTGGGGAAAAGAGCATGAGTACACATGCGAGCACACACACACACACGAGCGTTGACGGCAGACTGACGGAGCGCGTCCCCCCCGTCTCGCCGCGCGCATACCTCAGAGAGTGCACAGCAGTTATGGCCAGACCATAGACACCTTATATTTTTATATATATACCACCTATAGTGAAATTACAGGGCATGTGAGACTCAACATCTTTATGTCTCAAGGTAACAGGCGCAGTGCAATGACATGCAAAATTCCTGCCAGAATTTTACATGCCGCTGTATCTGTAATAGGTAGACGTCATCGCTTACCATCAGGCGAGCGTCGTGCTTGTCCTGTTACATTTTACAATAAAGAAAAAAAATACAAAAACAAAATAAAATTAAGTATAAAATGCGGGTCGTCTCCATACAAAAAACGTTTATTTTCGGCGTTTTTTGCTTAATTTAATGACTTATGACTTAACTTATGAAACGTAATAGAAGAGACTTTAAATCTTCACAAAGTAGGTATGTACTACAATGGCCGCTATGACTACAAATACTAAAAACAGAATAAAGTTAAAAATAGAAGGGGATCCTCATACAAGAAACGTGTTTTTAACCGACTTCACAAAAAAGGAGGAGGTTCTCAATTCGTCTGTATGTTATTTTTGTGTGTATGTTACGCGATTACTCTGTCAATGGTGAACGGATTCAAATAATTCTTTTTTTAATAGGTAGGGTACGTTTCCGAGGTTGTCCCATTGTAATTTCATCGAGATCTGATTAGTATCTCCAGAGATATGGAGATAAATACCTCAAACATAGGAGAATGTACTGGTTTTAGAAGAAGAGTCCCAAGAAGATTATACACAATGGAGGTTGCTATTGCATATACTTTTAAAAACTAAATAATATGACCTTGAATAATGTTTTTACATCTTTCTTCTCGTTGATTTTGGTTTTTGACAGATATTCTCACGGTAACTGTGAGCGAGATAGAAAGAAAGGTGGGGAGAATTAATTTGTCTTCACAGGAATGTTCTACCGGGCAGTCTTGTTAGGGTGCAACGTTTTTGAGCATACCTAATATTTTTTGACATGACATGACGTTTGGCGAAGATGGCGGCCATATGGCGGCGATTAATGTTAATAATCGCAAATAATACTTTTAAATATTCATTTTGGAATAGAACCAGTCCGTGTTACAAAAGTATTTGGAATTATTGTAATAAAATAGACAATTAATTATCGTGAGTGTCAGATGCTTTTATTGTACAGGGCCATTTTGGACATTGTCTTTTGATACCTTGATGACATCATTATGACTAGTGGATACTTTCACTAGCGCGGCATTTGAAGTAAATTTTTTAGGGTTCCGAACCCAAAGGGTACCAAATGAACACTTTCTGAGACTTTGCTGTCTGTTTGTCTGTCCGTCCATCCGTCCGTCCGTCCGTCCGTCCGTCCGTGAATCTATATGTGCGCACTTTACAGATCTTTTAACCGTAATAGGTACATACTTGAAATTTTAACGAATTATATATCCGTCAGTGTATAACGGCCCAGACACGAAATTTTGTAGATGCATTTAATTTAATTAAAACTTGTTTGCACTAAAAAGGGTAAAATAAATTATTTTTCAAAAAAAAATAAAACTCTAATAGGTAGTAGATAGATACTACCTACATGTATCTACCCTACTTACTACTACTACATACATAGTATCTTACTACTATCCAATAGACTTGGCTGGCACCAACTTCTAATAGGTAAGTCGGTAGCCCTTATAATAATTATATTAAGTAATTCATTTTTCGCTTTTGAGTGCCTTTGTGGTTAGGAAGTCGATTTTATTTTCTTTGAAAAATATTGTTTTCATGCGTTTTATGCTCGATCTTACAAACAGTAATAGATAGACAATTCAAATTTGCTCATATTGTGTATTATAATAGTTGCTATAACATCAAATAATAAAAACTAGATAATTAAAGATTACAGGTGGGATCCACATACAAAAAAAAAATGTTCAATCCGAACCCTACTTGTGCGAGTCCGACCGCACTTGGCCAGTTTATGTACTTTTTTCACTTCCAACTTTTTCCAACAGCCTCTAAAAGTATTTAAAATAGTTTTTTTTATAAGATAAAGGTTGTCAGATTACAGCGATTTCTTATCTAAGAAAAAATGTAATCGGCGATTTCGTTATCATGGGTGCATTATTTTGATCTATTCAAAATGTTTTCACAACTTTTAATGAGTTTATTTTATGAAGGTTTACACCATGCATGGAGATACTTGTATTAATTTACACTACTTCATAAAGTATCCAACTGGTAGAAAAATCAAGACTGTGCTTATACAAGCATTGGTAGAAGGTTAGAATGGCTGTAGCTACATATAAATAACTAGAAGTGCCCCGCGGCTTCGCCCGCCTTAAAAACTCCTTTTATTTACTTAAAACTTTTCTTTTGTGAAAATCTTTCTATCATAAAAGACATCAAATAAGAATTAGCCAAATCGGTTCACCCGTTTTCATGTTATTGCGTGACTAAGGAAAATCGGGATTCATATTCATAAAACCCAAAAAAGCCTAATTTTCAGACTTTGTTACCTAACTACCCCATTTCGAAAGATCCTGCAACACGTACTTACTTATTTATTAACAGAAGTACCTATGCAATGTTTCGAAACAGACTATCTCATCTTGTTTCGCCATACAAACTTTGAATCCCCGTTCCGTATCCGGGGTAATTTAAAGAATAGTAGATTGTATACCAAGGGTGCAATATAGTACGTTTCTGCGAGGCCACTTTTTTGATTCCAGAGCGAAGCGAAGGATTTAAAGTACGTCGGGCGAGAGAAAATAATATTGCAGCAGAGTTTTACACTCTGCTTTTCATCCCCCTCTATGAGAAAAGGGAATAAAAAAAGGCTCTATAAAATAGCAATTCAAGAGCATAATTTTATAAAAGACGCTGACTAACATAAACAAACGTAATAAACCAATAAATACATACAGTTTCCGATAAAAACTTCGCACCTTTTGCAGTTTTCACCCGATTAACATTTTACCCTTAACTCATTCACATATTATATATATGGACATGAAATAGGAAACCTACCTACGGAATAAAGGTGCACATCTAAACCTAAAACGTATGCCATTAATTGTCCATTGGTCCATTGCTAGGATTGTGTCAATCAAGGTCATCAATGGACAATCAATGGCATTTATTTTAGGTTCCATTATGACTTCTAGGCACTTTTTTTTAGTTATATCCATATAAGCAAATGTATCGCGGCACCTCCATGTCTTTATGTATTTCCTACTCCATGGTTAAATGTGTTATTATGACAGTCTGTGACCACAGACTTAAAATGCCAATAATTCTAGCGTTTTTTTTTTCTTCTTGGCCACCACAATATCGGCCTTACTAATAAAAATTTGCCTGTACATCTGTTAAACGGTTGTACAGTTGCACAGTGACGGCCTTACTAATAAAGTTTTTTTCACTCTGTACACACGTTGTATACCACAAAAGCTGACCAATAAAAATATTTTTGACGTAAGCCTTGGATAAAGTTGGTATACAGATGTGCCATTATCAAAGGAGGCTGTCCATTTCTTAAACAGCCTGGGACCCTAGTTTAGCGAGTGTGTTAAGGATTAAAATGGCGGATTTCTCTATTATCAGCTGATTGAAATCATGTCTAGAAATAGTAACTATTATTGAATCTCTGTCTAGTATTCTGTAAAAAAACGTTTTGATTCTTCAAACTTCAAAAAGTATGCTGTCATTTGAGGATCGTTTGCATGTGTTAGATTTGTTCTCATTGAAATGGATTACATACATTATTTCGACATATTTGACCATTGGGAGATAGAAGAGGCAAATAAAAAAATCGAAAACATTATGAAGACCGTGCAGATCTATTATTTTGAACAATTCAGATTTTCCATTTTAAATACAAATAACGGGTTTACGAAAAGCTATGCGGAAGAAACTAAACGCAGTGATTACATTCTCTTTGCAAATTGACAGTTTATTCAAATATGGCTACAATCATGTTTATATTGTAGCCATGGAGACCGCTAGTCTCCATGGCTACAATGTCAACAGCGTAGACAGAGGACAACAGTCAATTTGAGTGTTTCGTTCTAAAATTTGTTTTAATTCTTTCACTCCTACTAAAAGAAAATATTTTCTATTATGTCAACTAATTTCAATAAAAAGTTCCAAAAACAACGGAGTTTGATTAATATTGCATTCCTAAAATAAAATTTCATGACTAATATTAATAATTAGTAAACTTTATGAAATAATAATTTACGGAACTATTTAAGACGTAAACCAGTTTCTAAACGAATTGACTAATAGTTGCCAGATGAAAAATAAAAAGTGTTAAACGTCTATGTAGATACCCACCTCCTATTCAACGTTTATTAGTCAAACAATAGATTGACGCGTGTTTAGCGCTTATTCCTTGTGCAACTGCACAACCGTTTAACAGACGTATAGGCAAATTTTTATTAGTAAGGCCGTGAATGAGCGCTAAACACGCGTCAATCCATTGTTTGACTAATAAACGTTGAATAGGCAGTGGGTATCTACATAGACGTTTAACACTTTTTTCTTTTTCATCTGGCAACTATTAGTCAATTCGTTTCGAAACTGTTTTCGTCTTATATAGTTCCGTAAATTATTTTTTCATAAAGTTTACTAATTATTAATATTAGGAATAAAATTTTGTTTTAGGAATGCAATATTAATCTAACTACGTTGTTTTTAGAACTTTTTGTTGAAATTTGTTGATATAATGGAAAATATTTTCTTTTAGTAGGAGTGAAAGACTTAAACCAAATTTTAGAACGAAACACTCAAATTGACTGTTGTCCTCTGTCTACGCTGTTGACATTGTATCCATGGAGACTAGCGGTCTCCATGGCTACAATATAAACATGATTGTAGCCATGTTTGAATAAATTGTCAATTTCCAAAGAGAATGTAATCACTGCGTTTAGTTTGTTCCACATAGCTTTTCGTAAACCTGTAATTTGTATTTCAAATGGAAAATCTGAATTGTTCAAAAGAATGGATCTGCACGGTCTTCATAATGTTTTCGATTTTTTTATTTGCCTCCTCTATCTCCCAATGGTCAAATATGTCGAAATAATTTATGTATATCCATTTCAATGAGAACAAATCTAACACATACAAACGATCCTCAAATAACAACATACTTTTTGAAGTTTGAAGAATCAAAACGTTTATTCACAGAATACTAGATACAGATTCAATAATAGTTCTATGTCTAGACATGATTTCGATCAGCTGATAATAGAGAAATCCGCCATTTTAATCAATTTTAATCCTTTACACACTCGCTAAACTAGGGTCCCAGGCTGTTTAAGAAATGATTAGCCTCCTTTGATAATGGCACATCTGTATACCAACTTTATCCAACGCTTACGTCAAAAATATTTTTATTGGTCAGCTTTTGTGGTATACAACGTGTATACAGAGTGAAAAAAACTTTATTAGTAAGGCCGTATTAGTAAGGCCGTATATGTGTATTGAGCCACTTTGCGCGCTTAATTTTTTTTTTTTTGTTTACCCGTCTATATGACGCTGCTGCATTTTTTTTAACTTAATTAACGCCGCGCGCTCTCTACTTAATAGGACAGTAACATTTCCCGTACAATATTATTATTAGATATGGCACTATAAAAGAACAGTCAAAGCCAAAAATTAAAAAAATACTTTCCCGCCCTAGGGCAGAAAAGACCCTTTTGCGCGCACTTATCGAGGAACAAACCATCACTTTTCGAATAGATGGGATGAAAAATCTTTTTTTAACGGATACCTTCGTCATAATAACTATCTGCATTCTAAATTACAGCGCAATCCGAAACAAGATTGATTTTCAGACTTTCTTACCCCATCACCCTCTTAGGGTGGCAGTTTGAAAAAGCCTGAATTTCATATTTATTTACAGAAGTACTGGTGTGAAATTTCGTATAAAATGACTATCCAAACATTGAACCCCACTTCATCCCCTTTAAGAGTGAATTTTGAAAAATCTTTTCTTACCGGATACCTACGTCAAAATAATCATCTGCATGCAAAATTTTAGCACAATCCGAAACAACTTTGATCTCAGACTTTGTTACCCCACTTCACCCTTTTAGGGGTGGATTTCATAAAATCCTGTAACACGTATTGACTTTTTTTTACTGAAGCACTTGTGAGAAGTTTAGAATAGAAAAGACTATCTAATCTTGTTTCTCCATACAAATTTTGAACCCCCATTTGGAAAATCCTTTCTTAGTACACCTTTACGTACTAAGACAAATATACCCTCCAAATTTCAAGTTTCTACGACCAGCGGTTTAGGCTGTGCGTTGTCTGTCAGTCAGTCAGTCAGTATGTCAGGGCAAAGATTCTTATAGTATTAGATAATGATAATAAAAGTTTTCAAACGTTGCAGGTTCGGAGTTAACATACATTCTACCGAACGATGACGTCAGTCAGTTTCCGGAAATGTTTAGACAATTTGAAGAAAAGAAGGAATCATTAAAAGTGTCCAGCTACGGCTTGTCTGTGACCAGCCTTGAAGAGGTGTTTATGAAGTAAGTCAACATCATCATCATCAGCCGGTATCAGTCTGCTGGATGTAGTTGTAGTTGTCAAAATGTTGTCAAAAAGAAATTTGGACCTTTAAAATTAGCCTATAAAATTAAGCTTTTTCTTTTCTTTTGAAATATACTAGTCAAGATTGCGTCTGTGTAGATGTAATTATACAGCCATGAGATTTATATAAGATGGGAAAACTACAGCTATTTGCGTGTACGCGAATATGCGAAAAATAACAGCTTCATTTACAAAAACATATATCGTAATCTACATTAGAACTAGCTAAAGACGACATTATTAAAATAAGTAGGGTTAGGTTGCAAGGTAGTAGGATACCATCTAGTGTCCGCCTGGCCAGCTACCACTCTCAAGTTAGAAAATCTGTTGCCAAACATCTACGGCCTTACTAATAAAAAATTGCCTATACATCCGTTAAACGGTTGTACAGTTACACAATGAATAAACGCTAAACACGCGTCAATCCATTGTTTGACTAATAAACGTTGAATAGGCGGTGGGTATCTACATAGACGTTTAACACTTTTTTCTTTTTCATCTGGCAACTATTAGTCAATTCGTTTAGAAACTGTTTTTGTCTTAAATAGTTCCGTAAATTAATTTTTCATAAAGTTTACTAATTATCAATATTAGTCATGAAATTTTGTTTTGGGAATGCAATATTAATCAAACTTCGTTGTTTTTAGAACTTTTTGTTGAAATTAGTTGATATAATGGAAAATATTTTCTTTTAGTAGGAGTGAAAGACCTAAAACAAGTTTTAGAACGAATAACTCAAATTGACTGTTGTCCTCTGTCTACGCTGTTGACATTGTAGCCATGGAGACTAGCGGTCTCCATGGCTACAATATAAACATGATTGTAGCCATCTTTGAATAAATTGTCATTTTCCAAAGAGAATGTAATCACTGCGTTTAGTTTCTTCCACATAGCTTTTCGTAAACCTGTAATTTGCATTTAAAATGAAAAATCTGAATTGGTCAAAAAAATGGATCTGCACGGTTTTCATAATATTTTCGATTTTTTTGTTTGCCTCCCCTATCTCCCAATGGTCAAATATGTCGAAATAATTTATGTAATCCATTTCAATGAGAACAAATCTAACACATACAAACTATCCTCAAATAACAGCATACTTTTTGAAGTTTGAAGAATCAAAACGTTTTTTCACAGAATACTAGACACAGATTCAATAATAGTTACTATGTCTAGACATGATTTCAATCAGCTGATAATAGAGAAATCCGCCATTTAAATCCTTTACACACTCGCTAAACTAGGGTCCCAGGCTGTTTAAGAAATGAATAGCCTCCTTTGATAATGGCACATCTGTATACCAACTTTATCCAACGCTTACGTCAAAAATATTTTTATTGGTCAGCTTTTGTGGTATACAACGTGTATACAGAGTGAAAAAAACTTTATTAGTAAGGCCGCTAATGTGTTCCGGCAGCTATCCTTGAGAGTCAGTTTCCATTCTAGGCCTAGCGTGCTTACCATCTTTGACCGCATCATCACTTACCAGCAGGTGAGATAGTGGTCAAACGCTAGCCTATAAGATATTAAAAAAAGGCTATTAAGCTTGCTCTTTAGACCAGATCGGAGACGTTTTAAAGAAAGGTCAAGTCAAAAGTACCTATAACAGGCGAGCATGTATGAAGGCGCTCTTGAAAGTGGAAGAAGCGAAGGAGGCATGTTAGGATCGTAGCATGTGGAAAGAAGTAGCCTCTGCCTACCCCATCGGGAAAAAGGCAAGATTGTATGTATGTATGTAAGCTTGATCTTAATGAATCGCTGTTTCAGGGCAGGTGCGGAAGAAAATACCGCATTGGAACCAATACATACAAAAAAATACAAAAGCGATGGATTCGGTACAGAAGATATAGAACTGATGGATAATGGCAACCGTTTCAACTTAAGTACGTAGAAAAAACATCTATTCAAAGGATTAAAAATAGAGGCATCTAATCCAATTTATGGAATGGAATGGGATAGATACAGACAAACAATTATAAAAGTACAGACTATTATACTTCCTACTATTTGTTGTCGATTGTCTCGACCTAGTTATAATCATGATTCAAACTCACTATAATTATAAATCTAATAAGACAGTTACTAAAAAAACAATAAACCCGACTGCGGATGATATATCTTTAATACATTATCCGTAAATATATATATTTTTCCTTTTCACGTATGATCGCAATATTTTTTACATAAAATAAAAATATTTTTAATCACCTTTTCAAGCCCTTTTATGTGATACCCCACTCGGTAGGATTATGACGTCCAAAATCCGCCATTAATACAAAATCTACCGTCTAACCTTTATGGTTAAAAGGAGGAATAATAGAAGGGAATAACACATTAGAATAACACACACAGGAAATAACAGGGACATTTTATCCCAATATTCACACGGGAACGATGTCTACGCGAGTAAAACCGCGGGGCACAGCTAGTTTGTATATAAAATGCGAAGAAACATTTTCCTCGACCTTATATACAGACTTTTACGGCCTTACTAATACAAATTTACCTATACTGTGAAACGGTTGTGCAGTTGCACAAAGAATAAGAGCTAAACACGCGTCAATCCATTGTTTGACTAATAAACGTTGAATAGGCGGTGGGTATCTACATAGACGTTTAACACTTTTTTTCTTTTACATCTGGCAACTATTAGTCAATTCGTTTAGAGACTGTTTTCGTCTTAAATAGTTCCGTAATTTATTTTTGTCATAAAGTTCACTAATTATTAATATCACGCATAAAATTTTATTTTAGTAATGCAATATTAATCAAACTACGTTGTTTTTGGGAATACTTGTTGAAATTAGTTGATTTAATGGAAAATATTTTCTTTTAGTAGGAGTTTGAAGACTCACAACAAATTTAGAACGAAACACTCAAATTGACTGTTGCCCTCTGTCAACGCTGTTGACATTGTAGCCATGGAGACTGCTAGTCAACATGATTGTAGCCATCTTTGAATAAATTGTCAATTTCCAAGAGAATATAATCACTGCGTTTATTTTCTTTCACATAGCTTTTCATAAACCTGTTGTACTAAAAATGAAAAATCTGTATTGATAAAAAAAATGGATTTGTATGTTTCCATAATGATTTCGATTTTATTCTTTGCCTCCTCCTCCCAATGGTGAAATATGTCGAAATAATTTATGTAATCCATTTCAATGAGAACAAATCTAACACATACAAACGATCCTCAAATTAAAGCAATCTTTTTGAAGTTTGAAAAATCAAAACGTTTTTTCACAGAATACTAGACACAGATTAAATAATATTTACTATGTCTAGACATGATTTTTATCAGCTGATAATAGAGAACTCCGCCATTTTAATCCTTTACACACTCGCTAAACTCCCACGTCAAAAATATTTTTATTGGTCAGCTTTTGTAGTATACAACGTGTATACAGAGTGAAAAATACTTTATTAGTAAGGCCGATATTGTTTAAAGCTGTTGCTCGAGGGTCTGCTTGCATGCACCAGATAATTGGAAAAAAAAAAATATATTTATTTTATTTTTTTTATTACAAAATCCACAGATCTTATAAAACATAGATTGGCTTCTATACTATTACTTACATCTAATAACGGATTTACTTTATATAATTTATTTCAAAAAATTATAAAAAAATATTCAGTAACTAGTCGGAGTTTTTGAACTAACTTTTTTTTATACGAGTAATGAATATGTGTAGGTTATAGGTTTCATTAACGACGAAAAGGTTCGCGTACAGAGATAATTAAGTCAGATATCTTTTGATGCTATTTGCTTACTTTCTACAAAGTTACCAGAATTTACAAGCAAGATTATTTTCTTGGCTTGACGAAGTAGGTAGATTAAATACAGGATCAAATAGTTTTTCAGGATACATTCAAATTGAAATGTTGGCTTATAAAATGATGATGTATAAATATATCAACCTTTTTAGGGTTCCGTCGTCCTTACAAGGAACACTTATAGTTTCGTCATGTCCGTCTGTCTTACTGTTTATCTGTCTGTCTGTCTGTCCGAGGTTTTGCTAAGAGACCGTTAATACTAGAAAGCTGTAATTTTGTAGGGGTGTGTGTATAAATTACGCCAACAAAGTGGTGAAATAAAATTTTGAAAAATATTTTTTTTTAGTGTAGCTCCCCTACATGAGAAGCGGGGATGAATTTTTATCGTCGTCTACCCCATCGTGTGTAGTTTAGTTGAATAGGTCTTTTAAAATGACTTAAGGGTTGCTAATACCATTTTTCGATTGAATGCTCCATTTACGAAATATTAAACTTTAAAGTGCAAGTTTTTGTTCTAGTAGGGCGTCCCCCCTCCCCCCTCTAAAAGCTAAACTGCTGGCTTGAAAAATCTGGGAAAATTTGTGATAATAGTTCATTTTATGAACTTTAAAGGAAAACTTTAATGGTTAAGATAACTTTATTAGTTTATCGAGCAGTAATAGTCATTGAACTTGGGTGTTGGATACATTTGTACCAAATACAAAATCCTTAGAATAAATCCTTTAAAGTGACAAAGACGAAGTACCTAGTTGCTTGTTTATAACGGGTAAAGACTTGCATTGAATAACGGGCTACGACGGAACCCTACACTGCGCGTGGCCCGACCCTTGGCCGGTTTTTATTCATACCATTCGTTGCTTAGCGTATTCGCCATCTTCGACCACATTATTGCTTACCACCAGTCGAGATAGTGTTCAAAAGCTAGCCTATCAGATATAAAACTAGTAGTTCTGTGGGAACAGTATACCTCGGGTGCCTTACCATGGAATAACCTTTCCCCTTTCCCGTGGCTTAACAAAGTCATTTCAGAGTTTGCTTTGCTTTTGCAATATCGATATAAGTTGGTCCTAGGAGTTTAAATCTGGTGTCTTCGGTTTTGTCTTGTGAATGCTAAGAGGACTGCAGCGTAGTCGAATAGGTGAAGTTCGGTAAAAACTTTCTGAAAAAAAAAACAAAATTTGACTAACATCTGGAAAAAGCATTTTTTGTCCAATCTGGAAACTGAGACACTTCCTTCGCTACGCTCGCTCGGTCAATAAATAAAAATAAAACACTTTATTAAAAAAAACCTAACCTAACCTAAGCTATCATGTGTAATGAAAACTACTGATGACACTAGCCCAAATTCAACTGTCTTACTATTTTCCATTGCGGAGTTCCAGTTCCTACAGCCCGGCTTCTTCATCAGGTCAGCTTGATGGTACCATATTATACCATTGTTACCGAAGATACTCAAGTTTAACAAATTTGAGTCAAATTGAAGATAAGCAAGTGGTTCTCATTTCGCTTCCAAGAGTTGACCATACATACATACATTCTAATAGGGCAAGTTAAATAAAAGCTTGTGAATAAATCGACACGCAACGTCTCTAGGCCATCAAGCAGACGGTACGCTTGATAGTTGTAGATGTTTATAGGCTCCTGTAACCAAGTACTCTATGAATATTTACGACACTATAATAGCTGTTCATATCTTGATCCGATCGATCTCTTGTCGCTGGCTAAAAGTGCAAAATAACTGCATAGACAAACATTATAGTGTCTGCAGTCTGTCTGCCAGTAAACCACTTACTTTAAGTAATACGTAGCCATATTTTTGCCATAAATCTATATCTTGTTGCAGTGCAGGATGAACCAATAAAAAAAGTGCGAGGAATAAAACTCCAAGTGAACCATGTGAAAGCTATGTTCATGAAGCTGGCGTTCAGCACTTGGAGAAATAAAGTGACGTCATCCATACAGGTCTCTTGGCCGATTATAAATATTATTATCTCGATCATTTTGTCAAGATCTTGGCAGTTCTTAGTAGAACTACCTCCACTTACTCTTAATTTAGAGAATGGGTATAAGAGAACGCAAACGATCCTCGCTCAGGAGGTAAACTTGACTGATGGGAGTTTTGAAGCGAGAGCTATGACTGCTTACAAAGACTACTTCAAAACATCCACCTACCCTGGAATGACGCTCACTGATGTTGGTGCTATGGATATGGGAAAATTTTATATGAAACTGGTAAGAGTTTAGCTCATTTTAATATTTGTTTGTTTGTGTCCTCTTCTTCATTTTCAAACGGCTCGAATGATTTGGCTAAAATTTTGCACATAGATAGCGAATAGGGTAGAAGAATGACATAGGATACTATGAACGGTGCAGCTAGTATATGCTATTTGTAAAGAGATAGGTAAGGGTGCTACATCGTCGATCGCATCGTCACTTACATCAGATGAGATAGTCAAAGGTATGCTATCGGTTCTGTCACGTGATTATAGTGGGAAGTAAACCATCTAAGTCGGACCACTCAGATCCCCACGATTGCACCCGCACCCCTCTACCCCGCTAAACCAACTCAAAATTGACCTGCGCATCTAAAACCAGGTTCAAACCAGTTTGTTCAAACGAATTTTGTTGTTCAACTTGCATAAATACTTATTAGATACTTTTCTATCGATTAAGTCGCGCTTGATTAACCAATCAAATAGATCGCTCTATAATGCCGGCGTATGTTCTTCCGAGACAAATAATTATAAAAGACACAAGCATATTTAGCTTAGTTGGAGGGGTTAACAAGAATACTAGTAATGTGGAACCCGCATTGCGAGTAATCTTTTATTTAAAAAAAAAAAAAAAGTTTAACCGCTACCTACTCGTTATTGATTCCAAAGTATCGATACTAAAACTACTTGGAATCGAAAGAAAAGTACATCCCTAGGAAGTTGAGCCACAAAATTCGCTTGCGTTCAGCCGGGAGTTATATTTGTGAATTGCTTGAAATTGAATTGGTAAATGCATGACTTGTGTTTTTATGTTTTGTAATTTTTTTAGAGTGCAACAGATATACCTCGAATTCGTTACGAGACATTAGTCGGTGCAACGTTCTCCAAACGCAATATCACAGCTTGGTTCAGCAATTACGGCTACCACGACTCTGCCATCTCGCTCGCACTCGTCAACAATGCTATATTGAGATCTCTTTCACCTGGCAGTTCACTGAAAATCATCAACCACCCGTTACCGTATTCGCTTGAAAATTGGGTGAGTCAAATATATTCAGCTCTAATTATTTTACGTTCTATTAAGACGTTTGCTTAATACCTATTAAGGTTCCGTAGCCGAATGGCAAAAACGGAACCCTTATAGATTCGTCATGTCGGTCTGTCTGTCTGTCTGTCTAGGGTAGTGAAACAGCACATTCATACACATACATAAAATCACGCCTTTTTAGGGATCCCTAGCGGAATGGCAAAAAATGAAACCCTTATAGATTCGTCATATCTGTCTGTCTGTCTGTTCGTCCGTATGTCACAGCCATTTTATTCCGAAACTGTTAGGACTACAGAATTGAAACTTGGTAGGTAGATGTATTCTGTGAACCGCTTTCCGATTTTTATACAAAAATAAAAAATATAAAAGTTTAAGTATGGGGAGACATGTAACTGAAACTATTTTTTTTTTTAATTCCCTTAATTTATTTTTGTATAAATATCGTAAAGCGGTTCACAGAATACATAATTTACCTACCAAGTTTCAACTGTGTAGTCTTAATAGTTTCGGAATATAGTGGCTGTGACATACAGACGAACAGACAGACAGACAGATATGACGAATCTATAAGGGTTTCATTTTTTGCCATTCCGCTAGGGAACCCTAAAAAGGCGTGATTTTATGTATGTGTATGAATGTGCTGTTTCACTACCCTAGTACATATTCACTGGCATTTAAGGGTAAATAATCTAAATGTATGACACATTAACTCGCAGCATCTAGGTAAGCGCGCTATATCATCACAACATCATCAAGTGAGATAGAGGTCCAGCGCCTATTGAGACATAACGAAAATTCCTTTTTTTGTTTGTGAGGGTATAACTTTCTGCGTGGTCATATTGTAAATTAATCGAGATCTGCTAAGTATCTCCAGAGATACTCAGAAAACGCGGCAAGTGAAGTCGGTGTTCAACCGACTTCCAAAAAGGAGGAGGTTCTCTGTTGTTTTTTTTAATGTTTGTTAATTGATTACTCCGTCAATCGAGAACCGATTCGAATCATTATTTTTAGGGTTACATAGTCCTGACAAGGAACCCTTATAGTTTCGTCATGTCCGTCTGTCTTACTGTTTGTCTGTCTGTCTGTCTGTCCGAGGTTTTGCTAAGAGACCGTTAATACTAGAAACCTGTAATTTTGTAGGGGTACGTATATAAATTACGCCAACAAAGTGGTGAAATAAAATTTTGTAAAATATTTTTTTTAGGGTAGCTCCCCTGCATGAGAAGTGGGAATGATTTTTGATGTCTCATCGTGTGGGATATCGTTGAATAGGTCTTTTTAAATGACTTAAGGGTTGCTAATACCATTTTTCGATTGAATGCTTCATTTACGAAATATTAAACTTTAAAGTTCAAATTTTTGTTTTAGTAAGGCATCCCCCACTCTAAAAGCTAAACTGCTGGCTTGAAAAATCTGGAAAAAATTGTGATAATAGTGCATTTCATGAACTTTAAAGAAAAACTATAACGGTTAAGATAACTATATTAGTTTAGCAGTAATAGTGATTGAACTTGGGTATTGGATAATTTTGTACCAAGAACAAAATCCTTAGAATAAATCCTTTAAAGTGATAAATACGAAGTACCTAGTTGCTTGTTTATAACGGGTAAATACTTGCATTGAATAACGGGCTACTACGGAACCCTACACTGCGAGTGGTCCGACACCCACTAGGCCGGTATTTTTAATTGTTTTTATTTTTGGAAATGTACCCACATTTCCAAAGTGGTCCTATTGTAATTTCATCTAGATCTAATGAGTATCTCCAGAGATATGGAGATAAAAACTTCAACCTTGGTACTGATAATGACTAGCATGGCATTTGAATTCGGTTTTTTCGTCGTAAACGATCTTAATTGTTAAGTATTTTAAACGTTCTTAATTATTTTTAACTCTTATACCTTAAACACAACTTTTTTCCTTTGGTTACAAATCTCCTCACACTTATCTATTCAGTCCTAAACATTACCTATTTACAGAGCTTTTCTTTTCAGATCACTATAATGGCAACTGGCAGTAGTATGGCATTCCAATTTTCTTTCAACTTCGGGTTCTGTTTGGGTCTGGTCAGCTCGTTCATTGTTCTGTTTATTATAAAGGTGAGTAAACTCTGTTTAGACTTATCGTGTTGTTTAATATAGGACATCAGATCATTCGCATGCTATAAAATGTACCTAATTTGAATAAATAATGGATTTGAATTTAATCTGTCCACTTTAAGGGTTATTCTTGCATACAGATTAGGTTTAATCACTTGATAACCCACATACGGTTTCGTCTGCTTAGTTATTTTAGTGCCCATTAGGTATTGACTTTGTTTAATGCACTTCTAGGTATATTTTACCTAAATCTATATGCATGGAGGTAGGACGCTGCCAAGCGTCAGCTTGGCCAGCTATCACCCTCTAGTTACAAAATCTGTTGCCAAAACATCTAATATGTTCCGGCAGTTGTCCTTCAGAGCTAGTTCCCATTCTAGGCCTAATGTGCTACTATCGTCGACCGTATTGTCTTACCACTCAACTTACGTACCAACAGGAAAGATAGTAGTCAAACGCTAAAAAAGCATTGTGATCTTTATGTTTAACTGTTTAGGCTGTGCGTTGGCAACCAGTCTCCTTACTTTGTATTGAATAATGTTTAGCGTAGCGATGTATTGAGAAAGTTGTTCTTTGTGGATCGGACAAAATATCGCTTATCCAGCACCTTATCTCACTACCGTCTTCCATTTCCAGAAATTCAGACGAACACGATTTTATCTTACACCACATCGTCATTTAAATATCGGGCGAGGTACTGGTCAAGTGCATAGGTATCAGTTCCCTATAAAAACGTCTGTTTGGTTTGTAAACATACAATATTTATAATGCAATAAAAATAACGTTTCTTGGGCTCCAAGAAAAACGAAAACAAATACGATTTGGGTACATTTAGTAGGTAGTCAGACATATGACCTTCATAACAGATACAAAAACATCATTATCAGTGCTATGCTGCATCAATGCCATTGCACTCTTGTCACCTTTATTTTTATTAGGAAGTTACATGCAGTTTTGTTATCAGTTTTTTGCCCTTTGACAATCTGCTTTAGGTACAACAGTTTATTATCTAAATTGTTGTGGTTTTATCTTGTCAATCCTTTAAGGTTGTGGAAAGATAATTAAATCATCGCTTACCAACAGGTGAGGTAGTGGTCAAAACGCTAGCCTATATGATATTTAAAAAAAAATATCGGAGTTTAAGAAACTCTATGCCATAACCAAAGAGTTAGTCATTGTTAATTCGAGCGTCAATAGTAGTTCGCTATAGTATTGACGTAACGTATATTTGTTGTGGGTTGTAACGCTAGACAGCTGCAGCGTTATCAGTCGTTGAACCGTAAAATAGATCTTTTTACAGATTTAAAAGGTAAGTAAAGTACAAAATTACAGACCGCTTTGAGACTTAAGAATCTTAAGATATTAATGTCTCAGAGTAACGGATTCACCGTAAAGAGGCTTGACCGATAAGAAAAAAAAGAAACAAAGTATGTTGCACACTTAGCCAGTAAATATAGTAGAAAAGGAAATAGAGCAATTTAAAACATTTGACACAAACATGATGTTTAGGAGCGTACAAGCGGAGCGAAGCTGCTCCAACGTGTATCCGGCGTCCGTCCTGTGGTGATGTGGTGTACTGCCTTCGTATGGGACTGGGTGTGGCTGCTGCTCATACACACGCTCGTCATCATCACACTGGCCTGCTTCCAGGAACCCTCGCTCGCTACGCCCGAGGAGCTTGGTAAGAATATCATATAAGGAATAACAAAGTTAAACATGTAGCGAAACCCAAGCATGCTGTTTACAAATAGTTTCTCGATCGACGTGAATGATATATCGTAAAACTGCGTTTCAGTGCAGCTTAATATACCCCCTAAGAATAAATTATAAAGCAGTTTACCGCTGTATCCCACCTGATAATAAGTGATGATGTGGTATAAAATGGAGTCGTGCTGGCCTGGAATTGAAAGACGGTGTTAAGACGAGGCGCTGGACAATTCACTTTAGTCCAAGCCATAGATCGCACCTATCCCAGGTAATCTAAACTCGTCTTCCATACTGGCTATGTCAGATGCATATAATACGTAATGTTATTATTGTAATCTGACAACACCACCTTTTTCACGATTTTAATTTTATTATATCATATAGGCTAGCGTTTCACTATTATCTCACCTGTTGGCAAGTGATGATGGGGTCAGGGAAAGTAGCACGCTAGGCCTAGAGTGGGAACTGGCTCTCAAGGACAGCTTACACAGGAACACATTAGAAGTTTGACGACAGATTTTACAACTTTACAGTGTTTTTCTACCACCGTGCAGGAAACTTGGAAATAACATTTTTTTGACGATATGCTCCCTCACCGAGGGCCACTGAGAAATGCGCACATAAATATTTCGATAGGACAAACCATACGTGCATGGTAGGTATTGGAACCCGCTACCTCCGGTGTCAAATCCGACTTTTCTCCAACTGCGCCACTCGGCACTCAACCTGGTACTAAAGACGTGGAAAATATCGTTTGTCGCGATGTAGGATCTCATACATTGAGGCAATATTTACAAGGAGAACGATGCAAGATGCTTCAGCGCCATCTAGATGCTTTTTTAATTAAGTTAGTGAGCATAGATTCACGCAAAAACGGTTGAACGAATTTAGATTTTTTTAAATGTTATATTGGCTAGCGTTTGACCACTATCTCACCTGTTAGTAAGTAAGTAGTTGTTGTTCAAATTTGGCATTCATATTGTAGGTAATTAATAACCTGGATTTAAATGTAGGATACTTTTTAACGCGGGCAAAACCGCAGGGCGTAGATAGTGCCTTAATAAAAATGTTACGACCTATATTAATCGTAAATATAGCAGAATATCCACCCATTGAAATGTTATGAATACTAATGAGTATCGTAAACAGCTGTACCTACTGCAGCTGTTTACGAGCGGCGCTTAACACGTGAATGTTCTTGATTATTAATATATGTATTAACTTGATCTAGACTACGGTATTTTACATTTCAAGGTTATAATAGCACCTAGCTTAGACATACACATGCGTTTTATTTTTCAGAAAAACTCCGACCATAAGGCGGTCTGGGATTTTTTTTACCATTCATAATGTTCCAATTGGAAATTTTTGATATGAATCAAATCTAAAAAACCAGTGATTCTAATGGAAAGAGTTTTCGAGATATAGCGATTAAAGAATTAATAATTAATCATTAAAAACGACGCTTCCGAATTAGAATGCATCTAATTAAAATGAGAATAGCTTATTTGATGCAGTCTAGTAGCACAGTTAGTTATGTTTTGTGACGTTTAGTGATCGGTGGTAAGGAACAGTCTAGTGAGTCCGCCTGGATATCTACGACCCTCAAACTGGAAAATCTGCCGCCAAACATAGCATTGTGTGCTGGCAGCTGTCCTTGAGAGCCAGTTCACTTCCCATTCTACGCATAGTGTACTGACATCCTCGATGCCACTTAAAAACAAATGAGATAGTGGTCAAACGATAAATAAGAGGCTACTACTACTGCTTTGTATAATAAATAAAAAATATTTGTATAATTTTCCAGGCAGAGCTATGCTGGTGTTGATGGTGTTCTCCGTGGGTATCATACCACTGCAATACCTAGCATCCTTCTTTTTCGATGAAGCAGCCACCGGGTTCACCAAAATGTGCTTTGTCAATGTATTTGCTGGTAAGAATGGTTAAATAATGATCACGATATTCTGTGCCCTGGCTGTGCTGAGAAACAAATTAATTTTAAAATTATTGCGAATTTGTAACATTATTTTTGTTATATACCGGCTGTAATTCACGTACCTTTAGTCGAATTTTCTCGACCTAGGTTTCGAGCGAGTTCGTCGCTCTTCCTCCGTTCCGTGAGTTCGCGATGTGCACATCGCGACTCGCTCGAAACCTAGGTCGAGAAAATTCGACTGAAGCTACGTGAATTACAGCCGGTATATAACAATAATAACAAATTAATTATTATGTTTTTTAACCGACTTCCAAAAAAGTATGTTACTCAATTCGACCGTATACATTTTTTTAGTGTTTGTTCGTCGTTTATGAACCGATTTTAATGATTCTTTTTTGTTGAAAAGGAGATATTCCAAGAGTTGTACCATAGTAATTTCATCAAGATCTGATAGGTATAGCCAGAGATATGACGATAAACACTTTAAACTTGGTACCGAAAATTAATAGAGTGGCATTTTAGTTTTTTATACGATCTTATTAATAATTGTATACATAGATAATTCAGTGAATAATTTCATACATAATGAGTACCATAGATAACTAACGGCCTGGCGTCTGCATGCTGTTACGTGAATTATAGCATAAGCCTAAAAACACCATCAGCCGTTTATAGGAAGCCACAGTTTAAGCCCAGAACAAATATGTAGAGAAGTAAAGCATCATAGTACGCGCCCTCGAACAACGTATGTACATAGACAACGCTCATCACCATCATCGAAATTATCAGCCTGTATTTATTTATTTATTTATTTATTTCGTATTACGAAATTCAACCGTATTATGATCGTGATTATGGAGTTACCTGCCAAAACTCGTCGCGCGAGGGACGTGCTGTAGGCTTGACTCTTGTGAGAAAAGACAACCAAAATGTTCGAAACCTCTCGGAGCAATTTCGTTACCTAAACCCGTGACTGTCCAGCCGTTTTAAATAATTATATGCTACATAGTTGTCTGATAACTGCTATTTATTACCAGGTTGTATGCCGTACCTAGTCACAGAAGTATTGCGGCTGCCTCAGCTAAAAGCAGACCATATCGCACGAATATTAGATTCCATATTTATCTACCTACCCACCTACAGCGTCTGCAAGAGTTTAAGGTAAATAAACTATCTACCAGTAAGTATAATCTTATACCTCTCACTTCATTTTATGCATGGAGACGAGCTACCTATCAAAGTAGGTAGGTATATTAAACTTGAACGCCTCTTACTTTTTTAAGTGACACTTCTCAAATTTATTACCCATGCAAGTTGTGTCGTTTAAGTCTTTTTAGGTTTCCGTACCTCAAAAGATGAAACAAGGAACCCTTATAAAATCACTCTCTTGTCCGTCTGTCTCAATGTCTGTCTGTCCGTGTGTCACCACCGATTTTCTCAGAAACGGGTAGACCTAGCAAGTTGTACCAGATACTGAGATCTATAGTCCCTATTATCCCTATTAGGTTATATAAAAATCAAGGTCCTGAGTCCACACGATAAAAATATATGGGCAAATTTAGATTTTCGCGAAAACTTGTAAGTACCAAAATGTACCTTAATTTTCAATATATATATATATTTTTTTAATTTTTCCTTTATTTGTGCTGGAAGACCTTGCTTTTTGCAGTTAAAAATTAGGGGATGTCCCCATACATACATACATAGTTTATCCAATTAAGATGGCCTCTGAGTTATATGAGCGCTCATACAATTTAGAGGTCTAGCTTAATTTGTACCAACCAACGTTGGTACGGAAGGCTCGGTGGGTGAATCCAACTCGACTTGGTCGGTTTTTTTATAGTTGTTATTTTTTTACGCAGTGTTTCATAGAAATATTTATTCACTGCAACCTACGCTATAAATTTTCGTAAAAAAACAATATACTGTTTTATATGTTTGCTTCTCGTTTCGCATTGACCTTTTCATAAATCTATGGGTGCAGTTACCTAATCGACTTTAAAATCGATCATGATTACATACTTAAAAAAATTACAGAGTTATCTGTAAAAAAAGTTCCTCCTGACTGAATCCTTGTCACAACAATAAAAATCAGCCACATCATTCGAGCCATTGTCAAGTCATGATTTATAATACATTCGATAATGCTTTGTATTACATTTGTATGTGTTTAAATGCTCTGATTATTTGTTTCTAGGGATATGAGCATCACATCATTCTCTTTAACGGCATGTGATGGTATATGTGACACTCTGCATTTGGACAACTGCACGCGTCAGACTGTCTGCGACAAACTGAACCTCTCCATGTGTTGTAGTAAGTATTGTGAATATAATAATGTGATTGCTAAGTATAAATATATGGCTCTTTGCATTTTTATGTCCAAAAAAGTAGGGTTTCAAGAGGGGTTTCAAGCTCCCAGAAGACATCCTGAGGGCAGATAAAGATGTAAATGTTTATTCCCAAAACAGTATTAAATGACAAATTAATGTACGTTCATATAACACATTAGTAGGTACCTATAAATATAGAAAATTCTATGAAATCCAAACTAGGCTCTAGCACATGAGTTAAGAAAAGGAACAGAGACAAAGTTTCATACAACTGCGCTGTGATGATGAAGTAGACGCACGTGAGTGCGTGAGCACTAGCGGCCTGTGTGCCGCCTGTCACGTACGGAGTGAAACCGGTTTATAGTGGCTCGGCTGGTGCTTTAACTCAGGGCTGTCGCTCGCGACGCGTCACGTTATATTATATTATTTTTCATCCCATCTATTCGAAAAGTGATGGTTTGTTCCTCAATAAGTGCGCGCAAAGTAAGTCATTTCTGCCGTAGGGCGGGAAAGTCATTTTTTTAATTTTTGGCTTATGAATGTTTTTCTATAAATAGTGCCCGGTCTAAGGAGGTTAAATTAAATTCCTTGACATTTTTTTATGCTGGATAGGCAAGAATTTGACCAATGTCTCACCTTATGTTAAGTGACGATGCGGTAGACGATGTAGCATGTTTAACTTGTACCCGTTCATTCTCGATTTATTTATTAATTTATTTCATTAGATTACATGACATTTCGTGACGTTTCATGAAATTTCGTGACATATCATGATATTTTGTTACATTTCATGACATTTCGTAACATTTTGTGACATTACATACATTTCGTGACATTTTGTAACATTTCATGACATGTAATGACATTTCGTTGCTTTTCATGACATTTCGTGACATTTGATAACATTTCGGCTATTTCACGACATATTGTGACATATTATGGCATTTAATGACATTTTGTTACATTTCATGACATTTCGTGACATTTCATGAAATTTCGTGACATTTCTTGACATCTCATGATCATGATCGACATACATCGTTGTCGACAATGATGAAGCTTGAAAAATAAAAAAGCAGGTCATGTTTACTTGAAGGAGGATTTTACTACGATGAAGATTTTTCTTTTTTTTTGTACCAACCCTACAAGAATAGGTAAACATTTTGTCCGTTCCTTAGAAGGTTTGCCTCTGTTCTTTCTTAACTCATGTGGCTCTAGACCTACCTATATCTTGAATTTACGAGTGCGTGTATCGAAATCGGAAACAAGCACTAACAAAATGTGCAAACATCACTAAATACATAATAATATGTGGCGTACGTACATGCATACAGATATTAGTTCCTTCTTACACTATTACACTTAGATTGTCGATAATTGATAATTTTAGAGCGTATTTAACGTAGCGGACTAAGACGGTCTTTTCCACGGGTAGTAGTAGAATAATAATAATTAATATCTTATTACTTTAATCGAGCAATTCTTGTATATAAATATAATATATATACTCATATAATCTGAATCTCGGAAACGGCTCCAACGATTTTAATAAAATTCAGTATATAGGGGATTTCGGGGGCGATAAATCGATCTAGCTAGGATTCATTTTCAGAAAATGTTGTTTTAATCAACTTTATCGATAATCAACTTAAAATATGACTATTCGCGACATCTATTGGCGAATAGAAGTAGTAGTATTGTGTTGTTAAAGCAGTTAGTTGCTCTCAATAAAAAAAAATAGTATTATTATTCGCCAATAGATGTCGGGAAGAGTCATATTTTTCTGTTTAAGTGGCAATAATAGTGGCAAAAAATACCTAGCAAAGCTCGGTCAACCAGATATTGAACTTTTAAATGTTATTTGACGTGTGTAAGTGCAGATTTTTTTAATTTACCCATATACTGCATAAATGTTTGAGTTATATTATACATCGATGTTCCGCCTGACTTGCTACCAAAAAGTGGCTTACCACCATCAAGGAAAAAATCTGCCGCCATAACTTTAAGGTGTTCCAGCAGCACACAGCTCTTGAGAGTCGGAGTGTTCTAGGCCTAGCGTTTTTACCATCTTTGAGTTTATCGCTTACACCAGGGGTGGAAGTCGCTACATTGATAGCGATGCGTCTTGTCATCGCAAACGTCTGCTAGAATGAGATGCAGCGATAGTTGTTATCTGCATCTCTTTTCGTATCAACGATTATCGCTCGAAATTCATCGCTATTCATGTAGAGACTACCGGCCCTGGTTAGATAGTGGTCAAACCTTTAAGATATAAATAAAAAAAATATGTATCTGGCCTATATTTCTCACTCACTGGCCTGCTGGGTGTAAGGCTCTTCTAACGGAATGCCATTTTGCACGATATTCGACTTTCTTGTTTATATTCTGCTAAGCCTTTGTGCACGAGCATTAGTTATCTTAAGATAACTAATGCTCGTGTTAAATATTAACCAGATTAGTGACAAACTTATGAAGTTGTTAAATATTATTTCAGTTGATGACAACCCATACTTACAATGGAATGAGCCAGGCATCGCTCGTTACTTGGTGACGACCATATGTGTTGGCGTCGTAGCCTTCATCGTCCTTCTTCTCAAGGAATATGAAGTCTTAAATAAGGTAAATGTTATCTGATCTGGCTTCGGAGTAGGCTCGTTGGATTATTAACGACAATAAAAAGCAATACACATATCTTGTCGCTAAATATCATACCTATCCATACTAAGCGTGCTACCATCCTCGACCGCATCATCACTAACCAACACGTGAGATAGTTGTCAAACGCTAGCCTTTATGATATAAGATAATTTATGATCGCACAAAACGAAAAAACCGACTTCACATGCCCCGATAGTCAAATACTGGCTAGTTATATAATTTCATCTAAGTATATACATTTGCTTATATTGTTTATCTCCATATCTCCAGAGATAATTGTCATATCTCGATGAAATTAGAATAGGACCAAACGAGATGCATATAATCTCACAAATAAAAAAGAAATTTTGAAATTGGTTAAATTTTGACGGAGTTCTGAGGTAAAAAACATTTTTTTAAATAGTCGAATTGAGAACCTCCTCCTTTTTTTGAAGACGGTTAGAAAAAAATTATGCCGTGTCTGAAAAGGCCGTTGTTCTGTTAGCTGAAATTTACTCGCTTGTATGAAATTACCGGACCAAGAAAATACCAATTCGATAGTCTAATATAAAGAAAATAATTAACTATAGTAGAAGCACATAGCGATATATAAATAATATAAATGTTACTGAAGATACCTGGATACAAATTACCTGCTTCGTATTCTCGAGATTTTAGACGGGGCGGATCTTGCATATTAATAAACCTACATTACAAAGTATTAACGAATCTAAATGAGTTTGCATCCATATTTCACTTTGAATGTTGTGGCATAGAAATTTCCAAGATTACCTTGATATGTATTTATAGGACGTCTAATAGTAATCCACAACAGTTCCTAGAAAAACTCGAACGATTGCTACTTAAACTTACATTAAGGCGTAAGAAAATAATTTTGTGCGGAGACTGGAATATAGACTTATTAAAATCCAACAAAAATAGTGAAGCCCTAATATAAAAAAAAAATATATTGAGTGTCATGTTAAAACACCTACAAGAAAATTAGCTTGCCTCGACCAAATTGCAAGTAACATTAAACAGTCACAGTCTGCGGTACACCATCTTGGTCTATCTGACCACGAAACCGGACAAACATTCACGATTAAAGCTAATAAATCGTATGAGATAAGTAACTGGTATGAAGAGGTCAGAGATTTTAACAAGGAAAATATAGAGAAGTTCTGCCACTGCATGTCAGCTCGCACCTTTTCAAACGTTTATGAAAAAACAAATTTGCAGGAAGCTTTTCATGAATTTTACACACTGATCACACTCTTTTTTTATTTATGCTTCCCTATACATTGCATTAAGAGATCATCAGGGAGCAGTCGCACAAAATGGCTTACTAAAGGTATCAAAAAATCTTGTGTACGGAAAAGATATATATATCTTAATATCCGACATCAAAAAGTAAGTAAAGTGAGATGTGTTAAACTGTATAGATGCTTTAGTATTATGCTTAAAAATTGCATTAATAAAGCCAGACAACTACAGAGCAAAAAATATATTGACAACAACAAAAATAAATGCAAAGCGTCGTGGACAGTGATTAATGAAATTATAGGCGACCAAATCTTAAACAATCAAATTGACAGACACAAATAAATAAATAAATAAAAATAAAATAAAACAGATAAATATAAATAATGAGACATACAATAATCCTAATACTATAAGTGACATATTCAATTATTACTATATAAATTTGACAAATAATAATAACTTTAAATACAATATTAATGAAATTAATAGAACCATGAATATACAAAATATGCACACAATATTTCATAGACCCACAGATAATAAATCTTAATAACACTAGGTCGGTAGGCATTGATAACATCACCATTAATGCAATAAAATCATGCGTGGAACATATATGTTTACCGCTTACTTACCTGATCAATAAATCATTCGAAGAAGGTACCTTTCCCGATACATTAAAAGTATCTATTGTTAAGCCGTTGTTAAAAAAAGGAGACAAAACCGACACTAGTAACTATAGACCAGTAACACTGATACCGATATTTTCAAAATTTTTTGAAAAGATTATGCTCAAAAGACTCGAGAGTTGTGCCGTTATTACGGAACCCAAATTGTTCCTTCCTTAGTATTCTGTAAGTTTTTGTAAATCAAGAATTTACAAAAACTTACAGAATACTAAGGAAGGAACAATTTGGGTTCCGAAATAACGGCACAACTGCTTTAGCTTGCTTTAATATAATTAAAGTAATCACTGATCACTCAAAGCTAACGAACCTATTGCGGCTATCTTCCTAGACATGAGCAAAGCATTTGACTTTGTAGACCATAAATTGCTATTATACAAGCTAGATAAGTTTGGTATAAGAGGAAAAGCTAATAAATGGCTTGAAAATTATCTTGGAGGACGATAACAATGCGTAGAAATATCAAAAGTCGACAAAAATAAGAAACACACATATAGAAGCATGTTTAAACACAACAATTTCGGTATCCCGCAGGGCAGTGTGCTTGGCCTATTCTTGTTTTTAACATAAATGACTTACCAAACAGCACTAGGCACGACACCATTTTGTTTGCTGATGACACAACGCTGCTGGTAAAATGTGAAAATAAATTAACATTTGAAAAAGAAATAAATGAAGCTTTGAGTGCGATCATTAAGTGGTTACAAAACAATAATCTGCAAATCAATGTCGACAAAACGAAAATGATACAATTCAAAACTTATAAAAAAAAAGAACTTGACTTAGTGTAGAGTTTCAAAATAGTGTAATTGAACAAGTGGCAACAACAAAATTCCTAGACATTATATATATTTGATAGACCAAAATTGTGACTGGAAAGCCCACATTAAATAATTACGTTTGCAACCAACTGGATAGATTTGTCTATGCTCTCAAAAGGTTAAGAACGACGGTATCCGCAGAAGCAGCACTGATCGCATACTACGGGTAAGTCCCGTCGGTGCTCTCGTATGGACTCCTATTGTGGGGTAATTCGGTGTTGATTGATGATTGATAAAGCGTTTTTAATCCAAAAAAAAATGTATTCGTGCAATCTGTGGTGCCTGGTACATGGACAGCTGTAGACCGTTATTTAAACGATTAAATATTCTGCCTTTGACGTATATGTATGTTAAAGAAATATGTATTTTTGTAAGATAGCATCATCAATATTTAAAAAAAAAAGTTTTTTTTTATAAGGATGTTAAAAACAATTTGTGTACTTTAAAATCATTTGTATCGTTTACCGATAAATGTTACCAATAACCTTTTTTTTAAATTTAAGTTTTTAAGTTTTCATGGTCACTGACACTATTATTAGTATTGTTTACGGGGTATTTACCATGTTTTTCTTTTGATATGAGTTTCCGATATTTCGGTGCTGTAACAAGCTGTTCACGGATGTTTTTTTTTAGATATTTTACAGACAGACTCGGCGCACTATCCCTCCATTGTTGGAAGATGAAGACAGCGATGTAGCCGCAGAAAGGAAAAGAATATCTGACATGAGCCACATTGAAATAGCTGAGCAGAGCTTGGTCTGCAAGGACCTTTCTAAGTTTTACGGAGATTTTCTTGCAGTCAACCAACTTACTTTCGGTAAGTGAAGTTATGATTAACTATAATAGGTAGTAGTTTATGAAACAGCTGCATCATGGGATGCTGCAACTGTGATATAATTGTAGGTAGTCATTTGATAAAAAAATGATGTAGGTTACGGCTAGTTATCGTTAAACTGTCAGAATAAACCACAACACTGGCTAAATACACTAGTCGTGTGAAGCCATAATAAAAAAAGGATATTTTCAATAATCTAGTTTTACCGATAAATATCACAGTGGCAACGATGTTATACTATGGATCCATGTGCAATTAAGTAAGCGTTGTTACATGGTTGAAGCACATTGTCAATCGGCAAGATTTCAGAGTTTAATGTAGAAACCGACAACTAGCGGTTGTACATCGAACGGTTGGGGCAGTATTTTATCGTTAACGAAATCTAAAGCGATAGAGACAGTGCAGACCTTGGTGACGGTGATAGGTTCGTCGAGCTACGAGTTGCTGGCGAACCTATGCACGCCGGAGAAGCCGACCGACAAGACGTTACAGGATTTGACGGACATGTTGGAGAAACATCTTCAGTCCCGACCAAGCACACTGGCCAAACGTTTTAAGTTCCAACACAGAATACTTAATAGTACTATTCTATCACAGAATACTTAATAGTACTATTCTATCACAGAATACTTCATAGTACTTCCATCATCGTAAATCTATCCATCCATTGCTTCTGGCTGGCGAGCAAATAGCCGACTATGAAGCAGTATTGGTTACTTATGATTTTGGACAGTGTGGCTCAATGAAAGTTTACGTGACCGGCTTGTATGCGGCTTGGCGAGTGAAACATATAAAAATATTCATTGCCGATACTAGTGCCAATCTGGTGGTTTCTTGTAATATTATTACTTTTACCCTCTCCATAGTATGAACCTCTATTGACAGATATTGTTTTTATACGTTGGCACTGTGTTGAAATTTGAATAAAATTTTAATAGGAATTAATCTACTAATTTTCAACTGCTCCTTCACTCCTAATACCTGGATATTAGGATTGCCGTATGTCATTACTTCCCATAATTCGTTCCTTATTAGCGACACTATCGAATGGTGTTTTTTTTGTTCAAAATTAAAGGGTTAGATTCCTGCTTAGGAATATAGATTTTTCAAAAATCCAATAATGATGCAGTTTTAGTTTTCATCAAAATAGGGCCCGAGACTCCTTTGAGTACTTTTCGCTATAGTTTTGGATTTGGCCATCCACGCCCATTTGAAAAATTCATTCTGTATATATAAGAAGAAGAGTATTATGTGTTACTTTAGGCGTGGAGCGCGGTGAATGTTTCGGGCTGCTGGGCATCAACGGCGCCGGCAAGACGACCACCTTCCGCATGCTGACCGGCGACACGCGCATCTCGCATGGGGACGCACTCGTACACGGATACTCGCTGAAGAATCAAGTCGAAGATGTTCATAAGCATATTGGTAAGATGTTTTTGAGACTTCTTGGTTCTTCTAGCGTCTTGCTTTCGATATTTTTTTTTAGCTAGTTTTTCTTCTTTTTTTGTTTCACTTTGTTTGTATTCCTTCCACATGGGTCGGAGACCTTTTCAGAGTTTTGATGTATGTAAATAAAATTGTCAGTTAGAAAACATTATTACATTTTTATACAATATTCTTAAGCCAAAATGAATATCTTATATACATACCTTTTTTTTCCTCTCTCTTCCTCTTTTTCTCTTTATTTTTCTTATATTATAGTTCCTTTATATATTAGATTAATATTAAAAATTTCCAATAATTGTTATACACATTAATACACAGTTACATTTCATTTCAAATACAATGTTAATTAATTTATTTTTGACCGACTTATTAACCGACTTACTATACCTAATTGACGACAGTTGTAAGACGCGGCGCTGAACATCCGATATTCGGCTAATCTACGTAGTGCAACTGTCTTTACCCGTCTACCAATGGTACCGATTTCTTTATCAGGTCCTGATTAATTAAAAATTTATTTTTCTAGAAAGCTTACCAGCATTGTTAATGTCCAACTAAGCTAAATATGCTTGTGTCTGGAGTAGGTTCGTGTCAATTACGCTCATAACTACTCACACTTTCTCTTTGAATTTACATTAACCAAATGTATATTTTTGTTGCAATTTACTGCTGGACATACGACTCCCCCAATTGTAAGCCATAAAGTACGATCTACCGCTACTCTTGTCCAACTCTTGCTAGCTTTGCAAATATCTGTAATGGGTAGACGTCAACGCTTACCATCAGACGAGCGTCGTGCTTGTCCTGCTACCTTATATTTTAAAAATAATATATAATCGCTATTTTTTATAACCATATAATCTACCTAATTTATGTTACAACAGGATACTACAATATTGAGTTGAAATTGCTAGTTGCTAAAATCTTCAGTGGAAATTACTAGTTGCTAAACGTAGCAGTAGTAGTAGCGTAGATGAAGAAATTAGCTGGCAAGAGCTGCACCCTTAAGCTTGAATTTGATAGCGATGAACGAACACGACAGAGATTGAGCTATACAGGCTGCAAAGCCGCGTCCCCGTCATTTAGTTCATTTTGTTCATTCAATAATCAACTGTCAAACTCCAGCATAAGCCCGTGGACGAGAGAAGCTGAGGATGGTACTGAGTTGCGTAAGGTTGGAGGCCTTTGATTAGCCTTAAATTGATATAAGTCTATCAATTAGTTATTTGTTTATTGTATTCAAGATACTAAGCTTAGTTACCTGCTACTACCTAAACACAATGACATGTGGTTCTGTACATACATACAATAGGCAAATAATACTTATTTCCAAATGCTACGATCCTGACATACCTCCTTCGCTTCTTCCACTTTCATGAGGGCCTTCTTACATGCTCGCCGGTTATAGGTACTTTTGACTTGGCCTTTCTTTAAAACGTCTCCGATCTGGTCGTGATACGTTCGCCTAGGTCGGCCTCTACCAACTGGCCCATTCACACTCGGCTCATAAATCTGTTTCGTCAATATTTCTTCATCCATCCTCTCGAGATGTCCAAAGCATCTAAGCATCCCTTTCTCTATCTTTGTCACTACGTCTTCTACCACACCACAACATTCCCTTATCACGCTGTTCTCCAACTTATCCATCAGAGTCACTCGAATAATACTTCTCAAACTTCTCATTTCTACAGTATTAATTTTGCTTTCATGCTTCTTCTGCCATACCCAGCATTCACTACCATACATGAGTGTGGGAACCAACACTCCCTTATGTACAGGCAGTCGTGATTTTTTAGACACGTTCTGACTTCTCATAAATGTATGCAGTGCCCCATTCACTTTCTGTACAAAACTATGAATTATAATTATTCGAATGGTGCAGGGTATTGTCCTCAATTCGATGCGCTGTTCGACAACTTGACAGCGCGGGAGACGCTCCACATCTTCTGCCTACTTCGCGGCATCCCGGCACACGTCGGCGCCGCCAGCGCCCTCTATCTCGCCAACTCACTCGGATTTACTAAGCACTTCGACAAGAAAGTAAGTTATATCTAGAAAAATTATACACTATTGCCGTTCTGTGCGATGGCTCTTACTTTGTGTTTTCTTGCAGGTCCGCGCTTGCAGTGGCGGGACGAAAAGAAAAATCAGTGCGGCGGTCGCGTTGCTAGGTGACGCGTCACTTGTGTTCCTAGACGAGCCGACGACGGGCATGGACCCCGCGTCCAAGCGGCTCGTGTGGACCTCCATCAGTAATGCAGCGCGCGCAGGACGTAGCGTGGTGCTGACGTCACACAGCATGGAGGAGTGCGAGGCGCTCTGCTCGCGGCTCACTATCATGGTCAGCGGCAGGCTGCACTGCCTCGGCCCACTGCAGCATCTCAAGACCAAGTTCTCACAGGGTAAGTTCCCACAGGAAGGAATCCACTTCTCTAACCATACTATCCATATAGTATATATTTTTTCATATATTAAATTACATAAAAAATGTGTTTGATCCATTAACCAGCTCGGTGAAGGTCGTTGTATAAGGGATCTTAGACCAATACTAATATTATAAAAACGTGTGTAACTCTGTCACTCTATCGCTCCGTCTGTTTTTACCTAATCACGCCTGAACGGACGATCCGATCTTACTGAAATTTAACAAGGAGATGCTTTATAGCATGAGGATGAACATAGGCTACTATATTCTTAGTGTACGTGAACGAAGTCGCGGATATCAGCTAGTCCCACTAATATTATTAAGGCGAAAGTTTGTGAGTGTGTTTATATGTTTGTTACTTCTTCACGCTAAAACTAGTCAACAGATTGAGCTGAAAATAGACCCTGGAAGATATTCCAGGGTCTATTATTCTATGTGATAACATAGAATACTTTTTATCCCGATATTCCCACGAGAACGATGTCTACGCGGGTATAACCGCGGGGCATGGCTAGTATCTCTATAAATGCAATTAACTGTGCGCTATACAACATTATAACAGCCTTGTTATTATACAATCAAAGATTTCACCGTACCGACGGGACTCAAACCCACGCCTATAACAAACAGCTTTATTTTGTTTCAGGATACACCCTAATAGTCAAGTGTACCTATGGACCCGAAAGAGACGATAGCCTAGCGAAAATAGATGAATACATCAAAGAGAACATTCATGGTGCTAAGCTTATGTAAGTTACTAATATAGCCTCATTCTTCATAGTTACATACCTAGGTGTATATAAGTTCTAACCAAGATATTATTTACAGTGAAACGTACCTGGGCATAAGTACGTATTACCTAGATAACGCGACGTTATCTTGGTGGCAAGTCTTCGATGTGATGGAGAAAGCGCGCATTCAGTATCCAGTGGAAGACTATTCCGTCTCACAGACAACGCTCGAGCAAGTTTTCTTGAGATTCACACGGCTGTATGCGACTTCAGAATAATCTTAGCATTAATAAAGAGTGCCTTAGTGAAATCTTTTCATACGTAATATATACGTCATATTTTGTCTAAATAGTTTTGGTCTTCTATTGCGAGAGTTATCTGAGGATCAAAACGTAGTTTGCTATTTTATACTCATTGTGAACAAAAGAAGATGTCACAAATTTTATAGACAATAAACCCAGGATCGACAATAACGAAATGTTAACCAATGGTTTAATTACTACGATAAGCGTTTGACGCCACCATAAGAGCAACCCAGAAATCCGTATAGCATAGGAGCTATGAGCTAACAAAAATGTGAATAGGTACGAAAATCGTAGTCAGGTTGTTTCATTGTTTTTGTTCAGTTCTGCCTCATGCTATAAAGTATCTCTTTATTAAATTTCAGTAAGAACGGATCTTACGTTTAGTCGTGATTAGGTAACAGACAGAGTTACAAACGTTTTCATAATTTTAGAAGGCCTACACACGACCCTAAAATCAGTGGCGATATCGGGGAAATGGTGGGGAGGACCCTAGATCGTACAATAAATCGCCTCGTGTATGGGCAAATCGTACCCAAATTTTATTGTTTACCCTAACTCTGAAATCGCTTCGGGCGATCTCACGATTTAGGGACGATTGTAGTCTAGGAGAGAGGTGAAATGGGGACTGAGATCTTTTTTTTTTGGTTTTTTTAATTTGATTTTGAGAGTGTCGGTGGCATCTCGGATCAACGAGCAGTCTGTTGCACGGTCGGTTACGTACTGACTGGCACGGACGTGTGTAGAGCAGTATTCGATTTCATCCCGACCACCACTGTCCCGATATCGCCACTGATTTTAGGGCAGTGTGTAGGACGTTTTAGTCAGGAATCAGGATATATGTTAAGGCTTCACAACCCGCACATTTCTTTTTTGTCGACTCTGGTTTATTTCTTGGTCTTCAAATTTGTGATTTTTATTTATAGTGTTCTTCTTAATTAACGAGCGTATTTGATGTTTACTTATTATGTTACCAAAATCTTTAATCAGTATTGTATTGTTTTTATTATTGGTGTCTGTCGATCATGGATTTTTTTAATAGCTTTGATTATAATTTTTTTGAGATGTTTTATATTGTAATTTTTATATATTTACTTTCAAAATTCTTAAAAATATATATGGTGTAGAGACCCTGGTTCCGAAAGTACTTATAATTGAACTATATGTATGTACCGTTATTGAAAGTACTTAATAGTATTTTCTGATCTCTGAAAAGACTACTCGATAATATAAAAATAATAAGAAAAACCGGCCAAGTGCAAGTTGGACTCGCCCACCGAGGCTTTCGTATAAACCTCTCAAACTAGGTTAAAAGTAAAACCTAACTTTGCAGTTCGATGCCTAGATATTGTTTATTTACCAACCGCAAATAATAAGTTTGCAAATAATAGTAAATTAGTTTTTTACCATCGCCACTCAAAAATGAGCACTTTATTCATCGATAGCAGTGAATAAAACGCTCTTTTACTCACTCGGTGAATAAAAACATTTTGAATTTAAACGAAACGAAATACGAATTATGTACAAAAAATAAATAAAACTTGCTGAATGTTCCTACTAGCTGGCTAAATAGAGGTATCCATAGAAATTATATAATTAAATAAAAATAAAAATCCTGCCAATTTTGATTTTTTTTTGTTTTCGTTTTGCTCCACACGATTAGTGTATTCAGCCACTATCAAGTATAAAAATTATTCAAGTTTTTGTGAATTCGAGCCATAAAGATGAGTCAAAGTAACATTTCTGATCAAGTTGAAGTCACAGTATAGTCCAAGTATACCCTTAGTAAAGATACGTTACTGAAGATTTTCAGTGCAATTTCGGTGAGAACGCAAATAGCATTTTTCAACATTGTGCTGTTTCCACACATTCACCCGGCACTAAATGATTTAAGGTACGGCCACACCGCAGCGTCCTGCAATCTGCGTGCGCGATCTCAGTACTTTTCAATTGTTTTCTGATCGAGTTTGGTGTAAACCAGTCGGTACAAATACTACTGCGCTATCTGATCGCCACCATGATCGCGCACGCAGGACGCTGCGGTGTGGCCGTACCTTAATAATCCAGATTTATTACACATTAATAATAACATATGATAAATATAAATAGGTACTATAAGTAGGTACTACTATTTATTTTCTCGCAGTCAATGGTAAAAAGAAGATTACACGACTCGTTAATAAAAAATTTAATCTCGGTCCTTGTATCCCTGGCTCCGCTCAGGATTCTACTCTAGAATCCTTCGCTGCTCTCGGGATGCAACTTCATCATCATCATTATCAGCCAATTTCCGTCCACTGCTGGACATAGGCCTCTCCCATGGCATGCCACTGAGCTCGATCTTCCGCTATTTGTTTCCAACCGCTGCCAGCCAGCTTGCGTATATCATCGCTCCATCTAGTTGGAGGGCGTCCTACACTACGTTTGCCGAACCGTGGTCTCCACTCTAGAACTCGTTTACCCCAACGATTATCGGTTCTGCGACAGATGTGACGGGCAACTGCCATTTCAGCTTGCTAATCCTCTGAGCTATGTTGATTACTTTGGTTCTCTGACGAATGACTTCGTTTCGAATTCGATCCTTCAGAGAAACTCTGAGCATAGCCCTCTCCATAGCTCGCTGAGCGACTTTGAATTGGTGAACTAGTCGCACTGTCAGTGTCCACGTCTCGGCTCCGTAGGTAATAACAGGTAGGACGCACTCGTGAAAAACTTTCGTCTTCAGGCTTTGTGGTATGGGCGATGTAAAGACTCGACGAAGTTTTCCGAATGCTACCCATCCAAGCTGTATCCTTCTGCGAGCTTCCTTCTCGAAGTTGTTTCTGCCCAATTGCAAGATTTGCCCAAGGTAGACATATTCGTCGGACTTCGTTTAAGGCAATCGGTTCCGGAATAACATGTTCGTTGAACATGATCTTGGTCTTATCCAAGTTCATCCGGAGACCGATGCGTGCAGAAGAATCAACGAGGGTGGTCAGCATGTATTGCAGGTCCTGCACGGTTTCAGCCATGATGACGATGTCGTCCGCAAATCTCAAGTGTGAGAGGTAATTGCCATTGACATTTATGCCCCGTCCTTTCCAGTTCAGCGTTTTGAACATATCCTCTAGAGCGTTTGTGAACAATTTGGAGGAAATAACGTCCCCTTGTCTCACTCCTCGATGTAAGTGGATATGTTCAGTCTGCTGATTTCTACTTGGACGGTCATAGTCGCGGCGTCATATAGACCTCTCAACACTTGGACGTATCGCCAATCAACTTGGCACCGTTGCAGAGACTCCAGAACAGACCCGGTTTCAATGGAGTCAAAGGCTTTCTCATAGTCCACAAACGCTAAGCACAGGGGCTGGTTATACTCTTCAGTCTTCTGTATAACCTGCCGCACTGTGTGGATGTGGTCTATGGTGCCGTATCCTCCTCGAAACCCAGCCTGCTCGGAGGGTTGAAATTCGTCGAGCCTACGCGCGAGACTATTTGTGATGACTCTAGAAAACAACTTATAGACATGGCTTAAGAGCGAGATAGGTCGATAGTTCTCAAAAGGGTTTTGTCTCCCTTTTTGAAGAACATAACATCCACACTCTTACTCCATGTCTTCGGAGTTCTCCCCGAAAAGAGGACGGAATTGAAAATACGCTGAAGCTGTAGTAGCGTAGGAGTTCCACCGGCTTTTAAGAGCTCCGTTGTAATTCCATCCTCTCCGGGGGCTTTTCCGTTTTTAAGCTGCCTGAGAGCCATCACAATTTCATCTAGGCTGATTTCTGGCAAATCTTCGGTGTAGTGGCCGGTCAGAGTGGCTCTAGGATCCTCGATATGCCGGGTTGGGGAAGGGACGCTTGTGAGGTGTATAATTTGGCTGTAGAAGTCTTTTACTTCCCTAAGAATCTCCGGCTTAGAAGCAACGACACTCCCGCTAGAAGTGGTCAACTTCGTCAGATGGCTTCGGCCCAGCTGTTGGACAAAGACTTGACCCCCGGTTTTGCTCGATCGCTTCTTTTGAGCGTGTGTTGGAGCTCCGGAGGTCACGTCGTACCAATTTAAAAATCTTTTTATTTAGGGTCCGTTGATCTGACGAAGTGACTGCAGGGTTTTCACGTCGCTTTTGTATTAGCTGCAGAGATTCCTCTGAAAGCTTGGACTTCTTGCGAGCACCTCGCGTCTCACAGAATTTTGTCCCTTCCTCACTGAGGATGTCCACCACATGGTCGAGATCCTGGTCAACGTCAATTGTGGTTTCCAGTGCAGCAAATCGGTTTTCCAGTTTCAGCTGGAACGTTTCAGACCCGACCACGGATTGTAGCATATTGGGTCGGAGCGTGGACTTCATTAGACGAACACGTTCATGTTTGCAGTCAATATCTAGAGAGCCTCGGACTAGTCGGTGATCACTGCCGGTTTTAAACCTAGTAATCACTGAGACATCCCTAAATATGCGCTTTTTGTCCGTCATAATGAAGTCGATCTCATTTTTGGTCATAGCGTCGGGGCTTTGCCACGTCCACTTCCGCTGGGGATCTTTCTGAAAAAAGAGTTCATCAGAAAAAGCCCCTCTTTTTCTAGGAAGTTGACGAGCATTTGCTCCCTATGATTTCTGCTTCCCAATCCGTGTGGTCCTACTACCGATTCACCGCTTGTTTGTACTCCCACTTTTGCGTTGAGATCCCCCATGACAACGTTGAAGTGGGCCTTTTGGGTTCTGTGCAAGGCTTTGGAAATGTCCTCGTACATTTCCTCCACTTCATCGTCCGAGTGTGCCGAAGTCGGTGCGTATACTTGGATAACCTTGAGGTTATACCTCTCGGTGAGTTTAATCACAAGATACGCTACCCTTGTCGACACACTGGAGATTTCTAAAACGTTGTCAGAGAGGATCTTGTGGACCAAGAACCCGACGCCACCTTGGGATGGTTGTTCTCCCTCTCTGAAATACATAAGATGGCCTGATTCTAGGGTAACGGTGTCCTCCCCCTCTCTTCGGACTTCACATAACCCCAGAACATGCCATCTTATGTTTTTCAGCTCTTCCTCCAGAAGTGCCAAGTGTGTATCGAGCCGTAGCGTGCGTCCGTTAAATTTAGCCAGGGTCAGTCGGTTTTGGCGGCCTTCCGTCGCCCGGGGATTCGTAGCACCCCCTGCCCCGCCGTTACCGTAACCGCCGCCTTGGTCAGGAATAGCGGGGCGACCGGGAACTGGGGGCCGTTGTCTGGTTGTGTCTGCCATGAACGTGATACCTCTACGCATTCCTGAGTAAAAGTTGATACCTCTACGCATTCCTGAGTAAAAGTTTCTCTTGACAGACGGACAGACAAACGACAGACAACAAAGCGATCCTATAAGGGTTTATTTGAGGTACAGAACCCTAAAAAGTGCTTTAATCAAAAGTCACGTAACAAGTCATAACTTCAAGTGGTATTTTTACAAATGGTATTTATTTTCTATTTAATAAAACCACTCGTATAGTTTAAGTACTTAAAAGCCAGTGTACTTTATCTGTACTTACGATTAATTTAATTTTGTAGTCGTGTAATAAATATCTTAATAAGTTAGTATCATTTAGTTTTATAACGTATTCAGTTTGAATTATGTAAACATATAAACATACTAGCTGTGCCCGCGACTTCGTCCGCGTGGAATAGTGTCTTTGGGTAGCATTTTTAAATATTTAGGCTAATTATTTTACAAATAAGACACATGCGTATCCCACCTACACCGCACCGTTCCACGCCGCGCAAATCCCCCTTCCCTCTCCCTCCCCCTCGCCCTTCCCCTCCTCTCCCTCTCTCCACCCCTTTTTCTCCTCATTCCCTCTCCCCCTCCCCTTTCCCCCCACTTCCCATCCCCTCCCCTCCCTCTTCCGCCCAGTTCCCCCTCCCCTCCCCGTATTTCTTCCCCCCACTCCCCTTCTCTCACTTCCCTCTCCCCTCACCCCACTCCACCTCTCACCTCCAATCCCTCTCCCCCTTTCCCCTTCCCCTCACTTCCACCCTCCCTCCCCTCCCCTCATTCTCCCTTCCCCTTCTCCCTCCCCCTTCCCCCTCACAAACTTTAAATGACATATTAATTTATATCGAATCAACAACCTAAACAATAAGTTTCAAGCCTCTAGCTTTAAAAATGACGACACTTCCAAGTTTCAAGGATCTAGCTCTAAAAATGACGATACTTCCATACAACTTTTCATCCCCCCTTTCAACCCTCTTTTCGCATTAAAAAGTAGCCTTACTCAGGCCCTAGACTATCTGTGTACCAAATTTCATTTAAATCAGTTCAGTGGTTTTGGCGTGAAAGTGACACAGACAGACAGACAGAGTTACTTTCGCATTTATAATATTAGTTAGGATTGAAACAATACAGTGCCCCGCGGCTACGCCCGCATTCCAAAGTATCCTATGTTAGTACATAGGATACTTTGGAACCCTAGTTTTTTGGCCAAATCGGTCGAGTCGTTTTACCGTGTATAGGTAACAAAGAAATTTTTAAAGTGACAATCGCATTTATAATATTGTTGTTGATAGCTATGTTAAAAATATTGTATGTAGGAAAGTACTTTAATTTAATGATATGACAAATTAAAATTATTGTATAGCATTAATTACAAACAACAGTTCAACTGCAGCAGGAAATATATTTTTCAACACATTTGCTCAAAAAAGGAATTTCGAAGCCTTTATGTCCTGTCGAAAGTTGAAAATTACGCAACGTACAACGGAGCGTGCGGTAAAATATGTACCCTCACCTAAGTACCTACTTTACTGCACGCTCCGATGTATGGCGCCTTGCGTAATCCTTTACGGTTTTTTTATCCAACAAAGAGTTTCGCATTACGAGAATAAATAAGCTGAATGTTAGAATCTCCTTGAAAGCGCTTTTGTAATACGTTCGTCTCACTTTAATACTAAAAAGTAAATAAAACGAAATGTAGTTATTGTTACTACACTTTTGCAAATTCGCGCTATTTTTATATTAGACACGTCAAAGATTGTTTCGACTTTAAGATTATTTGATTCATTATTGATTTATTACCAATTGTAGTGTTTTCTCGCAAATGTGTTGAAAAACGTTGTATGACACACGTGCGGATATTGGCATTTACAGACTCGTGAGACTATGGTAAACCCTCGACTTCGTCTCGGGCTTACATTCGTCTACTCGTTTGTAAAAACCAAGTATCATAAAAAACTATTTGATACCTACAGTATTGTTTTTAGGAAAATAAATAATATTATTATAGTTATCAAAATACAAACGCCTTAGTTTTTAAAGTTCATTCATATATGTTTATTTCAGAAACTGCAAAAGTTATGCTATGGAAATATATTCGTATAGAACTTTCATTGCAAACTCTATACAATTTAATATATATTTATTGCTAAAAATAAAACAAAAAAACAGAAAAATTGTAAACCCTGTGATATAACATAAAAACAAAACCATAAATTAATATATTTTAATATCACCTTTTACGTTTTTATAAAGTACTTATCAATAAATGAAAGCATCAATCTGTAAAAAGTGTTTTATTTTTTTGATTAATAATATAATTAAGCTTAGTTTATAGTGTAAAAAAATAAATATGATATGACAATAGGTCAAGTAAACAAGGACAATGGACAAGTTACTAATCTCTATTGAACACAAAATGCGAGGAAGTAGGCTAGCATTTGACCACTACTCACCGTTGTATAGTGATGATGTGGTCGAGAGTTTCTTGAACTTTATAGCAAACGAATCTATATTTTGATATAAGTTAACTTTGCCGTTCGATCCATAGACACGGTAAGTGTACAAACCGCGATGAATAAGTTTGTATTAATAGTAAATTAGCTTTTTTTTTGTTATTTATGGTTTCCTTTGTCTTTTCTGTAAGACCTTGCTTTTTACCAAATTTCATGATTCTAGGTGTAAAATGTACCTCGCATTTTGTGTTAATTGAGACGTATAAAACCTACTAGGATATGGTTGGATAATACAGTAGAGACTCGAACATCCGGCCCTCAGTTATATGGATTCGCGATTATCCGAACTGCCAACCGCGGTTAACTTATTGACTAGTGCTTTTTATATTCAAATTAATTTACATGTCGTGCACGCGCTCTATGGGGAACAATATTCGATGAAAGACAGATTTCGGACCAAATTAATTATTAATCTTAGAACAATTTTATAATATAGGTAGCCAACAAGACAGCGGCCTACCTGCCTCCTGAAGTGGTGAAGATACGGAAGCTTTATTTTTAATTTTGAAAATTGATAAATCCGTAGGCATTTTTGTCGTGGAAACCTTTCCAATTAGAATCACTGATTTTTTCGAATTGAAATATCAAAAGTAACCGGTCCGAGCATTGTGACTTGCTAAGATCCAAGTCGTAGTAAAGGCAGTTTACGAATATGAATTTGCTTTCGAATTCGATTGTCTCAATCTCAATCATAGAGAACTATGAAAGCATATGGAGTCCTTCATATGCTTTGCGGGAAAACAGCAGACGGGAGCTCGTCCCATATTTCATAGTGTAAGGGAGAAATGACCGACATGTGTGCGAACTCCAATTTTTTATAACATTTGGATGACCGTGTTGTTCATGGCGAGAGGTGCGATGTTAAAATCGGGGCGCCGGGATTAAATTGAATAGTTCTTCAGAATACTCCCCGTTATAAATGCGGTAGAAGATACAGACAGAGAGACCCGATATCTCTACGCATGCTCTGAGATCTATGTTGGAGCCTTTGATTATTACTTGTCTAGATAGAGGGTTGCGCTGCAGTCGCAAATAAACGACAGGCCAGGTTTGAAGCGCTCGTGAGCGTGCACGTCATTGTTGACAAGCGCGCTACGTCACTAATGGCATTCTGAGTGATACCAGCTCTTGAATATTTTCCATATAAGTAGGGAAAAAACTTGTTTTGGTTTTGAGGCATTAGTTTATTTTACCTACATTTAAATAATGGTGTTATTTTTTAAGGTAGTGTAGATATTTGGATAAATATAATTATGAAAAGAAAAAGCTTTTATTTTAGATTAATTACATTTATTTGTAATTTGTATCTTCAATGTTCTTTCTTGTCCTTAACTATATTTTATGTTACATTTTACAATTGAATATTTTTAAAATACTAACGCTGTGCCCTGCGGATTCACCCGCGTTAAAATCTTTCATTTACTTAACTTTTCTTTCAGAACAACCTTCTACTGACAATAAGAAACGAAATAAAAAATAATTAGCGAAATTGGTCTAGTCATTCACGCGTGATGCATACGTACATAAGTACCTACATTTTACTACTTTACATATAACCGAGATACATACGTACGAAAATTTATCTCTTGACAATTCCTTAATAAACATAGATTTTTAATATAGTATATTTAAGTTCTTGTTGTTTTACCAATACCCTTTAATTTTGTAATATTATAATCTAATCTTAGATTATACGCTTATTATCTAATGTGGGTACATTAGATATGACGAGCGAGGTACAAAACCCACTTTTCTGAATACACTTAATTATCCAGATTTTCGATTATCCGAATGCGTAACGACAATAATTGAGTCCGGTCAATCGAGTTTCCACTGTAGCTTTTTATTTTATTACGTAGCACCATATCGCTTTACCTACATACATTGTGTACTATATTCTTCTTCTTATTCTTCTCCATTATACTTAAAAAATAAACTCTTATGAGTTTAGAGAAGCATAGATATAGCTTAGACTTCACAGCTTTATAGTACCAACAGTGAAGACATCGCTTTACATGAGTCCTTTTTTTATCAAATAGTCAATCACAGAAGATATTATCTAAAAATAAATTGGGCAATTGGCCATTTAACTATTGACTTCCTAGCTACTCGTATAATGTATCTATTATCTAAATAGGACAAGATACAATTTCAACACTTAGGTATGTGTTATCGTCATCACACTGGTATTTTTATGCGAGCATTTTACAACCCACTGTCCCACTATTTGTCGTCTTTTTAACAGTCTTAAAAAAGGAGAAGGTTCTTAATTCGACTGTTTGACATGTTTGTCTCGACTGGATTGTAAAATTATTAGATTATATTATAGTTTTTGTTTTAATTATTATACCAAGGTATACTTTTCGTTTAGTTCCATTTCCATCGAGATCTGATGAGTATCTCCAGAGATATGGAGATAAACCTCAAAATTGGTTCTGAAATTTACTAGCGTGGTATTTGAAGTATTTTTTTCGTTATGTAAACATTAGTCGGAATTCAAAACAATTGCATTAAAAACATTGACAGTGTTACTTATAAAAATCTGTTGATCAATTGCTGAACTGCCTCTCAGCTGAGAAGCTGTCAAGGAAAGATCATTGCTCAGCTTTTTTTCACTCATAAACGTTAGTCAGTCGTTGCTTGGTTGAGACACGAAATAGATATGCTCCATGGGCTGTTGGCATAGACTATAACCAAATTAGTCGATTAAAGAACGATTCCAGCCCTCAGATATGCATTTTTTATCTGTAACGGGCTGTAGATTTGACAGATCAAGTGACAAAAAAATACCGCGAAATTCGAAGATCGATAAACTACCCATATATTAGCTGATTGGTCCTGTCAACGCCTTCTTGCCTCTCAGCAAGTGCTTAACTTTGAGAGCTGTCAATGCAATGCTCAACGATCTCTCAACTTTGATTACAGTTTATGAGTGAGATTTTCCTTGATCAATAGTTATAGCAATTACTCAAAATTTGAGACACGTTTATAAGTAACACCGTATATGTCGTCTAAAAATGTTGTATTCATGTTGTCTTGCAATAAATCTAAATAACTAACACCTGTATTCATAAACAATACTATGAGTTAACATAACATAGTTCTCGCTAACGCATAGAGTCATACAAAGCTATACATTATTGACAATACTTGTGTGAAATCCATCACAATACAATTGTCAAAATCTTTTTTAATACGGGTGTAAAGGCGGATCCTTAGCTTTGCCCCGGTGCCTCTTGTCGTTGATATATTGGTGAACTGCAAGAATATTTGCTCTAAAGTTGTTTGTGATATGCTGTAGTACTCGACAGCTAGGTCTCGTTTAGCTCGCTCCATAACGCCGAACATCTTGGACCAAGGCAGGGTTTTGTCCGGCAAGTAGTAGGTCAAAAGGCTTTCGTATTCTTCCCTAAAAATTAAAGTAGAGGTATATTTACTAATGGGTCAATACAGCTACTAAAAACATGTAATGATGAGGTGTTGAAAGTCGATCGATATCGAGTGAGTGCGAACTCTCTGAATCTATCGTGAAATTTAAAAGAAAAGAGCTGAGTCAGCTTTCCGGCTCTTTTCTCTCAAATCTTTACCTTTTATTTTATTTTTTTATATCGTATATGGGCTAGCGTTTGACCATTATCTCACCTGTTGGTAAGTAATGATGCGGTCGAAGATGGTAAGCACGCTAGGCCTAGAATGGGAACTGGCTCTCAAGGATAGCTGCCGGAACACAGATGTTTTGGCGACAGATTTTTTTACTTAAGGGTGGTAGCTGGCCAGGCGGGCACTAGATAGTGTCCTACCACCATGCGGGGATTGTTGGTGTCTTAACGATGTATTTTCATCAACGGAGGGCCACTTCACACTTAAATCAGCTTAGCTGACCCACCACCGCATAGGATGGCTATCAAGAGAGTTATACCTAAATATGATTATTATACTGCAACAATTATGGAAAACAAATTAAATCTAAAAACAAATTTTATTTTATATTTGGTCGACTGTTCAGTTAAGGGATTAGATTTGATGTAGTACTTACATTATCTTTGGATTAATAAAACTACTTTTTACGTAGTCTTTGACTGCTTGGGTGGGGTTGCCGCTTATTGAGTTTCTGGTGTGCTCGTCAATTTTCAGTTTTATGGTCAACGTATAACCTGGAACAATTATGATGGAATACATATACAACGTGTCACATATTTAAAGCAAGCCCTGAAAATAATTTGTTTATAATCGACTACTGAACCCGATGGTTTTTAATAATATATAATTTTCAACTAATCAATTTATTAGTACATACCTAGGTATATCTGAAATTATATTTATTTAAGGGCTTAAGATTCCGTCGGTTAGTTGAATTCGAAAACTGAACTTTATTTAAAAAATATAAGAATCTTCCTACTTGTAAATATTTTAATTGGTCGTTTGAATTTCTAAGTGACTATTAGTAACCTGTGGTGTTAGCTAAAAAGTGTATGACATGTTTTGGTATCAAATAGTCTAATCCCATATTAGGTAAATTCAGATGGTGGAATGTAATTATGCAGTTCCGTGGCAGACTCCGAAATGAAATATATATATATATATATATATATATATATATATATGAAATACTTACAATAAAATCATCATCATCATAATCAGCCGGCATCAGTCCACTGCTGGACATAGGCCTCTCCCAAGTCATGCCACTGAGCCCGATCTTCGGATCTTTGTTTCCAGTCACTGCCCACCGCTTTGCGAATGTCGTTGCTCCACCTGGTCACAGGGCGTACGTACGTTTACCGATTCGCAGTCTCCACTCTAGAACCAGTCTACCCCAATCCTACGGTTAGTTATCGGTCCTACGGCAGATATGACCAGCCCACTGCCACTTCAGTTTGCTTATCCGTTGAACTATGTCGATCACTTTAGTTCTCTGGCGAATTACTTCGTTCCGGATTCGATCCCGCAGAGAATCAACGAGCATAGCTCTTTCCATAGCTCGCTGAGCGACTTTAAATTGGTGGACTAGTCTAACTGTGAGAGTCCACGTCTCGGCTCCGTATGTCATGACAGGTAGGACGCACTGATTAAAGACTTTTGTCTTTAGGCACTGTGGTTTAGGCGACGAAAAGACTCGACGGAGTTTTCCAAACGCTGCCCAGCCCAGCTGAATTCTTCTCTGGATTTCCTTTTCGAAGTTATGTTTGCCTAGTTGGAGCGTCTGCCCTAGGTAAACATACTGCATAACAACTTCCAGAGGGATTCCATCTACAGCAATCGGTTCCGGAACAACGTGCTCGTTGTACATGACTTTGGTTTTATCCAAATTCATCCGGAGACCGATGTGACGAGAAGAATCAGCTAGGCCATTCAACATCCTTTGTAAGTCTGGTAGCGTTTCTGCCATAATGACGATGTCATCTGCGAATCGTAAATATACTTGCCATTGATGTTGATGCCACAATTTTTCTAGTCCAGAATCTTAAACATATCCTCCAAGGCGTTAGTGAACAGTTTCAGGGATATGACGTCCCCTGTCTCACTCCTCGACGCAGGTGGATATGTTTAGTACGCTAGGTCTGTACTTGTACACTCATCATTGCGGCATGTCAGACATCTCATCACTTTGATCGCCAGTCAACTTGGCAACGCTGCAAAGACTCCAGAATAGACCAGGTTTCGATTGCGTCGAAGGCCATCTCAGGGGCCGATTGTATTCTTCGGTCTTCTGTACAATCTGCCGCACCGTGTGGATGTGGTATATGGTGCCGTAACCGCTTCGAAACCCGGCCTGTTCTGGAGGTTGGAACTCGTCGAGTCTTCGCGCAGGACGGTTCGTGATGACCCTTGAAAACAGCTTGTAGACATGGCTCACAAGCGAAATCTGGCGGTAGTTTTTCTAGAGGGTTTTATCTCCATTTTTGAAAAACAAAACCACCATGCCTGTGGAGTTCTCCCAGTGATAATAACAGAATTGAAGAGCTGTTGGAGCTGGTTTACAGCTCCTCCAGCTTTTAGAAGCTCCGCTATGATTCCGTCCTCACCTGGGGCCTTTCCAATTTTGAGCTGTTAAAGGGCCATCACGACCTCATCTCGGCTGACTTCGGGCAGGTCTTCTGTGAAGCGGCGGGTTAAGGTGGCTCTACAATCTTCAGTATCGAATACTGTACAATACATTGTAAGCTTAAACGACCCCGTGTTACAGTATTATTATCTATTCTGTGGCTGTGTGCTTGCGAGCACTTAGATAGGTATTGTTTATGAAAACGGGTGTGACTCGGTGACACTTTTACCTTCCGAGAACTTGTTCTTAAGGTGTTGCGGCGTGCCGAGACACTGGAACTGTCCGTTGACCATGATAGTGAGCCGCGAGCACAGCGCCTCGCACTCCTCCATGCTGTGTGACGTCAGCACCACGCCGCGCCCGGCGCGTTGCACGCCTCTCACTGCGCGCCACACCTGGATCGTGTAGGAAACTGTTATAGGCAAGTCTGCAATGGATGATGTTGATGAATTCTGAATATTATTAGCGATAGATCGTATGAGTAGAGGCGACAATATTGACAATACGTGGAAGTCGTCCCGTGATGTCTTTGCGAAATCTAAGCATTACGCAAAGACATCACGCGACGACTTCCACGTTAAGAAAAAACACTTATATTGATTAACTACGGAACATATTTTTTAAATTATTGTTTAGAACAATTAAAATGATTGCTCTGAGGTAGGCATGTTATAGTTATTGGACTTTGGCACACATACATATTTGAAAGCATCTAGACATGAAAAACTGTCAACTAAATACGTACATGTCGTTTAGCAGCAGGATCGACCCCAGTGGTGGGCTCGTCGACAAAGACGAGCCTGGTCCGACCGAGGAACGCCACCGCCGTGTTCAGCTTACGTTTAGTGCCGCCCGAGTATTGTTTCACCTAGAATATATACGAGTTGGATGAGTTAGTATCTCATTAAGGGCCAGTTTCACCGGTTCGTGATAATGCGTTAGATAGTTATCTGACACATGACGCCATATAAAAGCTGTCAAAAATATGTCAGATTTCTTCATATTAGCGCTATCAGGAACCGTGAGGTGCTTTATATAATTACTAGCAGCCCGCCCCGGCTTCGCACGGGTAGAACATATATGCCTACAAAATTTGCATCAGATTGTTGCATCGAATATAAAATATGAACATATTTAACAACCATCGTCATATTTCATCCAATTTACACAAAACCTTAACGAATTATGCACCTAAACCTTCCTCATAAACACTCTGGCTATTGGTGAAAACCGCATGATAATCCGTTCAGTAGCTATTGAGATTATTGCGAACAGACAGACAGACGCAGTGATGAACTTTATTTTATAATACTTACGTATTGATATTGGACGGCCCTTTGGCGTAAAGGATAGTTACCCTGATTCTGACCAGACGGTCGTTGGTTCTAATCCTAGCTATATACCTACAAATGAAAGTTTTTTGTGCATTCATGAATCATGAGTTTTCGTACAGTGGTAGTGGAATCATTAAATCTACCAAAAAGTAGCTTACCACCAAGGAGTACATCTGCCGCCGTAACCTTACGGCGTTCCCCGACGCAAAATGTAGGGGTAATATACGTTTAACGTGTGTATCTGTGTGTCTGTCTGTAGCATCTTAGCACCTAACCGGATGAACCGATTTTGTTTTTATTATTGATAGTTTTTTTTTGTTTGATAGATGTCTTCATCGAGAGTTTTCTTAGCTTTGATTCATGAAAATTCGTTCAATCGTTATAAAACTATGAGCTTTTTTCTAGTTAATTGCGCTATGAAATCAACTTTCATAGGTCTGATCAATTCGAAAATCTTCTTCTTCAACGATATTGTAAGAACATGGAAGCCTCCTGGACTCTACAGAATACTCAAATCCTCACCAACTTACAGCTCAGATTCTAAATGTCGTGTTTAGAGTCATTGGAATGATTTTAATGAAAAGATTATACATAGATCAGTCGGGGTGGTTTAAAATATTACATTATATGTATAGATCATTATTATTTTATACAATAGATCATATTATTATACTATATTGACTTCAAATTGATTGTGATCGGTGGGTATCTACAGCATAGCTAAGCTTATAATAATATTTTCCTTGTAACTATGACCTAATCTGTGGTTTCACTGCAAATATTTTATTAATTTTGCGATGCGTGTTTGTGAAATTCGTTATATCTTCTAGAGTTTTCATTTGAATTATATACTGTAAAGGACAATTTTAATCTATAATATGTGGCCAAGCTAATTAACGTAATTATTTCGATAAGGATTAATACTATATACTTGAAAATAGCCTTGGAAGTTATGTAATATTTTTTAACAAAAATTTTAAGATTAAAATGGTTACTGTGAGTCAACCTTAAGAGATAGACATATGCTGTCGCGGACTTTTTTGTAGGTCTTATTAAGTTGTACAACTCTTGCATAGAAAATATTCTTCTATCTATTTTCAATTAAGCAGCGTTCGTAAGAAACGTGTTTTTTCGACCGTTTATTTGCCGACTTAGGTTGCAAATTAGGTCTCCACGAATGTACCTTTGATTTAAACGGGATAATATATAGCCTATTTTCATTCCGAAAGTCCATTCTATGTATTAGTGAAAGAATTTTTTAAATCGGTTCAGTAGTTTATGAGCTTACTCATTACAAACATACAAAAATACAAAAATACAAAAATACAAAAATACAAATGTTCTCTCTTCGTTGTAAAGATATAATATTAGTATAGATTTGATCTTCTATATTCATAGCTAGTGGTCAATCGCTTGCTATTCGGCATAAAAAATATCGCTCAATTTAGGCGATAAGACCGGCCATAGTGTTATCAATTTTTGTTACCTACGTTATAGGTTTTTTCTAGTTTAGGTGTTTTATTTGATGTGCAATATACAATAGTTCCATCCTAGTTACATAGGGGTAGTGCCCCCGTCAAGTTAAGCAAAAGCAACCAAAACGAAAGCGAAGCCGTACAACAGTTTCACAAAAAAATGTGTCCTTTTCTCGAAACCATGCAGGACAAATTAATTCACCCCGATTTTATTTCTATCATATTTATCACAATATCACAATAGTATATTACGATACGTGTGACTTAAGTAGTCGATTATTGCACGGCGTGAAGTTGCTACGCCGTGCAATAGTAGACAACTTAAGTCACGAGAATCGTATATTTTTTTATAGATAGCAAGCAGTGTGACAAACCCGCACTTTACGCTTGCTAAGCTTTTCCGTCAAAAAGTCGATTATTGCACGGCGTGAAGTTAGCACCCGAGCGCAGCGAGTGTGCTAAACGCCGTGCAACGTGCGTAAAGTGCGGGTTTAGGTCACACTGTGCTTAAAAATAAATACCAGTACAAGGCACAAGGTAAGACGTTTATACTTATATAGATAGAGCATACTTACCCTCTTATTCAGATGTTTGATGAAGCCGAGCTCGTTGGCGAGCGCGGTGGCATGCGTATCGGCGGCGGCGCGCGGCAGTCCGCGCAACATACAGAACAGTCGCAGCGTCTCGCGACCTGTCAACTCGTTGAACAACGCGTCGAATTGCGGACAGTAACCTGTGTCACAGGAGTAGTATTAATAATGGGTACCTACTTGGCTCAAACTATCATAAAAAAGGCAGACAGATTCGTGCTGAATAACCGAGTGAACGCAAGTTCAGTAATACTAAACTAAATGCTTGAGTACCTAATACGCTTCCGCGCTCAGTTTGCTACCAAGCGGCAGCACTGGCAGCAGGGTCGGATGCTTCCGTCCGTGCAGTATTACTTCGCAGCGTTGCTTACGTAGTAATCATGCCGTATTGACTATGCCAGACTGAGCGCGGAAATTATTATTCAAGAATTTAGTATTACTGAACTTGCGGTCACTCAGGTGTTCGGCACGAATCTGTCTGCCTTTTTTATGATAGTCGGAGCTTCTTGGTTAATATCACAACCTTTTTTTAGATGCAACTTCTGTAGGTAGTAGGTACATCAGTTTCTTAAACTTTGTTCTATGACTGATATCCTAAGCCTCATTAACATATTTTTTTAAAACACTTGACCACTACTTATGTTAACTACAGACTGTTAACATACGTACTAAGTACTTGTACTGCCAACGGTTAAGTGACGATGTAAGATAGAATAGTGCTCTAGTCTGGAAATGGAAGACAGTAATGAATCTCAAACAATGTGTAGGTGCTGCCATTGTAAATTCATCGAGTGAAAAGTATCTGATTTGACATGAGATAATTGAGATAAGCACCTCAAACTTAGTACTGATAAATAATGACTAGCGCGGCATTTGAAGTCGGTTTTTTTCATTTTGTAAACGATCTTTAATTATACTAGGAGTAGCTGGCACCGACTACTATACCGGTATTCGGCGAACCGATTGGTATTCACAAAACTTCGCTAAAATAATAATATTAGTGCTAGCTAAAGTAGCGGTGAAGGTAGTGACAGAACGTTTGCTAGTTAGTACAGGTACAACGGGTATAGCTGGGCTGCGTTCACGACTTACACTCGGAGTGCAACCTGTGCAACCAAACGCTCTAACCTCTCTCTCTTACTCGATTAGCGAATGTGACGCTCTGAGGTCGTGAACGGGGTTAGAGCGTTTGGTTGCACCCCAAGCGTAGGTCGTGAACGCAGCCCTGAGGTACGCTTGGTCAAGCGTTCTAAGTAACTGATTTTAATTATTTATATATTCATTTTAACATAGCGTTAAGTACAATCTTCTGCTGTCGTAGTAATAAGGTGTGATTACTTAACCCTGGCATTAGATATGACTCTTTGTTAAACTAGGCTTTATATTTGAAGGTGATATATAAATAGTTTAAGATAATAAGATAAATTCACCAATATTCTCATGGACTGATGTTAGCTGCGTCTCGACCGAGTATCCACCGACATATGCCTGTCCACTAGATATCGTCTCGTCTCCCATCAACATTTTAAACGTGGTCGTCTTTCCTGCGCCGTTCACTCCGAGTAGACCGAAGCATTCCGTGTCGCTTACACCTATGATTACAACAAAACTTTAAACTTCTTTCTACATTTGTCCACAATTTTTAACACCCAAAAACATTTTAAGGGTATTGCAGGAGGGATTACCAATGATGAATGCTCTACCAGATTTTTTTCTCTTATACCCTTATACTTATTTCCCTTACAAAGTTATTGAGGTTTCTTATTTCCAAAATCCGTATTAAATTTTGGACACACAGTACTAGAGTCTAGAAATACTACATAATGTCAATCTCGTACGCACTCAATAGACGCCCCGCTGCGTTCGTTAAGGTGATTTGTTCAACAGCCAAGTTGTTGCCGCTATACTTGGACAGTTATTTAACTTTTTTTGTAAAGAACTAAGAAACTTACTAAAGCTGCATGTAAATAACTGAGAATCTTACCAAATTTGAGAATAAATAACTTAGAAGCTGACTGACGCTGAATGCGAATAATTAAGAAACTTACTGAAGCTGATCTGATCAACAGCCAAGTTGTTCCCGTAATACTTGGACAGTTGTTTAGCGACGAGGCCGTGGCTCGCGAGACTCGGTTTGTCAATACGTTCCACGTGTATCATCTCATCTACTACGTCGTTGTCTAGCGTGCTCTCATCTAATGAGGGAGGGACTTTCTTTGATGTAAATAGCTGAGGAAGAAAAGTAACGTCATCTAAGTGACCTACAAACAATATAAGGCAAAATGATTAGCTGTGTGCAGACAAGTACTTACACTACTTACGTTTTTTCTATGCGGGACAGACTAGCACTGGACCACTATATCTCCAGCTCCTGATGTTAAGCGATGTGACGTGGTCTAAGATAGAGTCTAGAAATCGAACCTAGACCGTACTTTTCTCACGGTCTAGACAAGCCGAATCCCTTCAACACAACACTTATCAATTGGACTGGTCAGTTGACTTTAGTCCAATCGACATAGCGCAATAATCAAATCCGTATTCTTAACTGGCCCGCGTGGCATAATCAGATTTTGAATATTTCCATTAAAATATATATTCTAGACATAGCCAAAGGTTTGTGGAAGGCAATAGAGGAGATCATTGCCCAGAAATAGGCCTTATGGATAAAATTGGCGGTATATTTTACCACTAAATACAATATCCCATACATATTGTCTTTATTGGTATTAATATAATATACACATTGTGTACAGCCTAGTAATATAGCTTACCCTCTTAACAAGTCGATACTCTATGACCAACAAGAGCATCCAGAACACAAAGCCACTGATCATCATGCAAGTGAGGTACCGCATTATGCCGGGCTTTGACCACTCCCAGTGTGCGTCATAACGTACTGAAATATAAACAATATCGTTTATAAAGGAACCAACTTTATATACCGTACGAGTTATTTTCGGTAGCAAGATTGAAGAGTTTTTCTAAACCGATGTTTTGTAAGTGACGTTGTAGTCGAGGATGGTCACGCTAGGCCTAGAATAGGAACTGGTTCTTAAGGTCAGCATATCTTTGATCATTACCACAGATTTAGATGATAACCAACTTAGATTCACCGGATTAGATTAGATTCTTAGATATTCTACCACCATCTAATGCCAATGGAAACTTGCTGGGACATCCCGGCAAGTTTCCAAGAGCCAGGTCGGGCGACGGAGGGTACCTACCTATCATTATACTCAACATCTTAACAACCATAAGTTTTAGCGGCCAGGCAACTATGTATTTGAGTAAATAAACTATGGCTCCAAGGGGACCTATGAATAGTGATTTTCGGCTTGGATCGTCATCTAGTCTTTGGAAAATATCTCCTCGGTAAATGTACCGAACAAATAACTTAGTTGCAGCAAAGAACCTGAACCTGCGCACCAAGTACCAAAGTACCGCACTGCTACCACACAGAAGAAAATTGAGCATTGACCGGCTTTAGCTCACCATGGGCTGTTTACTATCTTATGCTGTCATTGTAAAGTGTAGGGGAAGACCGGGCAATGGGAGTCAGCGGGCAATGGGAATCACCCACATATCTACAAAACCGCAAACACTAGTGACTAATATACGGTCGTCCCACCACGCTCTTGACCCCTTGCTATCGGTGTAATTCGCTCGCGCCAGTATGGCGTATATTTTTATACATAAAAATTACAAGCAAATAATTATATAAATAGTTTAGCCGGACATTGAAATGTATGATGCGAAACCTAAATCACGTGTGTAACTAACGTATTTTTTTCTATAATATTTTTTCTTATTTCTTTTGTTGTGGGTAATGAGAGTCAGGTGTCAGCCAGTGACCACCATTACCCACAAATTAATATGCATCTAGATTAAATTACTTATATAATTTAAACTGTTTTTTTTTGTGTTTAGAAGCCGAAAGTACGTGTGAGAACTACCAAAAGTCGAGTCTGACAAAAGTTATGTCTGCGATTTATGTTAGATTTTCTTTGACTCTAATTGCCCTCAGGGTGACCACAACTACCCTTGGTGCAATGAGAGTCAAATCTGTTTTTTTTTTCAACTTCTGTATTTTCCAATGTTGATTGCCAAAGTGATTACTATTGATCTCAAATGATAGCTAATTAAGTAGATTTTGTTGTGAGACAGTTGCAATAAAGATTTTATTCTGTAATAATTTTTTATTTGCATTTTCGCTTAAGTGACTCCCATTACCCCCTTTTCCCCTATCTACATTTACAGAGTACACAGCTAAAGTCTTATATTTGAATGCTCATTTTCAGCTGTGCGGTAGCGGTGCGGTGCAAAATAGACAACGAATTTCAACCTGAGAGCCTACAGGAATATAGAATCAGGAGTGGCTCTTATGGGATCATCGAGACAAGCTCGAATATTCTAGAGCTACGACGATCAGGTGACTAGAGAGTAGAACATAAAACAGATAAACTCACTGCAGCAACTCGTGGGGTACATCTCACACATGGTTTCCATGGTACATTCCTCTAGAGAAGGCAGCACTACTGCCATGTAGTCGCACGCTGTCAGACACGATTGTACTGTCATCTCCACCTGATTCAACCGTCTGAAATAATGATTATTTGTTTTAAAAAAATTACAACTGTGTTTAAAATTAGGATTTCATCCAACATATTATTAAAATATAAATCGACATATCGTGGGATATATCTGGATGTGTTTTTTTATTGTGTACATACACACACTACACTTCAATGAAAAGCGTAAAGCGTTTCATTAAAATTAAAATTCTGCTTCCACGTTCGTAATACAGGACCTTACTTGCCAGTGGTGCCAACTGGTGAGCACAAAAACGGTGGCTGCCATTGTACTGCGTCATGCGATAAAAGTTGGAATATTCCTTAAAAGAACTGGTCAAGTGCGAGTTGGACTCGTGCACCGAGGGCTCCGTACAACTTTGTCAAACTTGGTTAACGGACAAACTACTTTCCAGTTCGATCCCCAGACCAATGTCTACAGTATTAAAGCGATCCCTAGACACCGTTAATGCACCGACCGCAAATAACAAGTTTGTAACAGAAAATTTGCTTATTTTATTAAAATATATATGTAGGGTTTTCATATTTTTAGGGTTAATATATATTTTTCCGAACCCAACCTGTGTCTAAGGTCCGTCCGTTCGCACTGTAAATTAAATTTTCACAAATCATGTATTACTATGGGGGATTTAAGGTGATCCGTTTCTCATACAAAACTGTCTCAAGTTTCCTGAGCCTTCTACACATACTTTGGACTGGACATCAATTAACATAGCTTTAATTACGCTTTTTACTGTCGCAAATGTGATAATTTAATAACCAGAAAATAACTTATTTCTACCCTAACATTTCGCCAAATTTTACGATTGTAGTGGTGATAATGTCTAAGTAAAAGGCATTCATAATGTGAGTAAAAATTAGATGAGGCTATAATGTGTGCGTTGAAAGTGACATTGCGACTTTGCCAGCTCACGCCGCTCGCGGGCGCGACCGGCGCAACGTTGCTACACCGATTCACATTTTCACGTAGCATTTTGACAACATTTCAGTCAGTTTGAGTTTACGCTATTCATTCGCGTATAAACAAAACAAACGATTTCGTTTCGTTTAGTAAGTACCAAATGTATCTTTGGAGGTTATAAATAATTGGTATAATTGGAGGACAACACAATAATTGGTACCATGGAGCTGGTTTGATGATGGATTGAGACGGAAGATGGCTATAGGAACTTCTGAACTAAACAAGATAAACCCATCGAGTTTGTGCTCGGCTGATTCGAATTGAGGAGCACTTTACGCTTAGGCAATATCCAGGGTTAGATGATGAAGCTGGAAGGTGGCCACGGCATCTCTGTGATAAAGCAATATATCCCTACCAAGTTTAGGCTCGACTGATTCGTCTTGACGAGAACTTTACACCTAGATGATATCCAGGGTCTGATGATGAAGCTGGAAGGTGGCCACGGCATCTCTGTGATAAAACCACATAACCCTACCAAGTTTAGGCTCGACTGATTCGTCTTGACGAGAACTTTACACCTAGATGATATCCAGGGTCTGATGATGAAGCTGGAAGGTGGCTATGGCATCTCTGTGATAAAACAACATAACCCTACCAAGTTTAGGCTCGACTGATTCGTCTTGACGAGAACTTTACACCTAGATGATATCAAGGGTCTGATGATGAATCTGGAAGGTGGTTACGGCATCTTTTTTTTTATGTCTCATAGGTTAGCGTTTGACCACTATCTCACCTGTTGGTGATGATGCGGTCGAATATGGTAAGCACGCTAGGCCTAGAATAGGAACTGGCTCTCAAGGATAGTGTGTAAGAATGTGATTGGGCAGCCAATCACATTAGATGTTTGGCGACAGATTTTCTCAAAGGTGGTAGCTGGCCAGGCGGACACTAGATAGCGCCATACCACCATTGTTGTTGGTTTCTTAACGATGTTTTTCCTTCACCGGAGGGCCACTGTGAAAAGCGCACATAAAGTTTTCGATAGTAAAATCCATTGGCGGGGTTTGAACTCGGTACCTCTGGCATCAAAGCCGACCGTTCACCCGATTACGCCACTCTATCTCTGTGATAAAACAACACCCCACCGAGTTTGGGCTCGGTTGATTTGTCTTAAAGAGTACTTTACACCTAGATGATATCCAGGGTCTGATGATGAAGCTGGAAGGTGGCCATGGCATCTCTGGGATAAAACAACATAACTCCACCGAGTTTGGGCTCGGTTGATTCGTCTTGAAGAGAACTTTTCACCTAGATGATATCCAGGGTCTGATGATGAAGCTGGAAGGTGGTTACGGCATCTCTGTGATAAAACAACATAGCCACACCGAGTTTAGTATACCTGAGTATTTTAGAGTAGGCGTGATGTTTTAAAATATTCTACGGATATTATGATGTGATTATGGGTAAAGTGCTCTTCAAAGCAAATCAATCGAGCCCAAACTCGGTGGGGTTATATTGTTTTATCACAGAAATGCCATGGCCACCTTCCAGCTTCATCATCAGATCCCGGATATCGTTTAAGTGTAAAGTAATCCTCAAGACGAATCAATAGGGATGTTGCCTGGGTCGAAAAATAGTAATTCCAATTAGTCCGTCAGTTAGATAATCATAAAATATTGGACACGGATTTTTTTATTTTACAAATCAATACATATTGACAAAGATAAAGAGCGTCAAAGTTCGGGAGTGGGGGCTCGTGACGTCACTAACCGCTAGTAATTAGTACACTTTTGAGCGGTTTGTAACGTCACGCGGAATTGCAACGCTCTATATCTGTCATTTTTTGTTTCATTGAAAAAATAAAAAAACGTGGCCAATATTTTTTGATAATGTCAATGACGGACTAAAAAAAATTTTAGTAAACTAGCCTATTGAGCCTAAATTCGGTGCAGTTACGTTAATTTATGACAGAAATGCCGTGGCTATCATCCAGCTTCATCATCAGACCCTGAATATCATCTAGGTGTAAAGTCATCCTCAAGTGGAATCAATCGAGCTCGAACTCGGTGGAGTTATGTTGTTTTATCCCAGAGATGCCATGGCCACCTTCCAGCTTCATCATTAGACCCTGGATATCATCTAGGTGTAAAGTACTCTTCAAGACAAATCAACCGAGCCCAAACTCAGTGGGGTTGTGTTGTTTTATCACAGTACGCTTTTCACAGTGGCCCTCCGGTGACGGAAAAACATCGTTAAGAAACCAACAACCCCCCCCCCCCCCCCATGGTGGTAGGGCGCTATCTAGTGTCCGCCTGGCCAGCTACCACCTTTGAGAAAATCTGTCGCCAAACATCTAATGTGTTTCGGCAGCTATCCTGGAGAGCCAGGTCCCATTCTAAGCCTAGCGTGCTTACCATATTCGACCGCAACATCACTTACCAGGTGAGATAGTGCTCAAACGCTAACCTATAAGATATTAAGAAAAAAGATGCCGAAGGTGGAACGGTTACCTTCCAGCTTCATCATCAGACCCTGGTAATCATCTAGGTGTAAAATCCTCTTCAAGTCGAATCAACCGAGCCCAAACTCCGTGGGGTTATGTTGTTCTATCACAGAGATGCCGTGGCTACCTTCCGTTTCCATCATCAGACCAGCTCCATTTTTTTAAAATAGTTTAGGATAAAGGTACCATATTATTGTATTGTCAGCAAAGATACATAAGTTCGCAAAATTTTAGTCCAAACGGATATCAAGAAGTGGGTCTAATTTAGCTTCCAAGATTCCACCTGAACATACAGACATACATACATACATTGCGAGTTATATAAAAGCTTGTAAAAATAATGCCTAATATTTGGATTTATAATCAAGCTTGTATTTTTTTATATCATATAGGCTAGCGTTTGACCACTATCTCACCTGTGGGTAAGTGATAATGCGGTCGAGGATGGTAGCACGCTAGGCCTAGAATGGGAACTGGCTCTCAAGGACAGCTACCGGAAAACAATAGATGTTTGGCGACAGATTTTATAACTTTTAGGGTGGTAGCTGGCCAGGCGGACACTAGATAGTGTATTGTAGTTTATATATCACCCACAGAGTACAGACCTGCAGTGAATCGACTATAGAACCACACGGATTTGGGAGTAGGAATCACAGGGGGCAAATGCTCGTCAATTTCCTCGAGAAAGAGGGGCTTTTCTTGATGAACTCGTTCTTCAAGAAAAGCCCCAAAGGAAGTGGACGTGGCAAAGACACTGTGACTAAAAACGAGATTGACTTCATCATTACGGACAAACGGCGCATATTCAGAGACGTATCTGTGATCACTAGGTTCAATACTGGAAGTGATCACCGACTTGTACGAGGCTCTCTGGATATCGACTTCAAAGCCGAGAGATTCCAATTGATGAAGTCCACGCTCCGACCAAACCTACTCCAAACCGTTGTTGGGTCTGAAACATTCCAATTAAAATCGGAAAATCGAATCGCTGCCTTGGAAACTACAGATGACGTAGACCAGAAACTCGAAGAAGTGGTGGAAATCCTCAGGAATGAAGGGACGAAGTTTTGCGAGAGCAAGCGTACGGGTAAAAAGTCCAAACTTTCGGTAGAAACACTTCGACTAATGGAAGAGAGACGAACAGACTCATTGTCAGCTTTGTCAATTAACCAGGTGCGCAACAAAACCATTAAGAAGCTGGTACGACGCGACCTCCGATCCTCTAACACGCTCTTGATTAAAGAATGAATTGAGCAGAATCGGGGGTCGAAAGTGTTCGTCCAGCCTCTGGGTAGAAGCCACCTCACAAAGCTGACAACATCAACGGGGAACGTCGTCACATCCAAGCCGGAGATTCTGTCGGAAATTGAAAACTTCTACAGCAAGCTCTATGCATCGCATGCTTCAAGGCCCGAACCCGATACTGAGGATTGCAGAGCCACCTTAACCCGCCACTTCACAGAAGACTTGCCCGAAGTCAGCCGAGATGAGATCGTGATGGCCCTTAGACAGCTCAAAAATGGAAAAGCCCCAGGTGAGGACGGAATCACAACGGAGCTTCTAAAAGCTGGAGGAGCTCTAGCTGTAAGCCAGCTGCAACAGCTCTTCAATTCTCTTCTCTTCACTGGTAGAACTCCACAGGCATGGAACAGAAGCATGGTGGTTTTGTTTTTCATAAAAGAAGATAAAGCCCTATTGAAAAACTACCGCCCGATTTCGCTTCTGAGCCATGTCTACAAGCTGTTTTCAAGGGTCATCACGAACCGTCTTGCGCGAAGACTCGACGAGTTTAACCTCCGGAACAGGCCGGGTTTCGAAGCGGTTACGGCACCATAGACCACATCCACACGGTGCGGCAGATTGTACAGAAAACCGAAGAGTACAATCGCCCCCTGTGCTTAGCGTTTGTGGACTATGAGAAGGCCTTCGACTCAATCGAAACCTGGTCGATTCTTGAGTCCTTGCAGCGTTGCCAAGTCGACTGGCTATATATAGAAAGAAGAAAGAAGAAAGAAAATACATTTATTCAGCTAAACTAACTACACAGTCAAAATCAATATAAAACAAAAATAGATAGCGTTACATAAACAAAAAAAGAAAAATTAAAATAGAAACTAAAAAATAGCTTTTTAACACAAGGTAGTTGCTGAAAAGGCCTATCTCAGCACAAATGTTCAAGCAGCTAACCACCCGAACGCTGATTTTCGGATAGGCCTAGAGCGGGTGTTGGACTAACACAAAACAATTTCTAAAAAAGAAAACTTAAAATTGATAAAACTAAATTAAAAGGTATTCAATTAAACATAAATCTTACAGACAATACTTAATAAATACAAAGTTAATTATATTATTTATTATATTATATTTATAGAACACTGGACGCTACAGATTACACGGAAAGAAAGAAAACATTGTTTTAGCAACAAAATCACAACATTTGTGGAATTAAATTAATTTAATAATAGTCTATGAGCTCAAATAGGTACAAAAATACTATGACTTGCAACTATTTGTTTTTTATTCAAGGTTGGTGAATTAAGACAAACATAGGTATTTGGTGTACAATGGGTATGCGATAAGCTGTTTTGGGTAATGTAAGTAAGAGAGTAGGTGTGTTAAAAGGTAATTAGTTACTGATTGACTTTAAATGATTGAAACATCTATATTACTATTACCATGGTTCCTTTGAGCAACCACTAGGAATTGTTTTCATTTTAACTTAAAGAGATTTAATGTTTTCAGGTTCCTTATTGGAGGTGGAATATTGTTCCACTTGGATGCCGAGTAGCGACAGGAACCTCGGAAGCCAACTGTACGATGTTTCTGGGTAGACAGTTGTTGAGAGACATGGCGAGCTGAAGATGACCTGCCCTCGGCAAACCAAATGAGCTTGTTATATAGATAAAATGGATTTTTAAAGTTTATGCGTAATAAACTTTAAAAGCAGACACGCCAGGTGGAGTTTGCGTCTAGATTTCATTTTCAATGTATAGTGTTTATTAAGGAAGGGAGTAACATGTGATCTAACAGGAATATTGAAGCAGAATCAGGCCTGTCGCACTCCGCGCTGTAGCTATGAAACTACAAGTACTTCCGCGCACCCTCTCGGGTCCATGTTCAGTCAGTTAAGTGTCACGCGCGCTCTGGATCGGCCGCGCGCCTTACTTGTACCTACCTCATTATTATATTCCTTGCTTACGATATTAACATACAAAAATATTATTCAGTATGTCTAAACGAAGGGCTACAAAGCATTGCGTAGCATACGTTTATACATACTTATACGTTTTTACATACTCATTTTCAATTGAACGTAGAACATTATTTTCTACCGACTTTCCAAACAGAAGGAGGTTCTTAATTCGTCTTTGTGTGTATGTTACGCGATTACTCCATCAATTGTGAACCGATTTGAATGATTTTTTTTATAATCGGTAGAGTTCGTTGCCGAGGTGGTACCATTGTAATTTCGTCGAGATCTGATGAGGGTCTCCAGAGATATGACGATAAACGTCTCAAACTTGCAACCGAAACTGACACGCGCGGCATGGAAGTCGGTTGTTTTAGTTTTAACTATCTTAATGAAACTATCACATAAACTATCTTAATTAAAGCATAACTGTAGTACTTATATCCTACCTCGACATTAAATATGAATGTAGCACTTTAAATATACTCATTACATTGTTCTACATTAAAGTATTCAGCTACCAATTAAAGGCTTCAATAAGTTATCTTATAACATTCAATCCTATAGGAGAGGCCGCGAGTTGCCCGAGTTATTCAGACTCTCGCTGTGCGGACTTACGGTGCATTTCACTGTGCGCAACACGCGGTTCATAGTTACTATTAGTTGATACTGTGACGCAAATTCAAGGTCGCACTCGAGGCGTGAAGCGCATTTTGAACGTTACCGACGTTGTAACTAGGTTTAATCTCGCCTTTTTGCTCTCAGGGAGTGCAATTTCTGTACTTGTACTATTCATTATTCTGTGGCAGAATCTAGCACAGGCATTTTGCACCCTTTGAACCAAGTGTTGAGTTCTAGATAACAGCCGAGAGCCATATACTGTGTCAGCATAATTGAGTTTAGAGAGCACAAGTGTTTCTACGAGTTGTATCCGGAGCTCTTCGCTCAAATATGGTCTAAGTTTTTAGAGCATTTTTAGTCTGTAGAAACAATTTCTCACTGATTCAGCTATATGCTCTTCAAATCTTAGTAGTACGTCCATCTTTAAGTCAAGATTACGTATTACGTCCACTCTCTCAACTTTTTCATTCATGAGTGTAAAATTAATAACATTCTGGAGCAAAGAGAGCTGATGCTTGCTACCTAAGATCATGAATTTCGTTTTGGTGGGGTTTAATAAAAGACAATTATTTTGAGACCATTGTTCAATACCTTTAAGTCTTCATTAATTCTGTCTATTGCAATATTTAAATGTTTAGGGTCAAAATCTATATAAATGTGTAAGTCATCAGCATATATATGAAATTTGGAATTTTTGATACATTTAATTATGTCAGCACTGTAAAGTATGAATAGGATTGGACCCAAAATGGAACCTTGAGGCACGCCCCGTTTAATTTCTGTCAGTTTAGATTTCAAAGTTTTTCCAGATAGTTGCTTCAACTCAACATATTGATGCCGGTTGCTAAGGTAACAATTAAACCATTTTACAGCTGCTGAATCAAAACCATAATAACTTAATTTTGCAAGCATAAGAGGGATATTTATTGCATCAAAGGCGCGGGAAAAATCTAACAACACTAATAAAGTGCACTTGCCCTGGTCTTGTGAGCTCAGAATATTATAAGTGACATCTAAGAGCGCTGTGGATGTACTTCTACCTCTTCTGAACCCTGATTGTACCTCTGGCAGAATACCATTTTTTTCTAGGTAGGTAGTCAGTTGCTGGCATGCCACCTTCTCCATGATTTTGGACATGCAGGGCAAAATGCTAATGGGCCTAAGGTCCTTCAGCTCGTTAGGATTGTTAATTTTTGGTAATGGTCGCACTATTGCCGTTTTCCAAATGTTTGGAAAGGAACAGTTCTTTATAGAGGTATTTATCAGTGTGGTAATTGTTTCGATTAAGTTTGGAAGAGTTAGGAGCAAGTTAGGAGAGTTATATCGAAGTGATGAGAATATGTCTATATAATGCCGCAACGATGACTGTACAAGTACAGAACCAGCGTACTAAACATCGACACACCTTTCGGGTACGAAACACCTGCGTCGAGGAGTGAGACAGGGGGACTTCATATCCCCGAAACTGTTCACTAACGCCTTAGAGGATATGTTTAAGACGCTGGACTGGAAAGATTGTGGCATCAACATTAACGGCAAGTACATCTCTCACTTACGATTCGCAGATTACATAATCATTATGGCAGAGTCGCTGCAGGACCTACAAAGGATGTTGAAAAAAATTGCACAAATTCTTCCCATGTGTGGATAGCATTACAATATTCGAATTAACGCGTTTTTTTTTGGTAAATTATTGCTCCAAACGATTAGTGTATTTAGCCCGTGTCAAGTAGTAAGTCAAGTAAAAAATTTTCAAGCTTTTGTGAATTTAAATCATGAAGATTTTAAAAATGTCAAATATTGTCAGTAATGATAATTGTTAGACATATTATTGATGGTCAAATATGCATGCGTTCAGAAATGTATGCTTACAAGCAACTTAAAAAAGTGTATATTTCCAAAAACAATTTTTACCAATTTTTATTCTATATCTGTATTGCCATAATACATTAATAAACTTAATATCTCTTTTGTATTCATTTATTACGTTTATAAAAGCCTAAAACAAGTTAATCTAAAAGGTAACACGACATTCATTGTCTGTTAGGTGGTACGAATTTCCCCGGGCCAGCAAAAATTGTTTCGACATATGTCCGTTGAACTTTGAAACCATCCATGTGATGTGATGTGCCCCAAACCAGTTTTATTAAACAGACAATAATGCGAAGATGGTTTAAGACCACTAAAACAATGCATTAGGCACAATGGGTCACATTTAGCGCACACCGAGTATCCGCTAGTCTTAAAATAGAAGGCGGAAAGGAACGAAAAAAAAAACACAAATTAAAGTAAATACGTACGTGATAGATGTGATCAAGCTGTACATAGGAAACATTTGCAAGATGGCATCGATGACATCAGCCGCTTCTTTCGCGTCCACTTGCGGAGCACCTAGAGCCTCCACTATTTGCGGACCCAACATGCCTGCGAAATATACGAGTAACTTATTATTACAAAATGTATCCTTAAAGATACAAGTTGGTAGTCATCATCATCAAAATTATCAGCCGGTATCAGTCCACTGCTGGACTGCAAGTTGGTAGCCGGCTACATGAAGCAGCAGCAGACAACGTGTCGTCGCGACACTATAACTCGTTTCTATGTCATCATCATAATCATCCGGTTTCAGTCCACTGCTGGACATAGGCCTTTCCCAAGTCACGCCACTGAGCCCGATCTTCGACTCTTTGTTTCCAGTCACTGCCCACCGCTTTGCGAATGTCGTCACCTGGTCACAGGGCCATAGAAAAGATAATAATACTACGTATAGAACGGACACTCTGTTCCCCCCACCAATTGCGGGCTTCCTCACCCCGCCACCGCTCTGGAGCTGTCGAGGAGCTGCGCTGAGCAAGGACGCCACACGCGTACGACTATAGAACAATTACTACTCACGGAGATAAGAACATCAACTTCATACATTTATGTTCAGACCAGTAGACACTGGAGGTTCAAATTTACGTAGGTTCTTATTACGTAGGTATATAATAAACACTTAATTATATTAGTATACCTACCTACATATTCGTATTTTAGAATTCATTTTCATAAATGAAACAACGATATATATACTCGTTCGTAAATAACGCTTAATTTGTAAAATATTAAAAAAAACTTTCACGTTTTAACATTTTTATAACACAGCAATTGGGAACTTGATGTAGGTACGTAGTATTTATATTCTCTTTACTTGATGTCGCTCTAACGTGCGAGCAAGACACACGACATTGTTTCGTACAGCTCTGGCTGGCCGCCCAACACAGAATAAAAAATTGTTACTGTGGTGCAGTTTGTTCTATGCAAGTCGACTGGACCTGGAGATGATGGTTTACGAAATAGCGACTAATATTTTTAGTGTCAAAAGCTTTTTGGGTAAGTGTACAAAAAATATTCATACGGTCAGTACGTAGTACGTATGTACGAAGTAACTATTATATAATCTGTGATACGGTGATTACGGGCGACAACCTTAGACATCACGCACACAAATGCACGTATAGAAAAACGACCCGTGTGTATTGTCTGCGTCGGTGTCACAGTGTCGGTCGTTAAAACGCTAGTTTATATGGAGATTTAGCGAGTCTCCGGGGTGTGACAGGGCGTCCTACGCTACGTTTACCGATCGCGATTCGCGGTCTCCACTCTAGAACCAGTCTACCCCAACGGTTATCGGTCCTACGGCAGATATGACCAGCCCACTGCCACTTCAGTTTGCTAATCCGTTGAGCTATGTCGATCACTTTAGTTCTCTGGCGAATTACTTCGTTCCGGATTCGTTCCCGCAGAGAAACACCGAGAATAGCTCTCTCCATAGCTCGCTGAGCGACTTTAAATTGGTGGACCAGTCTAACTGTGAGTGTCCACGTCTCGGCTCCGTTTGTTATCACAGGTAGGACGCACTGGTTAAAGACTTTTGTCTCTAGACACTGCGGTATAGGCGATGAGAAGACTCGACGGAGTTTTCCGAATGCTGCCCAGCCCAGCTGAATTCTTCTCTGAATTTCCTTCTCGAAGTTGTGTTTCCCTAGTTGGAGCGTTTGCCCTAGGTAAACATACTTAGTGACAACTTCGAGTGGGATTCCAAATACGGCAATCGGTTCTGGAACAACGTGCTCGTTGTACATGGCTTTGGTTCTATCCAAATTCATCCGGAGACCGATGCGACGAGAAGAATCAGCTAGGCCATTCAACATTCTTTGTAGGTCCTGAAGCGTCTCTGCCATAATGACGATGTCTTCTGCGAATCGTAAGTGAGAGATGTACTTGCCGTTGATGTTACTACCACAATCTTTGCAGTCCAGCATCTTAAACATATCCTCCAAGGCGTTAGTCAACAGTTTCGGGAATATGACGTCCCCCTGTCTCACTCCTCGACGCAGGTGGATATGTTTAGTACGCTGGTTCTGTACTTGTACAGTCATCGTTGCGGCATTATACAGACATCTCATCACTTCGATATATCGCCAGTCGACTTGGTAACGCTGTAAGGACTCCAGAACAGACCAGGTTTCGATTGAGTCGTAGGCCTTCTCATAGTCCACAAATGCTAAACACAGGGGCCGATTGTACTCTTCGATCTTCTGCACAATCTGCCGCACCGTGTGGATGTGGTCCATGGTGCCATAACCGTGATTCGTGGTTCCGTCCGTGGTTCGTGATGACCCTTGAAAACAGCTTATAGACATAGCTCAGAAGCGAAATCGGGCGGTAGTTTTTCAAGAGAGTTCTGTGACCTTTTTTGAAAAACAAAACCACAATGCTCTTGTTCCATGCCTGTGGAGTTCTCCCAGTGAAGAGAACAGAATTGAAGAGCTATTGTAGCTGGCTTACAGCTGGGGCTCCTCCAGCTTTTAGAAGCTCCGTTGTGATTCCGTCCTCACCTGGGGCCTTTCAATTTTTGAGCTGTTTGAGATCATCACGATCTCATCTCGCCTGACTTCGGGCAGGTCTTCTGTGAAGTGGCGGGTTAAGGTGGCTCTACAATCCTCAGTATCGGGTACGGGCCTTGAAGTATGCGATGCGTAGAGCTTGCCGTAGAAGTCTTCAACTTCTGACAGAATGTCCGACTTGGATGCGACGACGTTCCCCGTTGACGTTGTCACCTTTGTGAGGTGGCTTCTACCCAGAGGCTGGACGAAAACTTTCGACCCCCGATTCTGCTCAATTGATTATTTAATCAGTTGCGCGCGCGCATCCAACCGTGGCGGGCGCTTTTGAGACGTGAGTGACGCACTCCGTTTTTGCGAGTTAAAATGACTACTGTGATAAAATGTTCCCAGTGTAATATAGTTGTAGATGAACTTTTATGTTATCTACAAAACAAGATATCAATAGTAGAAGAAGAAACTTGAGTGAGAATTTGTACCACATCGTTTACCAGTGACGAAATCAAAAACTCAAAGTCGTTGTTATTCGATTCTATCCCCACTGGTAGAAACAGAATAAATCGTAAAAACAAAAGAAAGGAAGACCGGGATTTAAACGACATGATAAACTTATTTGTTGTATTTGTAGCTCGTCAGCTTGAGAAACTACCGCCGATTTTGTTCGACCATCTTGATTGCACTAAATTACTGAAAGATATGTTGAAGATGAAGAACGAGTTAGATACTATTAAGTCGAACTATGTTACGCTGGATCAGCTGAACGAGTGCAAAAACGAAATAGTACATAGTCTGAAATATGATTCGTTGCCACCTATTACAGACGAGAACACATAAACCTACGGAGAGGAGCATGGTTGTGTGACAGTGGCCCCAGGGGCCTATCACACATAAACAATTCGACGCTATGATGAATGATTCGGTAGATAATTGTACGAATAATCCAGGGCCGGCAGTGAATACAGTTCAAAATAATTTTGAATCAGCTGAGCAAGGTGAACGTTTTTTTTTTTTTTTTTTTTTTTTTTTTTTTTTTTATACGTTATAGGCTAGCTTTTGACCACTATCTCACCTGTTGGTAAGTGATGATGCGGTCGAAGATGGTAAGCACGCTAGGCCTAGAATGGGAACTGGCTCTCAAGGATAGCTGCCGGAACACATTAGATGTTTGGTGACAGATTTTCTAACTTGAGGGTGGTAGCTGGCCAGGCGGACACTAGATAGTGTCCTACCACCATGCGGGGGTTTTGTTGGTTTTTTAACGATGTTTTTCCTTCACCGGAGGGCCACTGTGAGAAGCGCACATAAATTTTTCGATAGAAAAATCCATTGGTGCGCGGCGGTTTGAACTCGGTACCACGGCATCAAAGCCGAACGTTCTCCCGATTACGCCACCGGGCCCTCGAAATACGTATAATTATTCCGGTCAATGAGGGTAGTGAGCGGCGTAAGAGTGCGAGCGGACCGCGCGGGCCCAAGCGGCAGCGGCCGGTTGAGCCGATGACGTCACCGCAGCTACCAACAGAGCGCCCTCACCGACCGGCCGAGCAGGTGCCTACTGAGCCCATGCGCCATAGTGTAACAAATGCAGTGGGAGATCCTGAGCTTGAAGTGAACGTAAACACTGAAAATGAAGGATGGCAAATGGTGGCAAAGCGTAGGAGGCCGCAGTATCGGTATCACGGGACAGCCGGTATTGCCAGAGATAGCGAATGTAGATTCAAGGCTGCAGAAACAAAAATTCCTATCTTCATAACGAAAATACACAAAGACACGACGATTACGGATATCGTAGATTATGTATATAAGAAAACGAAAGAAACGATAACACTAGACAAAATTGTATTTAAGCAAGAAAAAGACCACAACGCATATAAGTTTTATGTGTCTGAGCTAAAATTACCGTTGTTTCTGGATGACAAATTGTGGCCACAGGGCATAATATTTAGAAGATTTGTACATTTCAAAAACCGTCACTCGAACAGACATAGGTCTGTCGCGGCCGCACAAGTCACTAGATAGTATGATGATACTACATAATAATACTACTACTACATAATAATGAGTTGTTCAACTTCGTTAGTTTCAACTGTAGGAACGTAAAGAACTCGGTTGATGAGATAAGCCGGCTATGCCGTACGTCGCACATTATCGCACTACAGGAGCACTGGCTGCTGCCTCACGACATCGACTTCCTGAGTAGCATAGACGACGGGTTCGCGTACACGGGTGCCTCGGCGGTGGACACCTCTGCGGGCATACTGCGCGGCCGCCCATACGGCGGCGTTGCGTTACTGTGGCGGAAGAGCGTTTTTCAGTGTGTCTCGGTTGTGCAGTGTGATAATAATAGAATTTGTGCTATTAAAGTAGACGTAGGTCAAAGGTCATTCATAGTAATGAGTGTGTACATGCCGACCGATGCGGCGAGTAATATAACGGAGTTCACGGATTGCCTCGGCGCACTGAGTGCGCTGGTTAGTAACGAAGGCGTCGAGTGTGTTTACATGCTCGGGGACTTCAACGCGCATCCCGGTGAGCCATTTTATTATGAATTGACTAGCTTTTGTAGTGAGATTAAATGGTCGTGTGCAGATGTAGATTTACTCGGCTTATCGTCTGATACGTACAGTTATTTGAGTGACATTAACGGATGCTTAAGTTGGTTAGATCACTGTGTGGTTACCGAGTCGGCATCTTTGACTGTGCAGAATGTTTATGTTGATTATAATGTCGTGTGTTCTGACCATTGGCCTTTAGTAATACAATGTAAACTAGATGTAATAATACCGAAAATATTATACACTGATGTAAACCGCATTAATTGTAAAGTAAAATGGGGTGATAGGAACCCGGCTCAAATTGAACTTTATAGTAAATTATGCCACGAAAAGTTAAGGCTTATAGATTTTCCCTCTCAATTAAGTTCCTGTTGTGACAATTAAAAGGCTCGCTTGAGATGGTGCCTTAATAACACGGAGCAAATTAAAATGGACATTCTCGCCTCACAACATGCTAAGCGTGATTTCGGTAGCTTCTAGAAGAACACAAACAAACTAAATCATAAGCCGGGCCTGCCTGTTTGTGTCAGTGGACTCAGTGACCCGAAACATATCGCTAACATGTTTAAAGAACATTTTACAGTGACATCACCTTTGGGGCCATCACAGTCTTTCAGTGTAAATGGGACTTGCGGGCATGATATTAACACACAGTTTAAGGCGAAGGACGTCAAAAAAGCCATAACAATGATATCGCGGGGCAAGTCTCCCGGCCATGACAACCTAAGCATTGAACATCTGAAGTACGCTGGCGTTCACGTGCACCGAGTTCTTGCAATGTTCTATACGTTATGTATAGGGCATTAATACTTACCGTAGGAGATGATGAGGACTGTGGTGGTACCAATTGTGAAGAATAAGACCGGGAATTTGAGTGGACCATACTGGTTACAGGCCTATCTCTTTAGCCACTGTCTTGGCAAAAGTGCTTGACAGTTTGCTTAACACTCAGCTCGATAAATACCTAAACATATACGATAACCAATTTGGTTTTAAATCCGGTCAGTCGACGGAATCGGGTAGGTATCTTGTGTTTAAAGCAGACTGTCAAGTACTACACGGACCGAAGTACTCCTGTGTACGCGGTATTCCTCGACCTTTCGAAGGCATTTGACCTGGTTTGTTATGACATCCTGTGGCAAAAATTAACCGACATCTCCATGCCTGTAGAACTAGTACAAATATTTAAGTACTGGTATTCAAACCAGGTCAATGTCGTTCGATGGTCGGAGGCGCTGTCGGAGCCGTACAAGTTGGAGTGTGGGGTGAGGCAGGGGGGTTTGACGTCTCCGAAACTCTTCAACTTGTACGTCAACGGCCTCATACAGCAACTCAGTGAAACTCGTGTCGGCTGCCATATTGATGACGTCTGCGTCAACAATATCAGCTATGCGGACGACATGGTTCTGCTGAGTGCTTCGGTCTGTGGCTTGAGGGAGTTGTTAGCGGTATGTGAAGAGTATGTGCGCGCTCATGGCTTGGTCTATAATGCGAAGAAGACCGAATACATGGTCTTTCGAGCCAGGGGAGGCAAGTGTCCGGATACTGTACCATCGATTAAACTGAACGGTACCGCTATTACTAGGGTTGAACGGTTTAAGTATCTCGGGCATATTGTAAACGCTGGCTTAAAAGACGATGAAGATAATGAGAGGGAGCGGAGGGCGTTGTCTGTAAGGGCTAATATGATAGCCCGCAGGTTTGCTCGGTGTTCTGGGGACGTCAAAAATAACTCTTTTCAAGGCATTTTGTACGTCCTTCTACACTTGCGCTCTGTGGGTGTCATATACGCAAAAACAGTACAGCGCCCTCCGTGTGCAATATACTAATGCTTTTAGGGTGGTGATGGGGTTGCATCGGAGATGCAGCGCATCAGCGATGTTTGCAGATTGGCGCGTCGATTGCTTCTACGCTACCATGCGCATGCGATGCACATCGCTGGCGCGCAGGGTCCGGGCCAGCCCTAGCAGCATCCTAGAAGTATTCTCCAGCAGATTTGACTGTCAGTACATGAATCATTGTCACAGGATACATGTACTGGCTACTGATTTATATTGTAAAATGTTTTGATAATAATTTATTTAGTTCATTCATTTTTTTATTTCATAATTTGTAATTTAATTTTTGTAATTTAATTTAATGATAACTATTTATGTAATGATTTTTTTAATGTGTATCTATGACTTGAAAAATTAGTCGCAATAAATGATTTTGAATTTGAATTTGAATTTAATCAAGAGCGTGTTAGAGGATCGGAGGTCGCGTCGCACCAGCTTCTTAATGGTTTTGTTGCGCACCTGGTTAATTGACAAAGCTGACAATGGGTCTGTTCGTCTCTCTTCCATTAGTCGAAGTGTTTCTGTCGAAAGTTTGGACTTTTTGCCCGTACGCTTGCTCTCGCAAAACTTCGTCCCTTCATCCCTGAGGATTTCCACCACTTCTTCGAGTTTCTGGTCTACGTCATCTGTGGTTTCCAAGGCAGCGAATCGGTTTTCCAATTTTAATTGGAATGTTTCAGACCCAACAACGGTTTAGAGTAGGTTCGGTCGGAGCGTAGACTTCATCAATCGGTATCGGTATCGGTTCGGTTTTGAAATCGATATCTAGAGTGCCTCGTACAAGTCGGTGATCACTTTCAGTATTGAACTTAGTGATCACTGAGACGTCTCTGAATATACGCCGTTTGTCCGTAATGATGAAGTCAATCTCGTTTTTAGTTACAGTGTCGGGGCTTTGCCACGTCCACTTCCTTTGGGGCTGTTTCTTGAAGAACGAGTTCATCAAGAAAAGCCCCTCTTTCTCGAGGAAATTGACAAGCATTTGCCCCCTGTAATTCCTACTCCCAAATCCGTGTGGTCCTATAGACGATTCCCCGCAAGTCTGTACTCCCACTTTGTCGTTGAAGTCTCCCATGACAACGTTATAGTGAGCCTTAGAGGTGGTATGTAAGGCTCTAGAGATGTCTTCATACATGCTCTTCACCTCGTCATCCAAGTGTGTCGAGGTCGCGGTGCGTAAACCTATCCAGGTTTACCTGGAGGTTGTACCTCTCGGTTAACTTAATTATGAGGTACGCTACCCTGGTCGACACACTGGAGATTTCTACAACGTTGTCACTAAGAACCTTGTTGACCAAAAACCCGACGCCGCCTCGGGAGGGCTTGTCTCCTTCTCTATAATACATAAGATGGCCCGATTCTAGGGTTATGGTGTCCTCCCCCTGTCTTCGGACTTCACATAACCCCAGAATGTGCCATCTTATGTGTCCCAGATCCTCTTTCAGCTGCACCAGATGTTCATCTAGCCGAATCGTGCGTCCATTATAGGTTGCGAGGGTCAGTTTGTTTTGGCGGCCTACCGTAGCCCGGGGATTCTTAGCACCCCCTGCCCTGCCGTTACCGTGACCGCCACCGTGGTCAGGAATAGCAGGGCGGCCGGGAACTGAGGGCCGAGGCATATTAGGACCTTCCATTTTTGTTGCATCCCTTGGGAGGGATATGCCCTAATCGCCACGCTGGGCAGGCGTGTTGGCGATCGCAGGGCGTAGCTCCTCGCACCGGTGACGCTGCTGCCCGTCACCGGCCTGTAGTATTTATAGCTACGCCATAAATTGAAATGGTTATACCGCCATTTGTCGGTCGCCAGAGCCCCGTTCGTCGGTCAGCAGGCTGCACCACGGGCAGGTGAGGTTGGCTGGGAGCACTTAGATGGTATGTGTGCTCCCTTACATCCCGTTTCTATGTATTTCTATGAAATTAGTTAGCGACGCGTTGCTAGCTTCGTGTCGCTAGCTTTGTATTTTAATTAAAAGATTTTTTACATAGAAGCGTACATTTAGGGTTTAGATGGTGTGTATTCGCCTGGCTAACTACCACCGTTAAGTTGGAAAATCAGTCACCATACATCTAACGTATTTTACGATAGCTGTCTTTGAGAGCCAGTTCCCATTCTAGGTCTAGCTACACGCTAGACGTAGATACCTGTAATATAATAGTGCAAAAACGCAAGCCTATAAAATATGCTGAAAACGCTTCAGTTTTCTTTATCAGAGCTATAAATTCGCTAACGTCCTCAATTTCGGTTACAGGATCAGATCGAAAACCTCGTAATGCACGTTTGGGAAACTTATTCCACGTGCCAGTGGTAACGATGTAATCTAAACTGTAATGAAAAGTATTCGTTTTGAAGAGGAATATTTACAGTTACACCAGACGCATTTTTTTCAATTCAATCATATAATAACTGTTCCTTCACCACCACCATCACCATTGGAATTTGGAAGCGTAGTCCAGCAACCCAAAGCCATTCTACGCTGATGCGGTGACTCTTATAGACGCTGGCAGAAGTTTTTTATATCTGATATATTCGCGTTTGACCATTATCTCGCCTGGTGTGTCGCTTCGGATGTGGTCGAAGATCGTGAACACGCTAGGCTTAGAATAGTCTGTTCTCAAGACCTGTGCTCTGCCCGATCGTAAAGTTATGGTGGCAGACTTTCTGTTTGATATTGGTAAGCTACTTTTTGATAACAAGTCAGGTAAAACATCGACATAATGCTCCAACCACCTCTGTAAGAAAATAACACCCATGAATGCATATAGAAAAACCCATCAGTGCATAGCTAGTATTGAACCAGCGACCTCCTCCCGGGTTAAAAATCGAGGTAACGCCAACGAACCCCTTAAAATGCACAATACGCCCCTAGCGTGTCGTCATTGCACGTCTTATCGCCCCCGCTACTTATTAGAATTAGAGCCAGTTTCACCGGTTCCTGATAATAAAATAAATCCAGCGTTAGTTATATGACACATGACACTGTCAAAAATCTGTCAGATTTCTTCATATTAGCGCGCTATCAGGAACCGGTGAAACTGGCCTATTAAGACCAAAGCTTTAGGAAGAGATTTAACAGTAGATACCTACCAAAGATAACATTAATGAAGAAGACGACCACGAACCCAACAGCGGGTCCCTTGAACATCAGCGAGAACAGGTAGATCATCGGCAACATCGCTGCTCCGTACACCATTATGACCACGTACATACGCCCTAAGGAGGTTGCGTTCGGTATTAGCCATTGGACACAACAAGATATATTTTAAAAACTTTAAACTTTAACAAGCGCCTACTAACTTCACATGCCGAGATATTTATTGACTGCTGCACATAAGTGACTATAAATATGCACATACTCAGCACAGCATGAGGCCATCCTGATCTACAAATCAAATGGCTTCACCATGCTAAGATCGTATCGGCGTCGGAGCATAGTAATTATACGGGCCTAAATATTGAAAATATCCCATCTAACTGAAAGAAAACATAAGTATCTAAGAATACTTTTATTTAGTTTGCGCACAATTAAAGTACTGTTGTTGCCTACGAATAAATCATAAGTCAGGAACTCTAATTCAAAACAAACTCCACACAAAAGTGGCCCTCCTTCAAATCAAAACGAGGTAGATTCAAAATAAGAATCACTTTCGAAGTTACATATGGTTGGCTTGGAGATTGATTTAAATTCGGAACGTAAGCAGGGATTGGTTCGCGCATGTGCTGCAATGTCTGTTATGACAGTAGAGTCAAACAAGACAAAGGTCCGATTAATGACGCGCTGGACACGACTTTTAACCCCGCCTGCTTGGACACGACTTTTGTTGGGTATTATTTTTTTATTTATTTTTATAACGCAGTTACTTTTCCAGTCTTATGATTTATTCGTAGGTTGTTGCACAGTTTTACAATCTATGTAAAACCTTGTACTATTCAATTCTGTGGTAAAACTGTGGTTGTCGTATGATTATGCCTGAACTCAGCGCCCCAATAGGCGGAATGGCTTGGCTGAATGGTGTGTGAAAACGGCCGCAGCAGGCATTAAAACATTAAAATCTCTGTGTCATGGGGAACTTTACAAAAATTCAAATCACGGACATAAATTACACCCAGAATCGTAACTATAGTTTGTGGATCACACAAACAGTTATCCCGTGTGGGAATCGAACCCATGACCTTCGGTTTAGCAGTCAAACCATCGGGATAGATTAACTTTGTTCTGTAGGTATATTTACCTAGCTCAGCGGCAGTAGAAAGCCCCATGACGTTGAAAGCCAGGCACGAGACCACGATGGTGATGCTAATGATCAGGAACCACAGCCAGTCGAACAGTGCGGAGGACAACCATAACACCACTGGTTGGAGACCCGCCGCTTTTTGTAGTAACTTTGCTCCTGACGCTCTCTCCTGAAAAAGGGATGATATGGCATAGTATAATGAAAAGTAGGTACAAGTACGATTTATTTATTTATTTTGTTAAGTGGCTTATCTCAATGTATGTTAACGTAATGTGCGTTCTTGATTTTAGGTAACGAGATAAGTGAAACCATGGTTTACCATTAGGCGATGTCTCAATTTATACTCTTTCACAATAAACCCTTTACGGACACTGTGGTACGCATTGCCAAAATTTCGCGTGTCGCTGCACGGCTCCCATTACGCTGAGATATCCTGAGACGTTGAGTCTCACAGGCACAAGCCTATAATGTCACTGCACACGTACCTGGATATAAAACATGACGAAAACTGCACTAATGATGCCGACGCTGCTACCGATACCGTTGGCCAGCTGCATTGACAATATAGCGACCATCATCTGCATGTTGTTCTAAAAATACACATACTATATATATAACATATAGACAATTGTTAATAGTGACAACAAATGCTTAGGTATATAATAAAGTGGAGAAGAGCGACTCAAAGTCCGCAAAAAAGGATGCGAAAAAAATCGTTTAACGTCTGCACGGTAGGCTGCCTGTTATATATTACACTAGCTGAGCCCCGTGGCTTCGCCCGCATTTAATACTGGTTCAAACCTTCCTCTTGAATCACTCTATCTAATGATAAAAACCGCATTAAAATCCGTTGAGTAGTTTAAAAGATGTGCGGGCCAGCACAGAGCAGAAAATAAATTATAGTACAAGGCCGGAGCGATATTGTTTTATTATACTATTTAAATATAATATTATGCCTGTTATAAATATTATGTTGAGCGGCCGGAGACTTGCCAGTGATGTACCTATCCACGTCATGGTAGTCGAAGTTACTGAAATATGCCGTGGTGGAATCCAACAATACAAGTTGTAACATTAAATAAAATCTTACCTGGTCAGCGTAAGTAGCTTCCAAGGGCTTGTTATAAACATTAAGCTGGGCAGCCGGAGCCTTGGCTCGTAGTAATGCAGAATGTACCGCTGCTAATGATGTAGCCACATCATGAAAACCAAAGTTACTGAAATGTGCCGTTGCCGAGTTCTCGTCGAATGTAGCGCCGATAAGGATGCTGTGACGCAGTGTGCCCATTACTGCGGGATCTGACGCCTGAAGAGCGAACGGTTAGTTTAGAACTTAGAACTAGAAACAAGTCAAAATAGTTATAAGCTTTTGTTATTAGATATAATTTTAGATAACACGATTTCACTTGAATTTAAGAATTTTATGGTGTTATTGTTAAATGTATCTACAGAGTACGAGTACGATATTTGAATGCTTATAAATAATTATGGTCACATCTGTAGTAGAACCGATAACTGTTGAGGTAAACGTGTTTTAGAGTGGAGACCACGGCTCCGTAAAAATATTGTAGGGCGCCCTCTAGCTATATGTGGAGCGATGATATTCGCAAGCTGGCTGGCAGCTGTTGGAAACAATGAGTTGTAGATCGAGCTCAGTGGCGTGCCATAGGTGAGGTTTATGTCCAGCAGTGGACAGAGATAAGGCTGATGATTATGACTTGATTCATTGATGAGGCTACGTTTTTTAAACGATATTCCAAAAAGAACACTTAAATTATTTAGCATACTGACTCCAACTTGTATTATATATAAGCCCTTGGATCTTTAAGGTTTGCGGGAGAAGATCGATCGCGTAGGGAGTACCATCCAGCCCATAGAGCGAATGTAATTAAAAAATACTTATACATAAACATAAGTTAAACATAAAAACCAACTACTTACCCTATCTAAATAGTATTCATCCATGTTATCGTTAACAATCGTGAGCCCCATGGATTTCACCCCGGAGTTTAAGAATATCAGCTCATACGCAGACTTCGCAAGAGCACCAAAAGCACTCGCCGAACTGCCGTTATACCTCAATAAAGTTTCCGTTCTTGAAAATCTGCCAAAACAAGTAGTAAGTAATAATAGTAGTATTAGATTTATGTGCGAAGTGGTAAGTACAGTTTTGAGCTGATGTTACATGCCGGTATATTAATGTGGTCAAGTGTAGGTAAGTGTTAAATGCTTGTATTGTAAGTTTGCGCTGAAAAATAGACGTCGTTGAATGATAATAAGTACCAATGGTGGATTGTGTTAAGCGTTGATGTGGTCGAAGATGGTGACGCTAGGCCTAGAATACTCTGACTCTCAAGAGCTGCTGCCGGAATACCGTAATCTCAACTAATATTAAGCTAAAATGCGGTTGTTCTAAGATCGCGCTTGTCTGTGAATGGAAGATTCAAGTGAGATTGAGGCGCAGAACTACTGACTTCAGTCCAACCCACATAGAGTAACTATCCCAACCTGGCTTTTAGGCACTACACAGAAGAATATTATAATACTTATGTTATAAACCAAACAAATCGACCAAGTGCGAGTCGGACTAACACACGTAGGGTTCCATACCACAGTTTAACTTTAAATATTATAGAAAAAAGTTGGTGAAAAACATGTTTCTTGTATGCATAAAAATTGTATGCACACATGCATACAATTAAAAACAACAATTAAAAATTGTATGCATACATCATAAAAATTGTATGCATGTATGCATACAATTTTTAATTTTATTCTGTTTTTAGTATTTATTGCTATCATCATTATCAGCCGGTATCAGTCCACTGCTGGACATAAGCCTTCCCCAAGACACGCCACTGAGCCCGGTCTTCGGCTCTTTGCTTCCAGTCACTGCCCACCGCTTTGCGAATGTCGTCGCTCCACCTAGTCATAGGGCGTCCTACTCTTCGTTTGCCGATTCGCGGTCTCCACTCTAAAACCAGTCTGCCCCAACGGTTATCGGTCCTACGGCAGATATGACCAGCCCACTGCGACTTCAGTTTGCTAATCCGCGTAGCTATGTCGATCACTTTAGTTCTCTGGCGAATTACTTCGTTCCGGATTCGATCCCGGAAGAGAAATACCGAGCATAGCTCTCTCCATAGCTCGCTGAGCGACTTTGAACTGGTGGACTAGTCGAACCGTGAGTGTCCACGTCTCGGCTCCGTATGTCATGACAGATAGGACGCACTGATTAAAGACTTTTGTCTTTAAGCACTGTAGTATAGGCGACGAGAAGACTCGACGGAGTTTCCCAAATGCTGCCCAGCCAAGCTGAATTCTTCTCTGGATTTCTCTCGAAGTTGTGTTTGCCTAGTTGGAGCGTTTGCCCTAGGTAAACATACTGTGTGACAACTTCGAGTGGGATTCCATCTACGGCAATCGGTTCCGGAACAACGTGCTCGTTGTACATGACTTTAGTTTTATCCAAATTCATCCGGAGACCGATGTGACGAGAAGAATCAGCTAGGTCATTCAACATCCTTTGTAGGTCCTGCAGCGTCTCTGCCATAATGACGATGTCATCTGCGAATCGTAAGTGAGAGATGTACTTGCCGTTAATGTTGATGCCACAATCTTTCCAGTCCAGCGTCTTAAACATATCCTCCAAGGCGTTAGTGAACAGTTTCGGGGATATGACGTCCCCCTGTCTCACTCCTCGACGCAGGTGGATATGTTTAGTACGCTGGTTCTGTACTTGTACTGTCTTCGTTGCGGTATTATATAGAGATCTCATCACTTCGATATATCGCCAGTCGACTTGGCAACGCTGCAAGGACTCAAGAACCGACCAGGTTTCGATTGAGTCAAAGGCCTTCTCATAGTCCACAAATGCTAAGCACAGGGGCCGATTGTACTCTTCGGTTTTCTGTACAATCTGCTGCACCGTGTGGATGTGGTCTATGGTGCCGTAACCGCTTCGAAACCCGGCCTGTTCCGTAGGTTGAAACTCGTCGAGTCTTCGCGCAAGACGGTTCGTGATGACCCTTGAAAACAGCTTGTAGACATGGCTCAGAAGCGAAATCGGGCGGTAGTTTTTCAATAGGGCTTTATCTCCTTTTTTGAAAAACAAAACCACCACGCTTCTGTTCCATGCCTGTGGAGTTCTACCAGTTGAAGAGCTGTTGAAGCTGGCTTACAGCTGGAGCTCCTCCAGCTTTTAGAAGCTCCGTTGTGATTCCGTCCTCACCTGGGGCTTTTCCATTTTTGAGCTATCTAAGGGCCATCACGATCTCATCTCGGCTGACTTCGGGCAGGTCTTCTGTGAAATGGCGGGTTAAGGTGGCTCTGCAATCCTCAGTATCGGGTTCGGGCCTTGAAGCATGCGATGCATAGAGCTTGCTGTAGAAGTTTTCAACTTTCGACAGAATCTCCGGCTTGGATGCGACGACGTTCCCCGTTGATGTTGTCAGCTTTATGAGGTGGCTTCTACCCAGAGGCTGGACGAACACTTTCGACCCCCGATTCTGCTCAATTTATTCTTTAATCAAGAGCGTGTTAGAGGATCGGAGGTCGCGTCGTACCAGCTTCTTAATGGTTTTGTTGCGCACCTGGTTAATTGACAAAGCTGACAATGGGTCTGTTCGTCTTTCTTCCATTAGTCGAAGTGTTTCTGCCGAAAGTTTGGACTTTTTGCCCGTACGCTTGCTCTCGCAAAACTTCGTCCCTTCTTCCTTGAGGATTTCCACCACTTCTTCAAGTTTCTGGTCTACGTCATCTGTGGTTTCCAAGGCAGCGAATCGATTTTCCGATTTTAATTGGAATGTTTCAGACCCAACAACGGTTTGGAGTAGGTTTGGTTGAATCGTCGGTTTATTGCTATAGCCGACATTATAATACATACTTTGTAAATATTTCAAGTATCTAACTACTACGGCTTAGACAGACAGCCCTCTGGGCTCTGACAGATGGATGAAAGGGCAGATGGACGAATTCTTTGTAATAGGGTTCCGTTGATACCCTTTGAGTACGAAACCCTAAAAACTAATATCAGTTAGCATGCCTTACCCTTCAGCAAGCGTCAAGTTCCTAGTACTAATTCCATCACTGAATGACGACACGAACTGTGTGACAGCCAAGGTTATGTTGATGATAATCAGCGGCACCGTGAACTGCAGTATTAACAGCCCCCAGGATCGGACCCAGACTAGTACCAGCTTCATCCATACAGCTAGAGCGTGTTGACAGATCAGACGAAAACCGGTCACCTCGCCGCTGTTAGTTAGATTCACTGGAATTATTCGTGAAAAGATTTAGAAGGATTGCACACACTAAATATATTTTGTAGGGTTTTGTTTGAAAAATATCAAACAATATCTGAGGAGCATTTTCAGCACAATCATAATCATTTTCTACTTAGTTATTGGTTTCTTAACGATGTTTTTCCTTCACCGGAGGGTGAAGGGAAGAACTTACGCTTAAAATAATTATTGTCTCTATAATGGGAGTGAACATACCTCTGCAATAGTACATGCTTCTAGTCTTGCGCTATATTGTCTACATATATCTGTAGATTTAGCAATCATATTAATATGATGTCTATTAATCTGAATTATATTCATACTAAATTGTGCTGACTAAATCTATAATCATTTGTCATCCATAATGTTTGTGGCAGTTTTCTGATGAACGCCTTCTTTCAGAAAGACCCCAGTGGAAGTGGACGTGGCTAAGCCCCGATGCTATGACCAAAAACGAGATCGACTTCATTATGACGGACAAAAAGCGCATATTTAGAGATGTCTCAGTGATCAATAGGTTTAAAACCGGCAGTGATCACCGACTAGTCCGAGGCTCTCTAAATATCGACTGCAAGCTTGAACGTGTTCGTCTAATGAAGTCCACGCTCGGACCCAACATGCTACAATCCGTGGTCGGGTCCGAAACGTTCCAGCTGAAACTGGAGAACCGATTCGCTGCACTGGAAACCACAATTGACGTTGACGATGACCAGGATCTCGACCATGTGGTGGCTATCCTCAGGGAGGAGGGGACAACATTCTGTGAGACGCGAGGTGCTGGCAAGAAGTCTAAGCTTTCAGAAAAATCTCTACAGCTAATGCAAGCGACGTGAAAACCCCGCTGTCACTTCGTCAGATCAACGGACTCTCAACAAAAAGATTTTTAAATTGGTACGACGTGACCTCCGGAACTCCAACACACGCACAATTAAAGAAGCGATAGAGCAAAACCGGGGGTGAAAAGTATTTGTCCAATAGCTGGGCCGAAGCCATCTGACAAAGTTGACCACTTCTAGCGGGAGTGTCGTTGCTTCTAAGCCGGAGATTCTTAAGGACGTAAAAGACTTCTACAGCCAACTATACACCTCACAAGCGTCCCTTCCCCAACCCGGTATTGAGGATCCTAGAGCTACTCTAACCCGCCACTATACCGAAGATCTGCCAGAAATCAGCCTAGATGAAATTGTGATGGCTCTCAAACAGCTTAAAAACGGAAAAGCCCCCGGAGAAGATGGAATTACAACGGAGCTCTTAAAAGCCGGTGGAACTCCTTCGCTACTACAGCTTCAGCGTATTTTTAATTCCGTCCTCTTTTCAGGGAGAACTCCGAAGACATGGAGTAAAAGTGTGGTTGTTATGTTCTTCAAAAAGGGGGACAAAACCCTTTTGAAGAACTATCGACCTAACTCCCTCTTAAGCCATGTCTATAAGCTTTTTTCGAGAGTCATCACAAATCGTCTCGCGCGCAGGCTCGACGAATTTCAGGCTCCCGAGCAGGCTGGGTTTCGAGGAGGATACGGCACCATAGACCACATTCACACAGTGCGGCAGGTTATACAGAAGACCGAAGAGTATAACCAGCCCCTGTGTTTAGCGTTTGTGGACTATGCGAAAGCCTTTGACTCCATTAAAACCTGGTCTGTTCTGGAGTCTCTGCAACTGTGCCAAGTTGATTGGCGATACGTGCAAGTGTTGAGAGGTCTGTATGACGCCGCGACTATGACCGTCCAAGTACAAAATCAGCAGACTGAACATATCCACTTACATAGAGGTGTGAGACAATGGGACGTTATTTCCCCCAAATTGTTCACAAACGCTCTAGAGGATATGTTCAAAACGATGAACCGGAAAGGACGGGGCCTAAATGTCAATGGCAATTACCTCTCACACTGAGATTTGCAGATGATATCGTCATCATGGCTGAAACCGTGCAGGACTTGCAACACATGCTGACGACCCTTGCTGATTCTTCTGCACGCATTGGTCTCCGGATGAACTTAGATAAGACCAAGATCATGTTCAACGAGCATGTTATTCCGGAACCGATTGCCCTAAACGGAGTTCCTCTTGAAGTTGTTCACGAATACGTCTGGGCAAATACCTTGGGCAAATCTTACAATTGGGTAGAAACAACTTCGAGAAGGAAGCTCGCAGAAGAATACAGTTGGGATGGGCAGCATTCGGAAAAAATCGTCGAGTCTTTTCATCGCCCATACCACAAAGCCTATGGACGAAAGTCTTTAACGAGTGCGTCCTACCCGTAATTACTTACGGAGTCGAGACGTGGACACTGACGGTGCGAATAGTTCACCAATTCAAAGTCGCTCAGCGAGCTATGGAGAGGGCTATGCTCGGAGTTTCTCTGAAGGATCGAATTCGAAACGAAGTTATCCGTCAGAGAACCAAAGTTATCGACATAGCTCAAAGTATTAGCAAGCTGAAATGGCAGTGGGCTGGTCACATCTGTCGTAGAACCGATAACCGTTGGGGTAGACAAGTTCTAGAGTGGAGACCACGGCTCGGCAAACGTAGTGTAGGACGCCCTCCAGCTAGGTGGAGCGATGATATACGCAAGTTGGCTGACAGCGGTTGGAAACGAATAGCTGAAGATCGAGCTCAGTGGCGTGCCATGGGAGAGGCCTATGTCCAGCAGTGGACGAAAATTGGCTGATAATGACAGGCCTGTCGCACTCCGCGCTGTAGCTATGAAACTACAAGTACCTCCGCGCACCCACTAGGGTTCAAGTTCAGTCAGTTAAGTGTCACGCGCGCTCTCGATCGGCCGCGCGCCTTACTTGTACCTACCTCAATATTATATTCCTTGCTTCATATAGTAACTGTAAAGAATAATTATGTAAAAAGCAAAGAATGTCACACATAAAATGGTAGGTAGGTATAAATCAGCTAAGTTTCATGTTACAAAGGAATTCACGTAATGATCTTTAGGGAATTTCTATCGACATTACATCTTGCTTTATTTAGTTAGTTCTAAGATAAATAAATAGGGTAGGTACCTACTAACGTTTACTTCAATTTTCCTTTTTTTCTTTCTTAATGATTTTGTCGTGTCATACGATAGTCAGATTTTTATAATCGGAAAGTTAATGTAATTAAAGTACTTATAGATCTCAGATCACTGAGATTAACTGAGATCTGATAAGTATCTGCAGAGATATGACGATAAACGTCTCAAACTTGCTACTGAAATTGACTCGCGGGGCATGGAAGTCGGTGTTTTAGTTTTTAATCTACTTCACAAAAACGGAGGAGGTTCTCAATTCGACGGTTTTTAGGGTTCCGTGCCCAAAGGGTACCAACGGAACCCTATTACTGAGACTCCGCTGTCCGTCTGTCTGTCTGTCTGTCTGTCTGTCTGTCTGTCTGTCCGTCTGTCACCAAGCTGTATCTCGTGAACCGTGATAGTTAGACAGTTGAAGTTTTCACACATGATGTATTTCTGTTGCCGCTATAACAACAAATACTAAAAACAGAGTAAAGTTAAAGATAATAGAGGGTCCCCATACAAGAAACGTGTTTTTTTCGGCATTTCACGCCATCTATGAACGCTTAGTTAGGTAAACGTCCCATAGATGGCGTTATATTGAAATGTCGATCCCTAACACCTTTGTTAGACGTTAGAAGGAGTTGTAAGAAACGAAATGTTTATTAATTATTATTTTTTGCTGGCGAATAATGATAGTGGTATTTTTTGCTAGATCTTATAAAATACTGTAGTGTGGTACGGAACCCTACGAGTGCGAGTCCGACTTGCACTTGGCCAGTTTATTTAAATGTTTGTGACCTCAGAACTCTGTCAGATCTTAACCGATTTGAAATTTAAAATTCTTTTTTAGGGTTCCGTAGTCCTGATACCCTTATATTTTCGTCATGTCCGTCTGTCTGTCTGTGTGTCTTTCTGTCTGTCCAAGGTTTTGCTAGGAGACCGTTAGTACTAGAAAGCTGAAATTGTGTAGGTATGTGTGTATATCAATAACGCCGACAAAATGGTGAAATAAAATATTGGAATTTTTTTATTTTGATATTACTATCACAAAATAAAGTTTTCCTAGAATGAATAAAATACATAATTATTTTTGGTCGAAAAAGTGAGTCGGCTCCTACACTATTATAATGTTACAAGTCAAACAACCTACGATTCTAGGCAAGTGATACTATTGTCGCGTTATTTAACTTACGCAATCTAAAACTTTACTCAATTTTAATTGAACGTCACGTATTTTAGTTTAACTGTAGTACTTTTATCCTACCTCGACATTAAACATTAATGTAGTACTTATTATCAGTAATGTACTCATTACATTGATCTACGAGTATTCTTCTACCAATTAAAGGCTTACAAGTTTTCTCATAACATTCAACCCTATAGTAAAGGCCGCGAGTTGACCGAGTTATTCACTCTCGCTGTGCGGACTTACGGTGCATTTTACTGTGCGCAACACGCGGTTCACAGTTACTATTAGTTGATACTGTGGCGCAAATTAAAGGTCGCACCCGAGGCGTGAAGCGCATTTTGAACGTTACCAGCGTTGTAACTAGGTTTAATCTCGCATTTTTGCTCTCAGGGAGTGCAATTTCTGTACTTGTACTATTCATTATTCTGTGATAATTATGAATGTTTGTGAAATGTATGAAATTTGATTTGATTTGATTATTTCTTTGCTAGACAGTGCATTGTAGGACATTGTCTGATAATGATGGCAAAATGACTCACATTGTTCCATCGAGTCCCCTTCTGTATTTGAGTCTATTGTAGCCGTCCCGTCTTCCGAAACAGAATTAACCGGCGCTAGATCTGCTCCTAACCTTAAAATAATCATTCTATTAGTACAATATATATTTATTACACACTTTAGCACTTTGCCACGATCTCACCTGATAGACATAGCCGATGCGGTGTAATGGTAAAACAATAATATCGTTTAAAAACTATAAAAGAACCGACTTCAATACCGCGCTATTCATTTTCAGTACCAATTTTGAGATGTTTATCTCAATATCTTTGGAGATACTTATCAGACCTCGATAAAGCTACCATGGTACCACACTTGGGATATCTCCTTTCGAACAAAAAAATAATAATCAAAATCGGTTCATAAACGACGAAGTTATCCGCGAACAAACATTAAAAAAATATATATATATACGGTCGAATTGAGAAACCTCCTCCTTTTTTTGAAGTCGGTTAAAAATAACTTGTATGTATTAAGCGTATTTCGTTTAGTTGGTGTCAATATTGTAGTATTTATTATACAGACCTTCTATCATGGTAGGTAGGTGAATAAAAATTATATCTTTTATTTATATCCATTCCCGACAACATTTTGTCTCTTGTCAGTGGAAAGAAGTAGGAGAAATAATACGATAATATCGTTTAAAAATTAAAAAAGAACCGACTTCAATGCCACGCTATTCATTTTCAGTACCAATTTTGATATGTTTATCTCAATATCTCTAGAGATACTTATTAGACCTCGATGAAATTACCATGGTACCACACTTGGGATATCTCCTTTCGAACAAAAAAAAAAGAATAATCAAAATCGGTTCATAAACGACGAAGTTATCCGCGAACAAACATTAAAAAAATATATATATATACGGTCGAATTGAGAAACCTCCTCCTTTTTTTGAAGTCGGTTAAAAATAACTTGTATGTATTAAGCGTATTTCGTTTAGTTGGTGTCAATATTGTAGTATTTATTATACAGACCTTCTATCATGGTAGGTAGGTGAATAAAAATTATATCTTTTATTTATATCCATTCCCGACAACATTTTGTCTCTTGTCAGTGGAAAGAAGTAGGAGAAATAATACGATAATATCGTTTAAAAATTAAAAAAGAACCGACTTCAATGCCACGCTATTCATTTTCAGTACCAATTTTGATATGTTTATCTCAATATCTCTAGAGATACTTATTAGACCTCGATGAAATTACCATGGTACCACACTTGGGATATCTCCTTTCGAACAAAAAAAAAAGAATAATCAAAATCGGTTCATAAACGACGAAGTTATCCGCGAACAAACATAATATATATATATATATATATACGGTCGAATTGAAAAACGTCCTCCTTTTTTGGAAGTCGGTTAAAAAAGACGTTTTAACATGGTCCGGACGAACCACGGATTTGGCTTGCTATCGAACGTATCGCTTTGCCCGCCGCTTTACCCTTTATATCGAAAAATATATGGACGCATTCAGAGTTGCCCTTCGCTGAAGGAAAAAAGTCATGTGAAATCCCGTGGCTTATTCAGCTAATTTAGCTTCTCATCAAGCGGACTAAGCTGGCAGGATACAGGTGTTGGGTAAGCTATCTTCTAATAATGTCCCTGCATGGTGGTAGTAGGGCCTTTGCCAGCTGCTACCCTCAAATTGGGAAATCATTCACTAAAAACCTGGCGATGAGCTGTCCAGTGTAGACCTAGGATGCTAACTCACATCCTCGACCACATCAGCAGGTGAGATAGTGGTGAAACATTTACCTTTATGCTTTTATAAAAAAATGTGATAGTGCCTTTATTATTTCGAACGTTCTTGTATATCACAATATATCACGCAGATATGAATCACTAATTACATACTTAAAACCAGTCAAAGATAATGACGGAAAAATACATGCATACCGATAAGGGTGATTTATTACGTAGGTCAATAATAAAAGCTGTGCCTTGCCTAAGGCGCGACTGGACATATATATTTTTTTATTTAGGACAGAAAGCATTTGAATACTAGGACCTAATTTCCTTAAATAAAATGAAACTTAATACTGCAGTCAGCATAAATGTACGTATATCATGTCCTTTTCACATATTTTTTCTAGGAAAAATGTGCCTGAAAAGTCTAACATGCGACCATCGGTTTGAGGCATTTATTCTTATTTTAGTTGCATACATTTACTTGATGTCGATAAATTGATGGGAATTAAAATGGTCAAATCATTTAATTTTTTAAACGTTAAATTGTTTTCACTATTGAACTATGATAAAACATGCTTTATATGAGCATTTACATGTTGTCATGTTAGAGCTTACATTTTACATTGCCTTATTATACCGTAAATTGTAATACTAGGAATGGAAAAAAACATCAAAATAACTAACATATTTTATTTAAAACTGTGGCGCCAGTGCCAAAATATATATATATACTACTACTAGCAATATATACGAGGGATACTTACTGTTTTTTATGACCTGATACAAGATCCATCAAACATCATGGCGGAATATGACAATTAGTCAAAAGCCTTGCTTTCAGTGGGTGACAAAGGTTTTTCTTGATTTTTTTAAAATACTGAATAGGCAAACAATTGGCCACTTTATTATATTTATACTTAATATCAGGACCAAAGACAACCAGTAGTCTGTATCTGATGATTACGCGTGTGGAGTTTAGGTTTAAAACTAGAATCGGAATGACATTCGACTATCTTGTTAGGATGGCACCTCTCATCGCCACTCCACTCCTGCAGTACTTAGGCGTGGTTTTTATTCTGGATAGCCAAGTGTTTGACTATTATCTCACCTGTCGTCTAGTGACGAAATGGTGGACGGCGTAGGACGTTTGCCTAGAAGACGTTTGCCTATTAACTCTCTACTCTTGTATCTATATTTACACGTACATGCAAGGTAGAAGGAAGACATCCTAGACTCCCCTATCCGACAATGGACCGTTATAAAGGTGTTGAAGATCTTTTCAGGCTAGCCCGGAACATTAAACAGAATTTATGAGGATGATTGCTGACCTATAGAAAGAAGAAGAAGAGCGATACAAAAATTAAAAACTTACGACATAAATACATCTTCCAGCGAAGTGGCGATGAGACCGTAGTTCTTGAACTTTATACTGTCGATGTTGGCCTCCAGATCCGACAGCATTTCCTCGAACAAGTGGGCGTGGTCGTTCAAAAGATTGTACGTCACTTCCGACACTGAAAGTTTGATGGCTTTATTAAAGTATATATTTTTTCATACCACCTATTTGAAAAACGCTGATTGGTTCCTTGATGAGTGCGCTCAAAAAAGGTCTTTTCTTTTCATTTTGAGTGGGCGGTAAAGAGTTTTTTTAGGGTTCCGTTCCTCAAAAGGAAAAAAGGAACGTCTGTCTGGACAGACAGAAAGACACCTTACGGACACGGACACTTTTTTCTCAGGAACGCGTAAAGGTATTAAGTTGAAACTAAATCAAATACTCGGGTCTACGGTATTCAGCATTTTTTTTTCGCATATTTTGCGATTTCAAAAGGGAACCAATACCTATAGGGTACTTCCCGTTGGTCTAGCTAGAATCTGAATTTTGACAAGAAGCAGTCTTGAAGCACTTGTATAGGAAAACATCTCAAAACCGTAAATATGTAGATGTACAAAATAGTTCATTATGGTACAAGTGTGTAATGTTGGTGATTACCGCTGGGGCGCCATTGCATTGAGAACAATGGCGACCAACGACTAAAAAGTAAAAATAATGAGGTTTCATTTTTTTTGTTTGTCGCGGATAGCGTTTTAGCCACGTACAGAATGGGGAAATCGTTTTTACAAAGAAAACAAATAGTAGATTGTATACCAAGGGTGCAGTATAGTACGTTACTGCGAGGCCACTTTTTTGAATCCAGAGCGAAGCGAAGGATTCTAAAGTAGAATCCTGAGCGTAGCGAGGGATTTAAAGTACGTCTGCCGAGAGAAAATAATATTGCAGCCGAGTTTTACACTCTGCTTTTCATCCCCCTCTACGAGAAAAGGGAATAGATAAAAGGCTCTATAAAATAGCAGTTCAAGAGCATCATATTGTAAAAGACGCTGACTAACATAAACAAACGTTATAAACCAATAAACACATATAGTTTCCGAAAAAAACTTGGCACCTCTTGCAGTTTTGACCCGATAAACATTTTACCCTTAACTCATTGACATATTACACATAAGGACATGAAATACCTACAAAAAAGGTGCATATCTAAACTTAAAACGTATGCCATTAATTGTCCATTGGTCCATTGTTAGAATTGTGTCAATCAAGGTCATCAATGGGCCAATGGACAATCAATGGCAGTTATTTTAGGTTCCATTATGACTTCTAAAGCACTTTAATTATATACATACAAGCAAATGTATCGCGGCACCTCCATGTCTACATGTATTTCCTACTCCATGGTTAAATGTGTTATTATGACAGTCTGTGACCACAAACTAAAAATTCCAATAATTCTGGCGCTGTTTTTTCTTCTTGGCCACCACAAGATATGTGTATTGTGCCACTTTGCGTGCTTAATTTTTTTTTTAAATTTGTTTCTCCGTCTATTTGACGTTGCGGTATTTTTTTTAACTTAATTAGCGCCGCGCGCTCTCTATTTAATTCGACAGTAACATTTCCCGTACAAGTTTATTATTGAACCTGACACTATAAAAGATATGGCATTATAAAAGAACAGGCAACAGCCAAAAATTAAAAAAATACTTTCCCGCCCTAGCGGAAAAGACCTATTTTGCGCGCACTTATCGAGGAACAAACCATCACTTTTCGAATAGATGGGATGAAAAGTTATATTTGAGTGAAAGTTTTGTTTATTAAACGCGTAAAAGTTAAAATTATCTATTTGAAAAATTCACCCGGTATCACGAAAAGTTCACAACATTATCGTCGGCTGACTTTTTTTCCCTTCAAGATATTGGGTTAGCTGTAATTTGACAAACATTTCAACCGGGAAGCAATGACTGAAATTTATATTTTTTGGGAGTGAAAACTTCTTTAACGGCTTTGTGTACTTGTTGGAATGGGTAAAAAATGTTAAACTCGCGTCAAGACACGTGACCTGCTAGGCTATTCTGTAAGCAATCTCGACAGCGGAATCCGCGGTGAGATTTGAATTTCGTATTACGAAATTCAGCCGTATTACGAATGTGATACGATTGAATTTCGTAGTACGAAATTCAAATCTCACCGCGGATTCCGCTGTCGAGATAGCTTACAGAATAGCCTAGCTGATCGAAAATTCGTAAGACGGAGGGAGAATAGAAACTTTTTGAGGAAGGATAGGATTTTTTTGAGAGTAGACCATATGTTCAAATTTTCAATTCTGCGTGGAACTCCCGGAGTGCAACCCGTTGTTTTTTTTACGTGCGTGGGTGGTTTCCCCGAATCGCAGCTGACGATCACGGGGCTTCATGATGGATGGTTGACCTAAGAAGAAATTGGTCATGCAAATCAGTTGCTGGCTTGCTGACTTTTACGGGGAAAGTAAGACTCGACATTCTAACCTCAAGATAACGGGCGTATTATCTAAAGATAGTGAGGCGCAATGACGCGCGAAATTCTATCAATCAAAGTTTAGCGTGCCACAGTTTCTGTTATAGGCAGACGTCATAGATTGCCTATATTGCCATCAGAAAAGCATCTTGCTTATTATGTAACCTCATATACTAAAAAACAGAATTCTTAGATTGAAACAACCCTGTGATAGTGTACTAAAAATAATAAAATATAATATAATATGTGATAATAATATAATACAATAACAATTGTTACTCACCTCGATCATCCTTAACCGATATGGTCGGTATATATTTCCCAATAAGTTCCGTGCAAGCGTCTAGATCAAAGTGGTCCTGTTTGACGACCACCAGCGAGTACCCGACGCCATGGTGACGTTTAAGGAAGTGCGGGGAGCCAACGCATTGTAAACGTCCGTGGGCCATGATGGCCACGCGGTCGCCTAGGTAGTCCGCCTCGTCCATGAAGTGAGTTGTCAGGATCATGGAACGACCTGAACGATTGAATATGGACATTGTTGAAGCGGTCTGAAGCAGAGTTCAACATCAATGCAACTTAATAATAATATGAAATGAGAGAGTTTGCGAGGATGGGTGGATGGATTTTGGTAACTCTTTCACGCAAAAACTACTTAACGGAATTTAATGAAATATTACACATACTCGTAGGTATGTAATTTATAAACTCCATTAATTTATAGACTCCTTTTTAACGCGGGCGAAGCCACAGGAAATATCTAGTATTATAACTGCTGTGTTTGTTTGTGACTTTTTCACGGTTATAGGTACGGCATAACTGGTTTAGGTGAATTTTGGACACGGATAGCCAAGAGGGTAGAATTTGATGTAGGACATGTTTTAATGCGGTATGCTAGGAAGGTAAGTGTATAACTCTAAAAACAAGGACTCCTATCTATAAGGGTACTGAAAGTATACTGAGTATAATGTTTCTACTTGTAGCTAGTGCAGGGTAGAAATAAATAACCGGCCAAGTGCGTGTCGGGCCACGCGCAGTGTAGGGTTCCATAGTAGCCTGTTATTCAATGCAAGTCTATACCCGTTATAAAAAAGCAACTAGGTACTTCGTCTTTGTCACTTTAAAGGATTTATTCTAAGGATTTTGTATTTGGTATAAAATTATACAATACCCAAGTTCAACGACTATTACTGCTAAACTAATAAAGTTATCTTAACCGCTATAATTTTCTTTTCCTTTAAAGTTCATGAAATGCGCTATTATCACGAATTTTTCCAGATTTTTCAAGCCAGCAGTTTAGCTTTTAGAGGGGGGGGGGGGGACGCCCTACTGGAACAAAAATTTGCACTTTAAAGTTTAATTTTCGTAACTGGAGCATTCAATCGAATGGTGTTAGCAACCCTTAAGTCATTTTGAAAGACCTATTCAACGATACCCCACACGATGGGGTAGACGATGAAAAAAAAATTCATCCCATCTTCTCATATGAGGCGATATGAGGGAGCTACCCTAAAAAAAATATTTTTCTCAATTTTATTTCAGCACTTTGTCGGCGTAATGTATATACATACCCTACAAAATTACAGATTTCTAGTATTAACGGTCTCTTAGCAAAACCTCGGACAGACAGACAGACAGACAGACAGACAGACAGACAGACGGACATGACGAAACTATAAGGGTTCCTTGTCAGGACTACGGAACCCTAAAAAGGACTTTCATACAAAAAAAAAACATGATGAGACTTTTGCATGGTGTAAGGACATTGTCTAGTGTCCGTCTGGCCAGTTAGTTTATCACCCTCAAGTTGAAAAATCTGGCGCCAAACAGAAGTTTCAACTTTCAAGTAGCCAGTGTCAAGTATTAAAATTCGTCAAAACTTGAATTTTTAATTTAACTCGTAAAGTTTATGCCGCAGTCACATTTCAGGTCAAGTTTCAAGTCAAAGTCTAGTCCAAGTCATACCCTCAATAAAGATGTGGACTTTATTGAAGATTTTAGTGGAATTTTGGTGAGAACGGAAATAGCATGTTTTTCAACATTGTGCTGTTTCCCTACACTCGCATATATTAACTGGCACTTAATGGTTAATAATCCACAATTATTACATATTAACTCGCGGAAGAACACAGGTTTTAGGAAAAAATACAATGAGAGCACACACACTTTATTACGTTTCCGCTAAAACTTCTACGAAAGTTTGGCAATATTAGATAATTCATACATTAGAAAATGTACACCGGCAGCTGTCCTTGAATATCAGTTTCCATTCTAGGACTAGCGTGCTGTCTTTTTCGACTGCATCGTCACTTATCAACAGGTGAGATAGTGGTCAAACGCTAGCCTATACGATTTTTTTAAACATGTGTCTTGTGGCGAAGACTTATTTTGATGCAGGTGTAGCCATAATCAATAACTCGATGATAATGCAGAATGGTCATTAATACGAGAATTAAGCTTATAACCTGTTAAGCAATCGCTTAAACATGATGTAATTGCTAGCTAGCTTTTGAAACGTCACCGTTGCAGATAACTTTCGAAACTTTTCGTCTAAGCCGCGGAAGCAAATCTTTTCAATAGAAGTAAAATTGTTTGGATCTTCCAATACAATTTCCGCGAGGGCATGAACGATTGTTACTTATAACATACCTATAGGCTAGCGTTTTACCACTACCTCACCTGATGGTAATTGATGATGTGGTTATGAATGGCAGCATAGCCGGTACACATCGTCAGATGTTCTGGCGACAGATTTTTAACTTGAAGGCACATATCACTATATGTGTATTATAGTTATTTGAGGGTAGTGGTTAGCCAGCTAGACACAGAATACGTGGACACAGATAGTTGCTAGGATAAAGTAAACACACGAAATAAAAGTAAAATTCAATGTTTTACTCTCTGAATACGGAAAAATAACAGAAACCGCGTCAACCCGTAATTCCAAGCGACGCTCTATGTCTAAAATCCGCGCACGCCTCACATAGCATTTTTACAGATAGTAAGGTAACTGCACAAGATATTTTAATAAAACACGATTAGAATATTTAGTAAACATATTATCTACGCATCGACGTTTACAGAGTGACTTATGAACGTGAAAATACACTATTTAAGAGTAGTTATTCACTTTAAGTTCGTTAGTTGACGCCTTTTGGTTTATTCAGTACTAGCAGCCCGCCCCGGCTTCGCACGGGTAGAACATATATACCTACAAAATTTGCATCAGTTTGTTGCATCGAATATAAAATATTAACATATTTAACAATCATCGTCATATTTCAACCAATTTACACACAAACCTTAACGAATTATGCACCTAAGACCTAAACCTTCCTCATAAACACACTGGCTATTGGTGAAAACCGCATGATAATCAGCATGATAGTTCAGAAGCTATTGAGATTATTGCGAACAGACAGACAGACGCAGTGATGGACATTGTTTTATAATACTTACGTAGTCATATTGGACGGCCCTTTGGCGTAAAGGATAGTTACCCTGATACTGACCCGAGGGTCATTGGTTCTAATCCTAGCTATATACCTACCAATGAAAGTTTTATGTGCATTCATAAATCATGGATTTAGTGGAAATCTTTCGTGGAAATCTACCAATAATTAAGATAGTTTAAAAACTAAAACAACTGACTTCAATGCCCCGCGAGTCAATTTCAGTAGCAAGTTTGAGACGTTTATCGTCATATCTCTCAAGATACTTATCACATCCCAATGAAATTACAATGGGACTACCTCGGAAACGTACCCTACCGATTCCGAATCATTCAAATCGGTTCACAATTGACGGAGTAATCGCGTAACATACACACACAAAAGAACTTCCTTCTTTTTGGTAGTCGGTTGAAAAGTAGCTTACCACCAAGGAGAACATCTGCCGCCGTAACCTTACGGTGATTCCCGATGCAAAAAGTAGGGGTATTATTAGGGGTTTAACGTTTGTATCTGTGTGTCTGTCTGTAGCATCTTAGCACCCAACCGGATGAACCGATTTTGATTTAAAGTAGGGTATACGTTTAACGTGTGTATCTTTGTGTCTGTCTGTAGCACTGTAGCACCCAACCGGTTGAACCGATTTTGATTTTATTATTGATAGTATTTTTTTTTTATAGGTGTCTTCATCGAGTGTTCATAGCTTTGATTCATGAAAATTCGTTCAATCGTTATAAAACTATGAGCTTTAACCAACTTTCATAGGTCTGATCAATTCGAAAATCTTCTTCTTCAACGATATTGTAAGAACATGGACTCTAGTGGACTGGACTCTACAGAATACTCAAATCCTCACCAACTTACAGCTCAGATTTTAAATGTCGTGTTTAGAGTCATTGGAATGCTTTTAATGAAATGATTATACATAGATCAGTCGGGCTGGTTTAAAATATCTAATACTATAAGAATCTTTGTCCTGACATACTGACTGACTCACTGACTCACTGACTCACTGACAGACAACGCACAGCCTAAACCGCTGGTCGTAGAGACTTGAAATTTAGAGAGTATATTTGTCTTAGTACGTAGAGGTGTACTAAGAAAGGATTTTTCAAAATTCACCCCTTAAGGGGATGAAATGGGGGTTCAAAGTTTGTATGGAGAAACAAGATTAGATAGTCTTTTCTATCCGAAACTTTACACAAGTGCTTCAGTACAAAAATAAGTAAATACGTGTTTCAGGTTTTTTTGAAATTCCACCCCTAAGAGGGTGAAATGGGGTAACAAAGTGTGAAAATCAATATTTTTTCGGATTGCGCTGAAATTTGGCATGCAGATAGTTATTACAACGTTAGTTACCTCTGAAAAAGGATTTTTCAAAATTCACCCCTGAAGGGGATGAAACGGGGTTCAAAGTTTGTATGGAGAAACAAGTTTAGATAGTCTTTTCTATTCGAAACTTCATACAAGTGCTCAAATAAAAAAATAAGTAAATACGTGTTTCAGTTTTTTTTAATCCACCCCTAAGAGGGTGAAATGGGGGTAACAAAGTGTGAAAATCAATATTGTTTCGGATTGCGCTGAAATTTGGCATGCAGATAGTTATTACGAAGTTAGTTCCCTCTGAGAAAGTATTTTCCAAAATTCACCCCTGAAGGGGATGAAACGGGGGTTCAAAGTTTGTATGCAGAAACAAGATTAGATAGTATTTTCTATTCGAAACTTCATACAAGTGCTCCAGTAAAAAAAAGGTAAGTACGTGTTTCAGGTTTTTTTAATTACACCCCTAAGAGGGTGAAATGGGGTAACAAAGTGTGAAGATTAATATTGTTTCGGATTGCGCTGAAATTTGGCATGCAGATAGTTATTTTAACATAGGTTAAGAAAGAATTTTTCAAAATTCACTCTTCAAGGGGATGAAGCGGGGGTTCAAAGTTTGGATAGTTATTTTATTCGACATTTCACACAAGTACATAAATAAGTAAATACGAGTTTCAGACTTTTTCAAAATGCCACCTTAACAGGATAAACTGGGGTAACAAAGTCTAAAAATCAATATTGTTTGCTGGATTGCGCTGAAATTTACAATGCAGATAGTTATTATGACGTAGGTATCCGCCCAGAAAAGATTTTCTAAAAATTCCTCCCGGATACGGAACGGGGAATCATAGTTTGTATGGCGAAACAAGATGAGATAAAGTACGAGTTGTAGGATTTTTCGAAATGGGGTAGACAACAAAGTCTGAAACTTTGGGTTTTTCGGGATTTATAAATATGAATCCCGAATTGCCTTAGTCACGCGATAACATAAAAACGGGTGAACCGATTTGGCTAATTCTTTTTCGATGTCTTTATTGATAGAATCGTTTTTACAAAAGAAAAGTTTTAAGTAAATAAAATATTTTTTTAACGCGGGCGAAGCCGCGGGACACTTCTAGTTATATTATATACATAGATCATTATTATTTTATACAATAGATCATATTATTATACTATATTGACTTCAAATTGATAGTGATCGGTGGGTATCTACAGAAAAGCTAAGCTTATAATAATATTTTCGTAGTAACTATGACCTATTCTGTGGTTTGACTGCAAATATTTTATTAATTTTGCGATGCGTGTATGTGAAATCCGTGATATCTTCTTGAGTTTTTATTAGAATTATATACTGTAAAGGACAATTTTAATCTATGATATGTGGCCAAGCTAATTAACGTAATTATTTGGATAAGGATTAATACTATATACTTGAAAATAGCCTTGGAAGTTATGTCATATTTTTTAACAAAAAATTTAAGATTAAAGTGGTTACTGTGCGTCAACCTTAAGAGATAGACATGTGCTGTCGCGGACTTTTTTGTAGGTCTTATTAAGTTGTACAACTCTTCCATAGAAAATATTCTTCCATCTGTTTTCAATTGAGCAGCGTTCGTAAGAAACGTGTTTTTTCGACCGTTTTTTTGTCGACTTAGGTTGAAAATTAGGTCTCTACGAATGTACCTTTGATTTAAACGGGATAATATATAGTTTATTTTCATTTCGAAAGTTCATTCTATATATTAGTGAAATAATTTTTTAAATCAGTCCAGTAGTTTTTGAGCCAAATCATTACAAACATACAAAAATACAAAAATACAAATGTTCTCTCTTTATAATATTACTAGCAGCCCGCCCCGGCTTCGCACGGGTAGAACATATATGCCTACAAAATTTGCATCAGTTTGTTGCATCGCATATAAAATATGAACATATTTAACAATCATCGTCATATTTCATCCAATTTACACAAAACCTTAACGAATTATGGATCTAAACCTTCCTCATAAACACTCTGGCTATTGGTGAAAACCGCATGATAATCCGTTCAGTAGCTATTGAGATTATTGCGAACAGACAGACAGACGCAGTGATGAACTTTGTTTTATAATACTTACGTAGTGATATTGGACGGCCCTTTGGCGTAAAGGATAGTTACCCTGATTCTGACCCGACGGTCGTTGGTTCTAATCCTAGCTATATACCTACCAATGAAAGTTTTATGTGCATTCATGAATCATGAGTTTTCGTACAGTGGTTGTGGGATCATTAAATCTACCAAAAAGTAGCTTACCATCAAGGAGGACATCTGCCGCCGTAACCTTACACCGTTCCCCGACGCAAAATGTAGGGGTAATATACGTTTAACGTGTGTATCTGTGTGTCTGTCTGTAGCATCTTAGCACCTAACCGGATGAACCGATTTTGTTTTTATTATTGATAGTTTTTTTTTGTTTGATAGATGTCTTCATCGAGAGTTTTCTTAGCTTTGATTCATGAAAATTCGTTCAATCGTTATAAAACTATGAGCTTTTTTCTAGTTAATTGCGCTATGAAATCAACTTTCATAGGTCTGATCAATTCGAAAATCTTCTTCTTCAACGATATTGTAAGAACATGGAAGCATTGACCTGATGCTGGGACATCTCCTGGACTCTACAGAATACTCAAATCTTCACCAACTTACAGCTCAGATTTTAAATGTCGTGTTTAGAGTCATTGGAATGATTTTAATGAAAAGATTATATATAGATCAGTCGGGGTGGCTTAAATTACTATATTATTATATATATAGATGAATATTATTTTATACAATAGATCATATTATTATACTATATTGACTTCAAATTGATTGCGATCGGTGGGTATCTACAGAAAAGCTAAGCTTATAATAATATTTTCGCAGTACCTATGACCTAATCTGTGGTTTCACTGCAAATATTTTATTAATTTTGCGATGCGTGTTTCTGAAATTCGTGATATCTTCTAGAGTTTTCATTTGAATTATATACTGTAAAGGACAATTTTAATTTATAATATGTGGCCAAGCTAATTAACGTAATTATTTGGATAAGGATTAATACTATATACTTGAAAATAGCCTTGGAAGTTATGTCATATTTTTTAACAAAAAATTTAAGATTGAAGTGGTTACTGTGAGTCAACCTTAAGAGATAGACATGTGCTGTCGCGGATTTTTTGTAGGTCTTATTAAGTTGTACAACTCTGGCATAGAAAATATTCTTCTATCTATTTTCAATTAAGCAGCGTTCGTAAGAAACGTGTTTTTTCGACCGTTTTTTTGCCGACTTAGGTTGCAAATTAGGTCTCCACGAATGTACCTTTGATTTAAACGGGATAATATATAGCTTATTTTCATTCCGAAAGTCCATTCTATGTATTAGTGAAAGAATTTTTTTAATCGGTTCAGTAGTTTTTGAGCCAAATCATTACAAACATACAAAAATACAAAAATACAAATGTGCTCTCTTTATAATATTAGTATAGATTATAGACTAGCTGTGCCCCGCGGTTTTACCCGCGTCGACATAGTTCCCGTGGGAATATCGAGATAAGAACTACCCTGCGTTATTTCAGGGTCCAGGCTATTTAGATCAAATCTCAGCTTAATCGATTAAGTAGTTTTAGCGTGAAGAAGTAACAAACATTCCTAGTAACACACTCACAAATGTTCGCCCTTATATTATTAGTAGGAATCATTGTTACTCAGACAACCTTTGAAATGGCAGTAAAGTTATTATACGTTATTTATACACTACGTACTACAGAAGACGCTTTAATCATAAAACGCTTAAGGTCTATTCAGAAAATGGCACACACTTTAGCTAGATTAGAAATTTCCGTAAAGTTACACGTTTTGACAATAATATTGTCATTATCTCGACATACCTAATTAAATAAAACTGGCCAAGTGCGAGTCAGACTTTTGTCCCGCACACGGAGGGTTCCGAACGCCATCAACGAATATTTAACGAACTTTTAACACCTACTAAGTAAACGTTAACACAAAGGTAATTAATATTATTAAATATTTGGAAGACCAAGTGTTCTAAATCGTACGACTAACTCAAGAGAATATAAATACTACGTACGTGACTAACTTTCCACTGATTCTAGCTAAATGAAACTCTGTAAGTACTAATATAGAAGATGTAATAATCAATACTGACTGTACACTACTACAATTAAAACTAAAGTAAACAAATCGACCGAGGCCCACAAATTTAACAAATGAAACGCTTGCACGTGCAAATTTTTCCTGTGCTGCCATCTAGTTGCGTCGAGGTGAATTAATTTCAAAGGCTATTACATATTATATACACAGGTAAGCTATTTGTAGTTGATTGCAGATTGAACACCGCACAGCTATGCTCGTTATTTTTTGCCACTTAAATAGAAAAATATGACTCTTCCCGACATATATTGGCTAATAATAATAATACTATTTATTTTAATTGAGAGCTTTAACTAACGAGCTAACTGCTTTAACTGCACAATAACACTAAAGCTACTTCTACTCGCCAATAGATGTCGGGAAGAGTCATATTTTAAGTTGATTTTCGATAAAGTTGATTATTGAAAAACGAATAAAACAAAATTTCTGAAAATGAATCCTAGCTAGATCGATTTATCACCCCCGAAAACACCTGTATACTAAATTTTATTTAATCTTTGGAGCCGTTTCAGAGATTAAGGTAAACACGATAGCGCCATCAATGAAGATTCGTAGATGGCGCTATCGTAAAAAACACGTTTTTTGTTTTAAACCCTTTAATAATTCTTAACTTTGTTCTGTTCTTAGTATTTGTTGTTATAGCGGCAATAGATTTCTATTGCCGCTATAACAACATCTGTGAAAATTTCAACCGTCTAACTATCACGGTTCATGAGATACAGCCTGGTGACAGACGGACAGACAGACAGACAGACAGACAGACAGACAGACAGACAGACAGACAGACAGACAGACAGACAGACAGACAGACAGACAGACAGACAGACAGACAGACAGACAGACAGACAGACGGACAGACAGACATACAGACAGACAGACAGCGGAGTCTCAGTAATAGGGTTCCGTTGGTACCCTTTGGGTTCGGAACCCTAAAAACGATTATGAATTGGCCTGCGAACAATAATGTTCGCGAAATCACGTGGTATTTTATGTACCCAAGGTTCACCTTTCTTTTCCTTCTGTAGCAAGTCCCAGAGAGCGCGGCGTGATGCGGGATCCATGCCAGAAGTTGGCTCGTCTAGTAACACTACCCTCGCCGCCCCACTGAGCGCGATGCCCACGCAAAGTCGACGCTTCTGCCCTCCTGACAGTCCTTGGGATTGGTAGTCCCGCTAAAAAAAAGGATCTTATTTTAAGAATGTAGGATATCTATAAGAAGTAATGGTAATCAAGAACCTAATACCAAATCGATAGAGGCGACTTCGTCTCAACAGCTAATATATATTCGTAATCACCGTTACAAAATTCTTTATTTTGATACCACACTCGATATATTTTGAAAACATTATTTCTTTGTTTTGCACATCCCAATATGCAAGTTTGCGATACAAAAGACTTCAACGCGTGGGACCCATCTCAAATAATTACTCTGACAGGCATTTAGAATTTGGATTTTAATAAAGACCTTTTTTGTGTCATACAAACAGAATCAGTGATACCAACCTTTTCCTGCAGTTCTAGCTTCTCAATCAGAGAGTCAATCTCTTCGGTGAGTTCCTTCCCCTTGAATCCTTTCAACCTTGCGAAGAACTCAAAGTGTTCCTTGACCGTGAGTTCGTTGAACAAGACATTGTGTTGTGGGCACAGACCGAGGTGGGCTCTGGCCAGGCGAGATTGGTTAGCCATGTCGTACCCAGCTACTGATACCGAACCGAAGCTTACTTCTACGTTACCTGAGAATGGTATATGTTGATAAAGTTAGTTTAGGAATACGAACAGTCAGGCAGAATGCAAGTTGCTAAAAAAGTCGTGACGGACTCATGGCTCCCCTGGTTATTCCCCACAGCACATACACACAGCCCCCGGGAAGACATTTGAATTTTTCAGTCCGGGGAGATATCTCCCCTAGACTAGGGGAACGAGGGGACGAAATTAATATTTTGAGTTGCGGTATTGAAACAATGATAAAAATCGAACTGGAAACTCCTTGATCGATCCAAAGTGAACTTTATATTAGAAAAAAGTTATTTAATAGAATTATTTTGTTAAGAAAGCTGTATGAAAATAAAACTTTTTAGGGTTCCGTAGCCGAATGGCAAAAAACGGAACCCTTATAGATTCGTCATGTCTGTCTGTCTGTCTGTCTGACTGTCCGTCCGTAATAAAATGGCTGTGACAACAGCCATTTTATTCCGAAACTGTTAGAACTACAGAATTGAAACTTGGTAGGTAGATGTATTCTGTGAACCGCTTTCCGATTTATATACAAAAATAAAAAATATAAAAGTTTGAGGGGGGGCATCCCATACATGGAACTGAACCAAAAAAAAATTTTTCTTCAAACCTATACTATATCTATATCTATGGATAGGTCTTTAAAAATGACATTGAGGTTCCTAGAATCTTTTTTTTCAAAGTCAATCATTTGAAAGATAGGCGCGTCTAAAGTGGTAAAATGTGTGTCCCCCCCCCTCTAACTTTTAAAGTATGGGAGTGAAAAATCTGAAAAATATATATGCTGTAGATCTCAATAAAAACTAACAACGAAAATTGGTTTGAACGAGATACAGTCAGCAGTTTTAGAGATATGGCGACCGCAAAGATAACTTTGTTTTTCATACAAAGTTCATTTTGTAGTTGCGAAAAATCATAGTTATGGAATACTTAACTGTGTTACGGAACCCTACGAGTGCGAGTCCGACTTGTGCGTGGCCAGTTTATTAATTTTATTGCAGTTGTGCATGCATAGTCTTTTTTTACATCGAACTGGGTAGCACTTGACCACTATCTCACCTGATGTTAAGTGATGATGCGATCGATAATGGAGCGCGGTTAACCATAGTTACTGAATAGTTATTCTGTCATCGTAGTATTCATAGTATGTTTTTTAATTCACTAGAACTTTACGATCTGAGCGTATTTAATAGTGTTTAACTGACTATGTACCCTACTTCCTACTGATTTTATAAATACAAAAGTAAATATGTGTGTGTGTGAGTGCGTGTGTGTGTGTGTGTGTGTGTGTGTGTGTGTGTGTGTGTGTGTGTGTGTGTGTGTGTGTGTGTGTGTGTGTGTGTGTGTGTGTGTGTGAGAATGTTTGTTACCACGTAGGTATCTCCATAACGTCTTTCCCGATTTTAATAAAATTTGTAACGTAGGGACTCTACATTACAAATTAGTTATCTCTACTAGAGATAGTGTTGGCTTTAGAATAAGACATAGGCGCTAATCTTATTTTCGAAAATCATTCACTAAAAGAAGATAAAGTTTCTATAGAAAATGTTATTCCTTGGTCATGGATGTTTCCCTAAACTAGGTATAAATAAACCTTAAAACAAATAATGAAACGCATATTTTTAATTTACTTAAATCTACCTAAGGGGTGTGTAAAAATAATTGTGTTTGTAAAACTCTGTTTGTATCCAGTCGCGATCGAAGTGAATGAAATTTGAAATGCAAATAGTGTAGGTTCTGGAATAACACACAGGTTTATTTTATTTTCAAAAATCAGCCGTTAAAATGCTTAAACAAGGTAGTGATAAAGATTCTATGGGAATTTTAATTACTTGGTTCGATTTACTCAAAACTCGGTAGAAATAAACCTTAAGACTAATATTATAAATGCGGATGTAAGTGTGTACGAATCTGGTATTGTTCGCCAGTTGCCACACACCACGAGACTCAGCTATTGTGTCATATTTTTTAGGTTAGTCGAAAGTTAAGACTATTCAACACTCGGCAGTTAGTTTTTGTAAGTGCCTTTAAGTAGCTACGTATATGGGTTATTTGTAAAGGTGATAAACAGTAAAACTTTCGAGAGTTCACTTCTTGTTATCAACAATAACATACTCGAACAGTTGGCTCTTGATACGTAAATACTTTGCAATTCAGGACATTCAGTGCATAAGTACCTACTCTAATTGCACTTTAAACAATAGAATTGGCCCCACGTCTCTTTCGTCATAATAGATTATTTACGTAGTAACAATCTATAGCTAAAATAAAGCGGTTAATCAACACCAAACGTCAAAATAAAATGCGAAAGTCAATGTTTGTGTATATGTTTGTTACCTCTTTACGGTCAAACCACAGCTACATTAAATAAATTGGCCAAGTGCGAGTCGGACTCGCAGACGTTCCAGCACAGGGTTCCAATTGATCAAAATTTAGCGGAAAATATTTTTTGTAAATATTTGCCTTTGACCAGCTTTTCTCCTAAATAGCGGTAAGCTACTCTTTGGGCCACCGAAGTAACTCACAACTATCACGTGGAAGTCTTGTGGATGTGGACCATATCGATGTTCCACGTGACGTGAACCTAAGTATTGAATCATAAAGAATGCACCAACCACCTGTGGAATATAATGCACCTGCCACCTGTTGATATAATGCTCCTATCAAGTGTCAACATCATTTTTTTTTTAAAGATTACTCGCAATGTGGTTTGCACATTACTAGTATTCTTGTTAACCCCTCCAACTAAGCTAAATATGCTTGTGTCTGGAGTGGGTTCACGTCAATAGTGCAATGGGTGAGGTGGGGATCGAACTCACGACCTCTCGATCGCCAGTCCGACACCCTATCCATTGGGCTATTGCCGCATGTCATTATCACCACTGCTGGACGTAGGCCTCCCCAAGACACGCCACACTATCAAGTCTAAGATTTATGAATTAGAAACTTATATTACAGGTATTTGACAACTTTTCTATGGCTATTTTATCCGGAACCGGTGAAACCGGTGGCCCTAAGTACAACACACCATGTCACGTAATTAATCCTAACTAATATTATAAATGCGAAAGTAACTCTGTCTGTCTGTCTGTCTGTGTCACTTACACGCCAAAACCACTGAACCGATTTAAATGAAATTTGGTACACAGATAGTCTAGAGTCTGAGAACGGTCATAGGCTACTTTTTAATGCGAAAAAAGGGTTGTAAGGGGTTGAAAGGGGGGATGAAAAGTTGTATGGAAGTATCATCATTTTAGAAGCTGGAAGCTTGAAACTTATTTTGTAGGCTGTTCATTTGATATAAATAAATATGACATTCAAAGTTTCTAAAAGTTTTACCCTCAAGGGTGTAAAATAACAATAGGGGATGAAAGTTTGTATGAAAATATGTAAGGTTTATGTTAATGTTCTACTGAACCGATTTAAATGGAATTTGGTACACAGATAGTCTAGAGCCTGAGTAAGGACAAAGGCTACTTTTTAATGCGAAAAGAGGGTTGTAAGGGGTTGAAAGGGGGGGATGAAAAGTTGTATGGAAGTATCGTCATTTCTAGAGCTAGAAGCTTGAAACTTATGTTTTAGGCTGTTGATTCGATATAAATAAATATTACATTCAAATTTTGTAAAAGTTTTACCCTCAAGGGTGTAAAATAACAATAGGGGATGAAAGTTTGTATGGACATAAGTAAGGTTTATGTGAATGTTCTACTGAACGGATTTAAATGAAATTTGGTACACAGATAATCTAGAGTCTGAGAAAGGACATAGGCTACTTTTTAATGCGAAAAGAGGGTTGTAAGGGGTTAAAATAGGAGATGAAAAGTTGTATGGAAGTATCGTCATTTTTAAAGCTAGAAGCTTGAAACTTATTGTTTAGGCTGTTGATTCGGTATAAATTAATGTCATTCAAAGTTTGTGAGGGGGAAGGGGGAGGGAGAAGGAGAAGGGGGGATGTGGGGAGGGGAGGGAGGGTGGAAGTGAGAGGAAGGGGAGGGTAGGCGGAGGGGGGAGGGGGAGTGGGGAGGGGGAGGGGGAAGTGGAGGGAAGAGGGAAGTGTGGGAATGGGAGTGGGGGAAGAGAGATGGGAAAGGGAGGGGGAAGTGGCGGGAAGAGAGAGGGGAGGGGATGGGAAGTAGGGGAAAGGGGAGGGGGAGAGGGAAGTGAGGAGAAAGGGGGTGGAGGGAAGAGACAGAGAGAGGGGAGGGGAAGCGCGAGGGGCAGGGAGAGGGGAGGGGGATTTGCGCGGCGTGGTACGGTGCGGTGTAGGTGGGATACGCATGTGTCTTGTTTGTGAAATAATTAGCCTAAATATTTAAAAATGTTACCCAAAGACACTATTCCACGCGGACGAAGTCGCGTGCACAGCTAGTAGTAAATAAAGATGGCCAAAATATGATTCATAAAAAGTATTGAACAGATACACAGTGGTACAATTTTTTTTATCTTATAGGCCAGCGTTTGACCACTGTCTCACATGGTGGTAAGCGATGATGTGGTCGAAGATGGTGAAAACGCTAGGCCTAGATCAGGTACTAACTGTGTGTAATACTAATTAATAAGTATGTGAACCATACCTGTCAGCATAGATATTGTGGTAGACTTTCCAGCACCGTTATGACCAAGTAATACTGTGATTTGATCATCATAGATATTCATTGTCAATTGATTCACAGCGACATTGCTTCCGTACACTTTGGTCAAGTTCTGTAAAAATACGTCATATCACTTTTTAAAACTATCTATCTTTAAAGGAATCACAAAAATTGTTTCCTGTGTCCGTAAGTCCGTTATAAATTTTAAAACCATCCGATGTGCTCTAACCGGTTACATTAGAACGGCCTCAGAGTATCATAAAAAAGGCAGATAGATTCGTGCCGAACACCCGAGTCACCGCAAGTTCAGTTATACTACATTCTTGAGTAATAAGATTCCGCGCTCAGTCCGGCATAGTCAATACGGCATGATTACTACGTAAACAACGCTGCGAAGTAATACTGCACGGAACATCTCGAACTGGCAGTGTCGAACACCGCGAAAGAGCTGGCCGACTTCTTTTCGCTCACACGTAGCTCGGCACTCAAAACAACAACAACACGCACATTTACATGAAGCATGTAAAAAATTACGTATCCGAAGTGCCATCGTGTGTCCTCAGATATTGCAAAAACCAAACGGGATAAACTAACAAAAGCGACGGTGTCACTTTTCATAAGTAAGTTCAGATTTTCTAATAAAACACGCTAAAATAAAACATTATTTTGTCAAATTGTAATGACACTTCACGACGCGGCGCCATGTTTGCTGTTTGCACGGGCAGTTCAAAAATTGTGTAAACAGATATGACATTATTCTAAATTCCAAATGCTAAATTCAATTGCCTATTTTTAACCTTTGAAGAACAGGTTGACATGTGTGTATTTACTGTAATTTACTGTATAATAGGTTATTTTACTCTATATAAGAAATCAAAAAAATCTATAAATGTATTATTGAGATAGATTAGGCAAAAAGCAGTCGGAAAACGTTAGTTTTAGTTCATAAAATAGCAAACTAAATTTTAAAATTAAATTCAAAGGTTTCAGCCTTTTTACCCGAATGCGAAAGAAGGAGGGTTATGTTTTTCGGGTTTGTGTATGTATGTATATTTCTTTGGCACGCCCTAGAGCCTAAACGGCTTATCGTATTTTTATGTGAGTGGTGTCAATATATTTTATTGATTCGTCTTAGTCGTGGTAGTGACAACACTAAGTTTATCAAAATAAAAAAATGATGGATTTTTCGCGCCAAAAGTAATCTAAAAAAAAAGTTTTCAAAATGTCAACTGTCAACTATCATATCACTACATTTGTTTACACAGCCAACTGACGCCTGAATAAACTACTGTATAGTTCACTGATAATAATCATGGGTCTTTTAATTTGATTAGTGTCTATCCTATCTTAATCGTAATATCGTATCCTATCCTTTTTTAACAAAACGTACTAGTAGTCGTCGTCGGTAATTCGGTATCGACGGTATGGCGATAGGTGTTTAATCTACAATTTGTCACATCTGTTTGTCCGCAGTTTTTATCTATGGCGGCAAACGCTCCCCCCTGCCCCCGCGTGAATGATAACCGTTCGACAAAATGTAATCAGGATAGCAACTCTTTTGGTTTAACTCTATGCACGGAAGCGCCCGACCCTGCCGCCACTTGGTAGCAAACTGAGCGCGGAAACGTATTATTTAAGCATTTAGTATTACTAAACTTGCGTTCGGGTGTTCGGAACGAATCTGTCTGCCTTTTTTATGATAGTCTGAGAGAACGGCAATAATGCTAAGCTGCAGGCCTATCACGAACGATAGGGATTGAAATGAACGAAACGACAGAGATGGAGCTATACAGCCTACATAGCTGCGTCCCTGTCATTTAGTTCATTTTAGTTCATTCTATGATCAACTGTCGAGGTTCGCGATATGGGGGCTGGTTTAAAACTACTCAAACAATACATTAGGGTCAGCTCAGACCGCCATGTGGTACGACGAGACGCGGCGCGCACTCTTAACAAGAGTGATTCCAATAAGAACTGGATTTACTAAACAAAAAGCTACACATTTCATTGAGATAATTCGGCGGCGCCGCGCGTCTCGCTGCGTTGCGAGGCGTAGGGCAGCACCGCGCCGCGCAGCTTGTCGTTCCGCGGCGCGAAACCACAAGCATCGTCAAGTCGCGTCGCGTCTCGGTGTGAACTGACTGACCCATTTGGGCCATTTGGTCACATTCCTTTTTTTAAGCGTAGTAGCACTCTCTGATATTTATGATGATATTCAGTGTGAATGTATCCTAAGGGCCAGTTTTATCGGTTCTTAGTTAGCCTAATAGGAAGTGTAATAGGAATTTATCTGACAGACTTTTAAGCTTTAAATAAACTAACTAACTTTTAGTACCAATTTCACCGGATCATGATACATTTTCAGATATATGAATGGTACATGACGCCATACAAAAAATGTCAATAATCTGCCAGATAAGTTCCAAATGGGGATATCTGTGCCGGCCGCCGTTCAGATTACTTAGATGTAAGCATTTCATTTGTACTAGTTTAAGTTAACATTCATTCGCACGGAAGTTCCGCCGCGGACTCATGGCAATCAACGCAGAAATTCGTTAAGCAAAATATCAATCTTTAAAAAATATATATATAGTATTTGTATGGGGTATCGTACAAATACTTATTTTTATTTTTATAGCGTACTAGAAGTCCCCCGCGGCTACGCCCGCGTTAAAATCTCATTTTATTTACTTAAAACTTTTCTTTTGTAAAAACGATTCTATCATTAAAGACATCAAATAAAAATTAGCCAAATTGGTTCACCTGTTTTCATGTTATCGCGTGACTAAGACAAATCAGGATTCATATTTTTAAAACCCGAAAACCCAATAAAGCGCAATCCGAAACTATATTGATTTTCAGACTTTTTTACCCCAGTTCACTCTTTTAGGGTGGCATTTTGAAAAAGTCTGAAACTCGTATTTACTTATTTATTTACAGAAGCACTTGTGTGAAATGTCGAATAAAATGACTATCCAAAATTTGAGCCCCCGCTTCATCCCTTGAAGAGTGAATTTTGAAAAATCCTTTCTCAGCGGATACCTACGTCAAAATTTCTATCTGGATGCAAAATATCAGCGCAATCCGAAACAATATTGATTTCAGACATTGTTACTCCACTTCACCCTTTTAGGAATAGAATTTCAAAAAGCCTGAAACACGTATTTACTCATTTATTTACTAAACTACTTGTGTGAAGTTTCGAATATAAGAGACAATCAATTCTTGTTTCTCCATACAAACTTTGAACCCTCGCTTCATCCTCTTCAGGGATGAATTTTGGAAAACCTTTCTCAGAGGGAACTAACGTCGTAATTAATAACTATCTGCATGCCAAATTTCAGCGCAATCCGAAAAAATATTGATTTTTACACTTTATTACCCCATTTCACCCTCTTAGGGGTGGAATTACAAAAAAACCTGAAACACGTCTTTACTTATTTTTTTACTGAAGCACTTGTGTGAAGTTTCGGATAGAAAAGACTATCTAATCTTGTTTCTCCATACAAACTTTCAACCCCCGTTTCATCCCCTTCGAGGGTTAATTTTGGGAAATCCTTTCAAAGAGGGATCTAACGTCGTAATAACTATCTGCATGCCAAATTTCAGCGTAATCCGAAACAATATTGATTTTACACTTTATTACCCCATTTCACCCTCTTAAGGGTGGAATTTCAAAAAAACCTGAAACACGTGTTTACTTATTTTTTTACTGAAGCACTTGTGTGAAGTTTCGGATAGAAAAGACTATCTAATATTGTTTCTCCATATAAACTTTGAACCCCCCTTTTCATCCCCTGCGAGGGTTAATTTGGAAAATCCTTTTTAGAGGGAACTAACGTCTTAATAACTATCTGCGTGCCAAATTTCAGCGCAATCCGAAATAATATAGATTTTCACACTTTATTACCCCATTTCACCCTCTCAGGTGTGGAATTTCAAAAAAACCTGAAACACGTGTTTACCTAATTTTTTACTGAAGCACTTGTGTGAAGTTTCAGATAGAGAAGACTATCTAATCTTGTTTCTCCATACAAACTTTGAACCCCCATTTCATCCCCTTAAGGGGTGAATTTTGGAAAATCCTTTCTTAGTACACCCTTACGTACTAAGACAAATATACCCTCCAAATTTCAAGTCTCTACGACCAGCGGCTTAGGCTGTGCGTTGTCTGTCAGTGAGTCAGTGAGTCAGTCAGTATGTCAGGACAAAGATTCTTATAGTATTAGATGCAGTCCAACTGATTGCACCCTTATTATGTCTGATAACTGTCAGATCTGTAACTTTATCAAAATCCGGTGAAACTGGCCGGCCATATGTCATGTGTATGTGTGAATCATCATTTCAATGAAATTAAAATTAGCCAAACTCACAATCATTTGAACTCCAATGGCATGCCCTATAGGGTCTTTTTCTTGTAAGACATCATCGTTGCTATTATTTGTAAAATAAAGATCACCTGAAATAAATAAACGAAATGGTCCAATACCAAACCAAACACAGGTAAATTAGGATTTTTTTTTTTCAAGGAGATGTATTTTAAGATTGACGTGTGTATCCAACGTTTCTATCAATGGCAACACAGCTTTCAAAAGGATGAACCGTTTTTGGTTGAACAGTTTTTTTTTGCTTGTAAGTTGACTGGATTGAGAGATATGCTTAGCTGTGATTCAATATGATCTGTTCACCCGTTTGAAGATTACCAGGTCTTTTCTAATACAATCTGATTTTTTTTTATCTGATAGGCTAGCATTTGACCACCAATTCTCCCGGTGACCGGTAAACACGCTAGGCCTAGAATGGTTCTAACTCTCAAGGGTTGTGTACTGCCGGAACACCATATAATTAGGGGCGGCAGATTTTCACCTTGACATGATGGTGGTAAGCTACTTTTGGTAGCAACTCAGGCGAAACATCCGTATAATTAGCGCGTATCGTGTGTTTTGATTAAATTTTCAATTTATTCAATACATTTTAGTTTTAATTTTTTTTAATAAAATTTTAAATTGTCGTTACTCTTAAGACACTATCCGGTGAAACAAAACCACTATTATTTTACGATTGAATAAGTTACAAAACGATGGTACTATACCCTGTGGACTAGAGTCTGTGCAAAAAGAGAACCGTCGTAGTAATTGAGGTCGCGTCAGTCGTCGTCGGTCGTTTTCATTTACTGTTTTTGTAGCATTGACAACACAGCTGTCAGTGCTGTCATTACTAGTACGACTAAAAATGTTTAATTCTTGGTACCATACTCGTATCGTTTTCGTGTGCTACTAGGTAGGGATGTACCATTCATCCTTACCTTTGAAATACTTTGAATGTTAGTTCATCGCAACGCCACAACGGTTCTCTTATTGCTCAAACTCTAACAGAAGATCTATAAAAATGCAGTAATATTACCTGTTTTACTACTGGGAAACCAGTACTTCCTTTGAAAGATAAAGTACCACTTTTTAGGTGTCCCAAATGGTCCTGGAAATACTTGTTCCAAATAAAGTGCTATCATCATGTAGATGATGCTGTCCAGTACCAACATCAGCAACACGTGGCCAAAGGAGAACCGGCTTGATTCTGTTGACGGCGTATCGAAGAAATACCCCCATCGCATACCTACAGTTATGGATTGATTAGATATAACATAATATGTATGATGGGTGGAGTAGTTTTAAAATTTGTAATGTCAATATCCAACCTTGCTGCCTAGGAAATAAGCTTCTTACCTCCGATGCTTTCCTTAGCTAGTAACAGCTGAAAGCCATAGGTCATAGCTGAGTTGATACTAAGACAGGTAGCAACTTGCGCACCAATAGAAATATCTCCCTCCATAGTTAACAAGGCGGCTGGTAAACCAGATATAAACCATATTATACCCATGAATAAAGCCGCGGTGCTGCCTGGAAATGAAAGAATTGTATATTTGTAGTACACCCAACTCCGGAACATTTTGTTATGAATCACAGAAAAAAAAATGTCTCCATCGACCATCGGGTTGATCAGTTTATCTAAAACGTTGCTCTAGTGATTAATGGTAGTGGTAGAACTCTTATGACGGAAGGAAAGGACGGTTAAAATTTTGAGCTGCATTCACAGAATTCTAAGTATATGTACCGTCAGCATGAAAATGAGGTTTGGGTAAGTACTAAATTAGTCAGAAAACGCTAGAACTAAAGAACTAATTTTATTAAACCTACATTATTACGTAGGAAAAAGAAAAATGAATAATTTAAAACCAATCCACCAAAAATCCACCCTGATGGTAAGCGATGGTGCGGTCGACGATGGGGAACACGCTAGGTCTAGAATGGTCTGACTTTTAATATAAGCTTAAGTATACACACCTCTAGAGAATATGCCACTGATCATGAAACAAAAGAAGATGGCACATGTCAAGTAGAGTAGCAGGTAGAACAGTATCACTGACCACGGCGTGTTGGTGAACACTGCATAGTCAGAGAAACCAGTCTCGTTTGTAAACCAATTAACCTGCAGAAAAATAAACTAGATTTACAATCGGTATGGCATCGTTCATTATAAGCTTTTACCTCCGGGCAAAACCATCGATTCGAATCTCTACTAACAACAACTAATAAGAATCAAGCAAGAAATTAAAAAATAAAACGACCAAGTGCGAGTTGTACTCGTGCACCGGGGCTTCTGTACAAATTTGTCAAACTAGGTTAAAGGACAAACTTAACATTGCAGATTTCATAAAAAAGATTCCATAAAAAGACAGACGGACAGACAGACAGACAGACGGACATACAGACAGACAGACGGACAGGCAGGCAGACAGACAAATAGACATACAGACAGACGGACGGACAAAAAGTAATCCTATAAGGGTTCCTTTTTTCCGCTTGAGGTACGGAACCCATAAAAACGGCCGAAATTAAATTGATTGATTGATCTTTTATCATGATTTATATATCACGCACATCTTCGGCCATAAATCAAAAATTGAGAGAGCTTGGTTTGGATGTGGTAATGCATCCACCATATAGTCCTGACCTTGTACCCTCAAATTTTCACCTGTTTCAGTCTCTTCAGATTCTAGAAAATATTTAATTCTAAAAAATATGTTTAGTCCGTCATTTGCATTACCAAAAAATAAAAGATACGTTTTTATTTTATTTTGTGAATTAAAGAAAAACGACGACGATATTATAGAGCGTTGAAATTCCACGTTCGTGACATCACGAGCCGCCACTCCAAAAGTTCTTATTTAAAGTGTTGAATAAAAAAGACTGTATAATCTTGTTTCTCCATATAAACTTTGATCCCCCGTTTTCTTCTTAAGAGGTGAATTTTAGATAATCCTTTCTTAGCGGAACTAACGTTATAATAACCATCTCTGCAAGTCAGATTTCAGCGCAATCCGAATCAATATTGATTTTCAGACTTTGTTACCCAATTTTACCCTCTTAGGAGTGGAATTTCGACAAAGCCTGAAACACGTATTTCATTATCTAATACTATAAGAATCTTTGTCCTGACATACTGACTGACTGACTGACTGGCAGACAACGCACAGCCTAAACCGCTGGTCATAGGGATTTGAAATTTGGAGGATATATTTGTCTTAGTATGTAAGGGGTACACCCTAAGAAAGGATTTTCCAAAATTCACCCCTGAAAAGGATGAAATGGGGGTTCAAAGTTTGTATGGAGAAACAAGATTAGATAGTCTTTTTTTTATTCGAAACCTCACACAAGTGCTTCAGTAAAAAAATAAGTAAATACGTGTTTCAGGCTTTTTCAAAATTCTACTCCAAAAAGGGTAAAACGGGGTTACAAAGTCTGAAAATCAATATTGTTTCAGATTGCGCTGAAATTTGGCATGCAATGGTCCCTCTGAGACCGGATTTTCCGAAATTCACCCCTTAAGGGGATGAAACGGGGGTTCGAAGTTTGTATGGAGAAACAAGATTAGATAGTATTTTCTATTCAACATTTTTTTTTAATATTAAATCAGTTGTAGAGGTGTAGTTCTGTCTGTGATACTAGTACTACGAAACCAAACTTAATCACCCGTATTGATTCCTAGTATCGATGCAGTATTTGCTTGATATTTTTATCACGATAATAAACTCATATACTTATACTTAGATAATACAAATTAAACTTGTCACAATGACTAAGAAAAACATTTTCAACTTTGCCTTTGTTATTTAGCTAACATAATTCATTGCACTTTTATGGCAGATAAAATAAAATCTTGATAGCTATCGACGTAATTGCGTCGATAAATAGATGATAATTTAAAATAACACGTTATTATGACCTGAACAAATCACTCATTACCTTTAGAAGTATCACCAAAAGTACAGCTGCTATGAATAGATATATGAACTGTTTACAAAACCACGCACTCCAATGTAGCCATGTGGGTAGACCCATTATTTTCATTGTCTCCTGTAAAGTTACGAAATAGGTAAGGGCACATTATCACAGAAAAGAGAATAGTCCCACATTATGAGAAAATGTGTCAGAATCAATGTTTATGAAAAATAAACATAGGTATAGTGAACCGTCGTTTTTCGTCAATTCTAGGAGATTATTCCGTAGAACGGCACTGAGACCGATTTTGAACCCTGCGAGGATTTCACTTAGCGTATTATGTGCCTATGCAGTATTGACTGTTTATCCCAATTCCCAATGCGGTTAAAAACTGAAAGCTCTTAGTAGGTGGCGCTCAGTACTGTTGAGTGTTCCTAAAAACCGCCATATTGCAAATTTTGCATGGTTTTTTCCACAAACCTATTTCCTAAAAAAGATATAATAATGTATTCGACCTCGACTTTCAGCCAATTATAAGAAGAAATAAGGCAAAGTGTAACATTTTTAATGCATTTTCGTAGATAAAAAAATATTTAAAAAAATAATTTATGACGTAACTTTTAATTTCATTCGGGATCACAATAACAGTGCTTTTGTAATTCATAGCTGCACAATAGCGTTATAATAAGTAAATATTCCAATGCGAATTGTTTTGTTTACAAAATTAATATTGAAAATAACAGATAGCTGTCAGCACCTACCTGCAATAGAGTGTAAGTAAAAAAGTTTAATTAAAAAGTGTAAGTAAAAGTACCTCCAGTGAGCAAAAGTCAGTTTTTAACTCCATTATATTCTACGTACCTACCTTCCCCATAAGTAAATCTGCACTAATTACCTACATTTTACAAAATCTGTTCGTTTTTTTACCGACTTCACAAAAAAGGAGGAGGTTCTCAATTAATCGATTTGTTATTATTTTCACCGATTACTTAATGACGCGTAAACCTCTTTGGCACATTATTTTTTGTTTGAAGGGTTTTGAACTTCACAGGTGGTCCCATTTAAATGTCATAGAGATATTAATTATGTTTATAGTTGGGTCAATTTAATAGATCACATTTGACATCTGTCAGTCTTAGCTTCATAGTAAGGTGACTTGCTTAAAACATCGATTCAATTGATAAATCAATACGCATCAACACAAACAAGAGTGATGTTATTTTGATGTTATTCGAAATAACCAATTTTCCGGCAGCTCTAAATGAAAAATACAATTAGTATTTAACATATTCAGTGTTATTTACTTGTTTGTTTTGCGTTAATATGATATTGATAAGACACGTTAATTCAAATCGGAAATTGTACATATTTAAACGATTTTATATGTATTTATGGATTAGTATGTAGCTCCATAGAAAATGGCCCAATAAAATAAAAAATATACTCAAATGTTATTATAAAAACTCACGTTCATTTTAAACTTATAGCGGGCCGCTGCTCGTGCAGCGCGGGCTCCCCCCGCTCCGTCCGCCCGCGCTGCACGAGCAGCGGCCCGCAGTGCGAGGCTGAACGCGTCGGCGAGCGCCCCGCACTCAAGATCCTGAAGAAGGCCTCCGGATGAGGCCGAAACATATGTCGATCGCTATATCGACATCGCGTAAGTCACGTTAAATTCCCGTCTAAAATCTATAAGTTTATACTCAAATGTACCAATGGATCTAACGTTTAGTAGTTTATCGTTAGTTTTTTAACCCAAATTATTATTGATTTTTGTTCCTATTCAATTATTTTTGTATTTTTTTAGTCAAAGAATAGTATTATCTGTTAATTACAATCACAGTGTACCTAGTTATTTTTATAGTTAAACATCCTTCACAAGTAATCATTGCATTCGATTCAACCTATCGACTGATCAATCTTTTGATTTTTTGGGTATCATCCTTAGTGTTTATAATAAATAAAACTGGCCAAGTGCAAGTCGGACTCGCACTCGTAGGGTTCCGTAACACAGTTAAGTATTCCATAACTATGATTTTTCGCAACTACAAAATTAACTTTGTTTTTCATAGTGTTTGTATGAAAAACAAAGTTATCTTTGCGGTCGCCATATCTCTAAAACTGCTGACTGTATCTCGTTCAAACTAATTTTCGTTGTTAGTTTTTATGAAGATCTACATCATATATTTTTTTTAGATTTTTCACTCCTATACTTTAAAAGTTAAAAGGGGGGTGGGGGACACACATTTTACTACTTTAGACGCGCCTATGTTTCAAATGATGGACTTAGAGAAAAAATGATTTTAGGAACCTCAATGTTATTTTTAAAGACCTATCCATAGACATCCCACACGTACAGGTTTGAAGAAATTTTTTTTTTTGTTTCAGTTCCATGTATGGGATGCCCCCCCTTAAACTTTTATATTTTTTATTTTTGTATAAAAATCGGAAAGCGGTTCACAGAATACATCTACCTACCAAGTTTCAATTCTGCAGTCCTAACAGTTTCGGAATAAAATGGCTGTGACATACGGACGGACAGACAGACAGACAGACAGACAGGCCGGGTTCCGTTTTTTGCCATTCGGCTACGGAACCCTAAAAAGTGTTCACTGACGTAACCTTGTACTGACGGTTAGTTTTTAGAACAAAATTGTTTATTATGTTTAAAATGAATTATTAGTCAAAGTAAATCGTAAAACGCTTTCTTTTGTAATTGTTATAATAAATATATATTTGTAACTGAAAAATGTTAAGTAATTATGCAGATCTGACTTTGAAATAATTAATAATTTTATGTGCCCTTCATTATAAGGTCACGTTGTTGAATTTTGATGAAGTGTCAAATGTGATCTATTAAATTGACTCTACTAAAGTGTCTCCAGAAATTTGGAGATAAACACCTCAAACTTAGTACTGAAAATTAATAGCGCGGCATTTGAAGTCGTTCTTTTAGTTTTGTAAACGATCTTAAAATATTATAGATTATTTTACTAAATATTTTTTAAATAAGTACTATAAGTTACCTTAAGTTGAAGCTCTTTTTCCATGGTAATAGCTCTAACAATATTAACCATCGTGTAACTGAAGCTAAGCATAACAAACATGGGCAGCATCAGTTGCAATACTTCCACAGCGACATCTTGCAAGAAGGGCGGGTGCGGATAACGTTGTAAGTTCACTGTAAAGTTGCTCAGATCCTCGCCAGTCTTGCGAGAGATTAGCTCCATTGATATCGCATGCTGGAGCACCGTAAACATCTCGTTCACGTAACCTGTGACAATATTTTGATGTTTGTTTTTAAGGGAGGTAAAGCTGCATACTATACAAGTATGAAGCAATGTATAATAAAAATAAAAGTATGGCACATGCATGAAGGACTACGATGCACGGTTCTTAGCCTTTTGTCTAGCGCAGAGTTCTGTGGATCTTATTACAGCTGCACTTAAAAAATGCATTATAATATGTTATTAGTCTCAATAATTTGTTGCTAAATTACTAAGTTTTGTTATCTGTGTGAAATTGAAATAAATTGAAAAATGAAAAAAAATATAGCTTAGTCAGTGTTATGAAAAAGCACTTCTAGCGGTAAAAGTACCGGCGGAGGTCTATGACTATTATTCGGGAACCAATTCATATCTAACTCTTGACTGTCACTTGTACTATTAATTATTTTGTAAACTATTCATTATATTGTGACTGTGACAGATTAGGTGGAGATTATGGATCACGTTGTTCGATACCATGTCTCTTAATTAGAATATGAGAATATCAACCTACCTACCCTACCATACAATCTCAAGAGAAAACCTCTTGCTATGGATTAAATGTGTACTGCTTTAAAATATATTTGGATGTTAATCTTCTTTTAATCACCTGGACTATTGCCGCCTTCCCACGAGTACGGAAATCTGGGTCCTGTGACTTCAAAGCTAGGAAAGACCATTTCAGTCCGCCATGACCTTCCACCTAGACCGTAAAATGAGTTCAATCGAGGCCTCTCCGGAAACCTTAGTGCGTATGATACGTTATTCGGTAAAACAATCGCTCCTGTAAAGAAATATTATCTTGTTATCTTCGACCTTATTCAGCAACTTATCAAAATAACCAAACGCCAGTTTCACCGGTTCCTGATAGCCTAGTAGAAACTTATCTGATAAGCTACTAACTTTTTAAATGGCGTTATTCTTACAGGTTGACTGGTAAAGACTGAACATACTGAAGGAGGTTGTATATGTTAAAAAATAGATACCTTAAATTTGACCTAATCTTACTAATATTATAAAGGCGAAAGTTTGTGTGTTTGTTTGTTTCTTCTTCACGCTAAAACTACTCAACCGATTGAGCAGAAATGTGGTATGTATATAGGCTAGACACTGGAATAATACATAGGATACTTTTTACAGCAATATTCCTACGGGAACGATGTCTACGCGGGTAAAATCGCGGGGAACAGCTAGTAATTCTATAAAAATACTTATACCGAACGGACACACCCGTGAAAAATTATCGCAGTTGATTGTTCACAAACAGCGATTTGCATGAGTCCTGCTCCCGCCACCACGGCCGCCAGGCCCACCTACTACCGCGCCGTAGCACGTGTCAAAGCAAAGTGCTCGCGCCGCTGTGACTGGATTCGTTAGCGCGCCGCTATCGCCCGCGCGGTGACCAATTTTCTGAATACTTACACTAATTTCGTTGAGGTGGTACTATGTAGCTCTTTTATACCCCCGACGCAAAAAGAAGGGGTGTTATAAGTTTGATGTGTGTATCTGTCGCATCGTAGCGCCCAAACGGATGTACCAATTTTGATAGAGTTTTTTTTTGTTTGGTAGGTTTCTTAATCAAGAGTGTTCTTAGCTTTGATTCATGAAAATCCTTTCAGCTGTTTGAAGCCTATGAGCGTCTAAATTTTAAATGATGACGCTATGAAATAAAATTTTGTAGGTAGTTCTGATCAGTTGGTAGTTCGAAATTCGGTATACTCTTACTTCAACGATATTGTAAGAATTTGGTAGCGTTGACCCGAAGCTGGGACATCTCCTGGAATATGCAGAATACCTACTCAACTCCTCACCAACTTATAGCAGGGATGTCGAGTTTGGGCTCATCAGAATGAGACAGTTTATGAATAGATCGGTCGAGGGTGGTTTTAAAATTTGAATTCAAGTATTATTTTTATATTTTTATTGGTTACATATGACCGCTGACTATCGTGTTCAATATTTTCAATCTTTTACCCATCACTTGTATATAAAATAACTACCTAGAGAGGCAGCTGTCTGAACTATTCAGTTGACCAGTTCCCATTGAAAGTGAATTATATCTGCAAAAATCGGAAGATTTCGAATTCGAATGTTTTAATGATAATCTCTATGCTGGTCGGAAGTCAGAGTATCCAATGCATTTGCACCGACTTCAAAAATGGAGAAGGTTATATGTTCGTATGTATTATATGTATGTATTATTTTATGTATGTTCACCGATTACTCGAAGACGCCCGAAGGGATTATGAAAATTCTTTTTTTATTTGAAATGGTATACTTCAGAGGTGTGTCCCATTTTAATTTAATCGAGATATGTTCAGTATCTCCAGAGTTAAGAAGATAAACACCTTAAACATAGAAGGTACTGAAAATGACTAGCGCGACGTTTGAAGTCGTTTCTTTTAGTTTTTTAAACGATCTTAAATTATTTACGATTTAATCGCTTTCTCTCTATGTTATAAGTATACATACATACAGTCACGCCCTTTTCCCGTCGAGGTAGGCAGAGACTACTTCTTTCCACATGCTACGATTCTGACATACCTCTTTCGCTTCTTCCACTTTCATGAGCGCCTTCTTACATGCTCGCCGGTTATAGGTACTTTTGACTTGGCCTTTCTTTAAAACGTCTCCGATCTGGTCGTGATACGTTCGCCTAGGTCGGAATCTACCGGCTGCCCCATTCATAAAAATAAAAAAATAAAAGCACGTAGCGTACCGTATAATCATAAAGTATACATTATACAAACCGTATAGTGAATCATCAAACTCTACAGCAGCCAACACCTTCCTAGTCGTCTCCTCTTTGATATAAATTCCTCTGAGATCTTCACTACTACTGTACGCTTGAATGGAATCAGTGACAATTGACTCAATTATTTTAATTATTTCGCTAGTATCAACGCTTGGTAATTCTATCTCGGGAGGTAGAAAGCTTTCTATAATCTCTGTAATGGCTGGCAACTGGTCTCTGACATTGTACCGTATTAAATTTGTCAAAGCAGTTTTAAGTACATCTTGCAGTTCTGGACTAGCCGGCGAATAAGCTATCGAGATGTTCGTAAAATTCATTCCCATTCTGAAAATTAAAAAACTTATTACTTACGTATATGTACTTATACGTTATTATTTTATCTTTAATTAACACTTTTAACGAACATTGGTTTGAACGAGACATAGTCAGTCGTTTTTGAGATATAGCACATTTTCAAAACCGAAAATATTGTTATGCACACAAACACTATGGAAAACAAAATTAAGTTTTTGCTAGCAAAAAATTATAGAGGCATTTTTTTTCGATCTTATATAAGATCGTTTAAAAAACTAAAAGAAATAAACTTAATATTAACAATGAAAAAAATAAAATGAATATAAAACTGAAAATTAATAGCGCGGCATTTGAAGTCAGTTCTTTAGTTGATGATCTTATTTACAACTATTATATGGCATCGTATGTCAGATAACTATCTGTCACTTTATCAGAAACCGGTTAAACTGACTCAAAAACTCAAGACTCAACAAAATAATTTACTAGGAAAATTGGTCGTGACCACTTTGAGCTAGTTCCACCAGTTCCTGATAAGATAAAATAAAAAATAACATACTTATCTGAAATTTTTGGACAACTTGTGTGTGGTGTGTCAAATAATATATAAAATATGAATAAGTTTTCCACATTATTTAGGAGCATATTTTATCGATGTTCCGCCTGACTTGCTACCAAAAAGTAGCTTGCCTAGGAAAAAATCTGTCGCCTTACGGTGTTCCGGCAACACACAGCTCTTGAAAGTCGGACGGAGTATTCTAGGCCTAGCGTATTGACTATACTCGACCACATCATCGCTTACCATCAGGCGAGATAGTGGTCAAACGCTAAGGCTATAAGAAATTTAAAAAACATATGGTTGGATGGGATGGTTGGTAGGGACCTCTCAGTCGCACACATTCACTCGGAGCAAAATGTAATCTTTTAAAATTCGGCAAACGGTATTCAGGACTGATTTTTCGCAGGCAACCCTATATCACCGTGTTCGTAATGAAATACACTTTATTTTTATTTAAGTTTCATTCATTAACCAGACCGGTGCAAATTACTAGTATCGAGTTCATACCTGGCAACCCAAGGGTTGTGATAACTTTTTCATATACTATGGGCTGCATACTTTCGATTGGTATAGAATTTATCTATTAACCAAACCGGTGAAAAATATTTAAATATTTTTTTTTAATTAATTAAAAATATCCTGGATTGAAATTTGCTAGGCAACCCATATGCAATATATTTTTTGATATATTAAATGACATAAAAAATGTGTTTGAACCATTAACCAGCTCGGTGAAGGTCGTTGTATGACGGGATCCTGTGCTATAGTGTGAACGCCATGCTATATAGTATAGCTTGATGACGTATCATGCTATACTATATAGCGGCATATTATAGCGTAGTCTGTTTGAATAGCGCTAAATGACACACTCACTTATCTAGTCATCTTATCAAGATAATACTATTTTATAAGATTATTTCTAGTCTTACGCTATGCACATGAATCATAATTTCAAGTTAATGAATCATAATAAGTAAATGTAGGCAATCTTATTTCTGACCCTTTACTATAAGGCTACGAATGGAATTCCTTGCCTGAGTCCGACCACCTAGGGGTCTTTTTTTTTAAATAAAGATTACTTGCAATGTGGGTTGCACATTACTAGTATTCTTGTTAACCCCTCCAACTAAGCTTAATATGCTTGTGTCTGGAGTGGGTTCACGTCAATGGGTGGGGTGGGGTTCGAACTCACGACCTCTCGATTGCCAGTCCGACACCCTATCCATTGGGCTATTGCCGCTTTTCTTTAAATTGCCATTGAATAGTTATCTTTTAGGCAAGCGTGCTACATCATAGACCATATCGTCACTTAACATCCGGTGAGATAGTGATAGTGGTCAATCCGCTTGCCAATTGAGCATAAAAAGGCAATAAATAATTCATCATCATCATCATCAGCCTATCTCCGTCCAATGCTGGACATAGGCCTCACCTATAGCACGCCACTGAGCTCGATCTTCAGCTCTTTGTTTCCAACCGCTGCCAGCCACCTTGCGTATATCATCGCTCCACCTAGCTGGAGGGTGCCCTACACTACGTTTACCGAGCCGCGGTCTCCACTCTAGAACACGTCTACCCCAACGGTTATCGGTTCTACGGCAGATGTGACCAGCCCACTGCCACTTCAGCTTGCTGATCCTTTGAGCTATGTCGATAACTTTGGTTCTCTGACGGATGACTTCATTTCGAATTCGATCCTTCAGAGAGACTCCAAGCATAAATAAATCATTACAGAGGACTTATTTGGCAATGATTGGACTACCTTTTTGATGGGTAGACTATTCACTTTCCAATAATTCCTCCGTTTTTAGGTATTTACATTTAATAAAGACGTTTCACTGAAAAGCATTGTAACGCCCCATCACTTGAAGTTTTGAACTTAATGATCAACTAATCTAATTTCATCGATCTATTTGCCATGTGTAACAAATAGTGTTAGTATTGATACCTAAATACTAAAATAATAAGCAGTCAAAACTCAGGATTAGATTACCAAAGTTAATGATTCCCAGTTTCAACCGCCGACACAAAAAGAAGGGGTATTATAATACCCCTTCTTAACTTATAAGTTAACTTATAAGTTATAAGTTTATCGTATATATATCTATCTATGTGGCATCGTAGTGTCCAAATGGATCAACGAACCGATTTTAAGTTTGTTTGATAGTGGATCGAGAGAGTCCTAATTGTTATTAGCTTTAATTCATGAAAAAAAGTTTTAAGACTTGTTTCTCGTTGTATGAGCTTGTATGAGCTTTTTTCTAGTTGAATATGCTGTGAGATTAACTTTCAAAGGTATGATCAATTCGAAATTCGGTATCATCTAACTTCAATGATATTGTAACAACATGGTAGCATTCACCTGAAGCTGAGGCTCTACTGCTCGACAAATTACAGCAGATATGGCATTTTCGGGCTCATTCTAATGGTCTTAATGAACAGATTATATACATAAGTAGATCAGTCGGGAGTGGTTTAAAAATTGTAATTTACGTACTAATTATAAATTTTATAGGTTCAAATTGCGACGAATTCTACCCCACTATAGTATATGCGACAGCGACGTGAACGTGATCTAGAAATATCAAAGAATAACTTACAAAACATTCGTAGAATAGTTGAGAGTATGTGCTGAGATTGGCGGGTATCGGAAGGTACTCATCTCTTCGGGTGCCATCTGCCATCTCAGGATAAGTATGATGCACATGGTCACCACTGGTAGGAATATCTCCACCAAAGTTTGTATCCGACGCCGCCATTGCTGCAGGAAGTTCTTCCACATCAACAGCCGGAACTTGGTGAAAGCTCCGGCTTCCATACCCTCTGCTCTGACCCTCATTAGTGCCTGTGGTTAAAATAAAGGTTATACCTACTCTATTGTCATTTTGCAGACCTTGATTTTTTGTAGAAACAAATTTTGCTCTAGAATTTTCCAGGGAGAAAACGGGGGAATACATTTGTATGGAAAAGTGCACCCCGCGTTCGCTCTTAAAACAGTGCTTGTTCTAATATATTATTCATTCATTCATTCATATATCTCGCTCGCAACTTCATTCTGTCACACGCATTTTGTCTTCATCGACATTACAAAGTTAAAATCCATTGTATCTACCTATTATAGTTTTTTTTAATATAACAGATTGATAGGGTTTGGTTCTGTTAATGTGGAATCACACTAATCTAATTATGAATCACCTGAGTGAATCATCATTACAAGTACAAAAGTTTTTGAAGTGAAAACTTCTTTAGCGGCGTTGTGCACTTTTCTTGAGGTGGGTAAAAAATGTCGTGTCCTGATCGAAAATTCGTAAGACGGAGCGCAGGGCGCTTGCGCGAGGTCATTCCAAAATATTCAAAAATGACTTGTTCAAGTTTTCACTTCTGCTGGCACTCCCGGAGTGCAACCCGTTGTTTTTCTTTTCTCTCACTTCGTATATGCAATTTATCTTACATTTTTTTCGTACTAAGAAAGCATCCGTGTGTCATCAAGGCAAAGTTGTTTGTTAATCAACAAGAAATTTGTTTTATAAACAGAGTTGTTGCCAGGTAGGCATGTATCCAGCAGTGGAATAATTTAGGCTGATGGTGATGATGAATCTGATGGCTTTGCATAAGAATCAAGAAACTACCCATCAAACCTTGTTGCAAAAGGTTATAAGAATTTATTTCCAACGTCAATGTATTGTCCTAGCTCCTGTTTAAGAATTATTGTGATATTGTGAACATGCTTGGATCATCAACTTTTGTAAAAAACGGTTCTATATATAGATAGGTAGATGTATCGTTTAGTCATCGCTCGTGGAATTCATCTCATGTGGACATAGGTATTAGATAACTCAGAACGCGCAATGACAAACAAATATCTGGGAAAATTCAAATATGTACATATAGTTGATACGAGTAGAATAGTAATGCCAATTTCTAATCTGAGATGAAATGATAATTTTAAATCCTTATCTATCTAATACTATAAGAATATTTGTCCTGACATACTGACTGACTGACAGACAACGCACAGCCTAAGCCGCTGGTCGTAGAGACTTGAAATTTTGAGGGTATATTGTCTTAGTACGTAAGGGTGTATGTACTAAGAAAGGATTTTCCAAAATTCACCCTTTAAAGGGATGAAATGGGGGTTCAAAGTATGTATGGAGAAACAAGATTAGATAGTCTTTTCTATTCGAAACCTCAGACAAGTGCTTCAGTAAAAAATTTGTGAATACGTGTTTCAGGCTTTTTCAAAATTACACCCCTAAAACGGGGTAACAAAGTCTGAAAATCAATATTGTTTCGGATTGCGCTGAAATTTGGCATGCAAATAGTTATTACAACGTTAGTTCCCTCTGAGAAAGATTTTTTCCAAAAATCACTTTTCAAAGGGATGATGCGGGGGTTCAAAGTTTGAATAGTCATTTTATTAGAAATTTCACACAAGTTCTTCTGTATATAAATAAGTAAATACAAGTTTCAGACTTTTTCAAAATGCCACCCTAAGAGGGTGAACTGGGGTAACAAAGTCTTAAAATCAATATTGTTTTGAATTGCGCTGAAATGTAGAATGCAGATAGTTATTATGACGTAGGTATCCGCTCAGAAAGGATTTACAAAAAAATCCTCCCGGATACGAAACGGGGATTCAAAGTTTGTAAAAATTATATATTGGATTTCGTGAAAATACCTACTAATCGATGAGAACGATAAAACATAAGTACACAGTTATGTAGTGTCTGTTTGTTTGTATGTGCTTCTAGTAGTACAGGAGATAATGAATCACTTTTATTGGTTGAATAATAATTTTCAAAGTACGGTAGGTACTTGAAGTACGGTTGCACTTGCTTTGCTAAAGTCCCCAAGTCAACATGAATAGATTAATAAACACTTTATTAAAGAGCATGGTTCGTCCGAAATTAATGATAACTATAATGTCCGTCAATGAGGGCTTGATGATGAATCAAGTCACGGTCCTAATGCTCAGAACGAATCATTCCAAACAACGATGCGTAGTGAAGGTACATAATAAGCTGGCCAAGTGCGAGCCGCATTCGCATACGTAGGGTTCCAATTGAACAATATTTGTCGGAAAAATAAGTTTCTGTATGGGGGACTCCTTTTAATTTTTATTTAGTTTTTATTTGATGTTATATCAGTCTCAACATTGTCTCAACTGCCTGTACTATTTTGACGTATATGTGTATGATGGATGTATACAAGTATTAATATATGTGTAGATATAATTATGTAATATAGTAATGGTATTTATATGAAAATAATAATATATAATTATTATTGTATATGATATATATTATATATAAAAATCAATTGCTGTTCGTTAGTCTCGCTAAAACTCGAGAACGGGTGGGCCGATTTAGCTGATTTTGGTTTTGAAATGTTTGTCGTAGCTCAGGGAAGGTTTAAACGGTGATAAAATATGGAAAAATTGTGAGGAAGATAGTAAAAACAACAATTTCATTTTCCCATATAAACTGTTCTACCTACTTTCCTGTCAAACATTTGACGTTCGTCCTTTCGGTACGGTAGGGTAGACTCTGTACCACTCCCGAGTTAAAATTTGAAGCACGTATTAAATTAAGGGTTTTGAATCGACTACGTAATATATCCACATTACTCAGATTATCACGTAGGTATTTAAATGTTAATATTTTGAAATGTGATATTGTTGGTTCGTTCAGAAATTTTTGACATTGAATTGACATATTTTGATGGTTGTCATGATGGCGCTTCCCATGTATTGAAAGCGCCATCATCAGCGGTATTCGCTATTTGTGTATAAAAACCATAGATGAAATCACCAGATATGGGACCCCACTCCTCGATGTGGACCGCATGAATTAGGTTCGCGAACATAATTCGACCTTAGTCACCATCGAATTGTAGTTAGTGTAGCACGTGCACAGTTTTGTTCCAGATCTCAATTTATAATTAGCAACAATGCCTTCCTGCGCATTTAAAAGGTGCACAAATAGCTCTAAAACCAAAAACAAGTTACATGGCATAAGTTTTCACTCGTAAGTATATCAAAATTAATAATTTCCTTGATTATTTTTCCGACCCAAATATCGACCAATAGAATTGCACCATTCGACGTCACGTGGTACAACCTACATGGTATTATACTGACAATTTTTTTTGAATATTTTCTCTGTTGTACCACGTGACGTCGAATGGTGCAATTCTATTGGTCGATATTTGAGTCGGAAAAATAATCTCCCGAATACCACACGAGCTTCAAAATTATCTGGCATTTCCCTCAAGGTTCCCTGCAAACAAATAAAGTCGTCAAGTTTTTCAGGAAAAATCACTCGCCGCGCTCGTGATTTTTTAACCTGAAAAACTTGACTCCTTCATTTGTTTGCAACGAACCTATCGGGAAATACCCGATAATTTTGAAGCTCTTGTGGTATTATAAGTGAAAATTCTTCCGATTTTAATTTCGCCATTTGTAGAAAGAAATAGAAATATACATTCGGATGAGTGCGAAAAGACAAGCATCGGAGCATGCGGCCTAATAGTAAAACACATTGGTCGTGCAGATACGGCACTGCCTCTAATGACGTTTAAAGTGGATCATTATAAGCAAACAGTAAACTTAAAACTACTAGAAATTACTCTACCCCATTCAAAAATATCATGCAACAGATTTAAACTGAACTAAAAAAAAAGATGTGTAGCATAATATTTCATTTTCGTTTATACATATTAAATCACCTGGTAATAATAATGGCTACATTACATAATATATGTCAGTTGGGCACAACGGTATCACGTAAGCTAAGACACACATCATAACAACAGAGTGTGGGTTTAAAAAATAATGAAACGTTTTCTTAACATAATAGATGTTATTGGTTTTGTTTATTGAATCAAATGAATCACATAATATTTATAATAATTTACATAAACATTAGGTATATTCCATTTTGCAATGTTACTACATCTGCAAATTTTATCTATGACTGTTGTAATGTTCGGTTTACGGAGATAGCCGACAGCCGATCGCCAAGAATTGGTACGTAACAGTCAAAATTATTGCTATCTCGTTCGCGCTACAGTCCGTGTATGTCTCTCTATCTCTGTTCTTCATGCACATCAAGCTCGACATTAGGAATATACATAATTATACTCGTAGATAGAGTGTGTTTCATGTAGGTAGTTGTTTTTAGTCCCATTTTGTTTTCGTGGCGTTAGACAGGTCCCATATCTAGTGTTATCAATGATAAAAACCGATAAAAACAATATAAAATTAAATAATAAAGGGGGGACCCCCTTACATACAAGAAACGTGTTTTTAAGGCTGTTTTTGCTCGATATTTCAAACCTTAATAGATAGAAACTTGAAACATACCCATGGTGTGTATTACAATGGCTGCTATACGATCAAATAATAAAAACTAAATTAAATTAAGAATAAAGTGGACCCCCATTCAAGAAACGTGTTTTTAGACAAATTTTGTTCAATCGGAACCCTGCGTGTGCGGGTCCGACTCGCACTTGGACAGTTTATTTATATTCGCGGTACGAAGTTCGCCGGGTCAGCTAGTATATAATATATATATGTATATATGTGTAGGTACATTTATACGTATAATTGCGTATAATATGTGTAGTTATATGCTATTTTAATATATGTAACTATTTAATATTATATGCTGTATGATTGTAATATAGATGAATACAACTCTTTTAGATGTTTATAAATGTAGTTATATTATACTAGCTGTACCCGCGACTTCGTCCGCGTGGAAAAGTGTCTTAGGGTAGCATTTTTAATTATTTTACAAATAAGACACATGCGTATCCCACCTACACGGCACCGTACCACGCCGCGTAAATCTCCCCTCCCCCTCTCCCCCTCCCTGTCTCTTTCACCCAACCCCCTTTCCCCTATATCCCTCCCCCTCCCACTTTTCCCCCCACTTCCCCCTCCCTCCCCTCCCCTCCCCTCTCTATTCCACCCACTCCTCTCCCCTCTCCTTCCCCTTATTTCCCTCTTCTCTCCCCTTTCCCCCACTTCCCCCTCCCCTCCCCTTTCCTTTCCTTTTATCTCCCCTCCCCTCCCCTTTTCCCCTTGCCCTGACTTCCACCTCCCCTCCCTTCCCTCCCCCTACCCCTTCCCCTCACAAACTTTGAATGTCATATTTATTTATATCGAATCAACAGCCTAAACAATAAGTTTCAAGCTTCTAGCTTTAAAAATGACGATACTTCCATACAACTTTTCATCCCCCCTTTCAACCCCTTACATCCCTCTTTTCGCATTAAAAAGTAGCCTATGTCCTTTCTCAGGCTCTAGATTATCTGTGTAATAAATTTCATTTAAATCCGTTTAGTAGAATATTCACCTAAACCTTACATATTTCCATACAAGCTTTCATCCCCTATTCCCTATTGTAATTTTTACACCCTTGAGGGTAAAACTTTTACAAACTTTTAATGTCATATTTATTTATATCGAATCAACAGCCAAAAATTTAGTTTCAAGCTTCTAGCTCTAAAAATGACGATACTTCTATACAACATTTCATCCCCCCTTTCAACCCCTTACAACCCTTTTTCGCATTAAAAAGTAGCCTATGTCCTTTCTCAGGCTCTAGACTATCTATGTACCAAATTGCATTTAAATCGGTTCAGTAGGACATTCACATAAACCTTACATATTTCCATACAAACTTTCATCCCATATTATTATTTTACACCCTTGAGGGTAAAGCTTTTACAAACTTTGAATGTCATATTTATGTATATCGAACCAACAGCCTAAAAAATAAGTTTCAAGCTTCTATCTCCTAAAATGACAATATTTCCATACAACTTTTCATCCCCCATTTGAACCCCTTACAACCCTTTATTCGCCATAAAAAGTAGCCTATGTCTATGTATGATGTATTCTGTGAACAGCTTTCCGATTTTTATACAAAAATAAAAAATATAAAAGTTTAAGGGGGGGGGGGGGGGTATTCCATACATGGAACTGAAACAAAAAAAAAGTTTCTTCAAACGTATACGTTTGGGGTGTCTATGGATAGGTCTTTAAAAATGACATTGAGGTTCCTAAAATATTTTTTTCTCAAAGTCAATCATTTAAAAGATAGGCGCGTCTAAAGTGCTAAAATGTGTCCTCCCCCCCCTCTAACTTGTAAAGTAAGGGAGTGAAAAATCTAGAAAAAATATATTCTGTAGATCTCAATAAAAACTTGCAATGAAAATTGGTTTGAACGAGATACAGTCCGCAGTTTTTGAGATATACCGACCGCAAAGATATTATATTTATATAGTTAGTAGATATATTTTTGTAGTTGCGAAAAATCATACTTATAGAATACTCTACTGTGTTACGGAACCCTACGAGTGCGATTCCGACTTGCACTTGGCCAGTTTATTTGTATTGGGTGGGGACCGCCTTTAATATTTAGGGTTCCGTTCCTCAAAAGGTAAAAAAAGGAACCCTTATAAGATCACTTTCTTATCCCTCTGTCTGTCTGTCTGTCTGTCCGTCTGTCTGACCGTCTGTCTGTCCGTCTGTCTGTCCGTGTGTCACCACTGATTTTCTCAGGAACGAGTGAACCTAGCAAGTTGACATTTATACCTGATACTGAGGTCTATAGTCCCTATTGGGTGTATACAAATCAAGGTCTTGAGTCAACACAATAAAAAGATATGGGCAAATTTAGATTTTCGCGTAAACTTGTTAGTACCAAAATGTACCTTAATTTTTTTATTTTTTTTATTTTTCGGAATTTTTCCTTTACCTGTGCTCAGAGACCTTGAATCAATTTGAATTTGAATTTGGCAAGAAGCAAGGTCTTATAGCACAAATTAATGAAACATTCCAAAAAAATAAAAAAACCTGAAAATTAAATACTCTACATCTCCCCATCCTTGATTATGCCGACGCCAACTATCTTGATCTCACTGAAGACCAGTTAAACAAGCTTGAGCGGCTTCAAAATTTCTGCATTAGGTTGATATTTGGCTTACGCAAGTATGGCCATGTATCTCAATTTCGCTCTAAGCTCAAGTGGCTTCCCATTCGCCTTGTAAAAGACTGGCTAATAACTAAAGTATTTTATAATGTAAATGAATATTATGGAAAGTAGATAAATAACATAGTTATAAATAAGTAGGTGTATAAGTAAGTAATTATTAGTTTCATAAAATGTATAAGTAGTAAATTAAATAATTCTATATTTACATATATTGTCAAATCCTTTAACTACTTAGCTACTATATCTTTATATTGCACGCCCGAAATAGGAAAACTGTTACTAATCTAAATTTAAGTTTAAGACCTTGTATATACACAGTTCTTGCAATAAATTTATCTTTATCTTTATCGACGGAATACTCCCATCCTTTCTCTTCTGTATTCTATTCTTTTCAATCCTGCATACCCCCGCTATCTCAAAGAAATTTTCCACTTCTTACATAGCTATAATGCTTTAGTTCTAAGATCCACAGAAACCCTTCTTCTTGAGTTTCCTATTCATAAGAGTTCCTTCTACGATAAGTCGTTTGCCGTTGAAGCCGTAAGACTCTGGAACTCACTACCACTCTCAGCACGACAGGCTCAAACTGTCAACGCTTACATAAATTGATTTGCTGTTAATATTTATATTATTATTTATTTGCTTATATATGATTATCATATAGTATGTGTATTTGTATGTATATTTGAATGTACAGTATCGGTCAAAATTGGAGTAGCAGTCTCAAAAAGCAATAGCATGACAGCAAAATATGCACATACGACCTTCTTCTATAAGACGTTTCTAAAGTAACACAATGACAGAGAAAGATAGAAGAGATAGAAAGACCCATATATCGCACTCTTTCATTATGAACCAATTAGCAAGAGCGCATGTATTCATTAGTAGAATAACTAGACCAGTTTTGCTTCTTTTATCAGTTATACAAATAATGAGGGTAGATTTGAAACAAAATGTATTGATGGCTTAAATGTATGAACATAAAATTGTCGGTTGGTGAACTTCAGTGGTGGTTGAAGTTTGGTTAATAAATAACTTAAAAAATCAAAATGCAAGCAAATATATACATAATATATTAAAGACGGCGAATATTGAGGCATTGCATAGAAATGTACTAAATAAATTATATTATCTGAAATGTATAGTGAAAGCGGCATAAGTGTAAGTTATTGCTAAGTGATAAGTGATGAGAAATCGTAGTTGTGAAAGTAGATTGTTAATAAAGTGTGTTAATAAGATTTGGCGTTTTCTGACGAATTTTATACGGAGAGTTCGCCGCGCACTCCATGGGGTTTAATAATGCAAAGGTGAGAAGCACGAGAAGAGAGATGTCCTGAGCAGCTGTAGTGTAGTCCTGTAGTCCCCCTGGATCTAGTTTGGGGAAATTTACGCGACAAACATAACATGTGCAAATATAGTGGATTACGAAGGCTTCTTATCTGCATCGAAAACAAGAACACACGAAATATTAATTTAAAAGTATATAAAAACTAGGCGATGTGCCGGCTGTGATAATTTGTAATAAGTAATTGTGTAACTTATGATTATAAAGGATCAAGCTTCAATCCTCTTTTCCTAGAGAAAATGAATAATTAAGCTTATAACCTCAAATAATCAATATAAGGTAAGAGCAATTCTTAGATGCGACCAATTGCCAGTGTTATTTTGTCAAAGTAGATAATTGTCAATGAAGACGGTTTCAATTTAATATAATATTAAATAAAAATAGTAGTTTATGATATTTCGATATGTTGAAAATCAGTTATTTTAAAAACATTGTTGCTGTGTATTCTTCTTAGTTATACAAATGAATATTTCCTCAAAAACTATTAAAATAACATCACCGTGCTATTTGTTTTATTTCACATATAACATAGATCACCAATTTACCTTTATTAGCTAAGTTTGTTTATCATGTATATATATATATATATATATATATATATATATATATATGTATATATGTATATATCTATATATATATAAAATAATACAAGCTATTAATAATTGATAATTTTTTATATATATTTTATAGGCTAGCGTTTGACCACTATCTCATGTGTTGGTAAGTGATGATGCGGTCGAAGATGATAATCACGCTAGGCCTAGAATGGGAACTGGCTCTCAAGGATAGCTGCCGGAACACATAAGATGTTTGACGACAGATTTTCTAACTTGAGGATGGTAGCTGGCCAGGCGGACACTAAATAGTGTCCTACCACCATGCGGGGGTTGTTGGTTTTTCCTTCACCGGAGGGCCACTGTGAAAAGCGCACATAATTTTTTGATAGAAAAATCTATTGGTGCACGGCGGTTTGAACTCGGCACCTCTGGCATCAAATCCCGGTTACGCCACCGGACCCTCAAAAGTAAAACAAAATCATGGAGTGGATAGAGAATCGAACTCGGGGCCTCCTGCTTCCTTCAACAGTCCTAGGTGGACTATCGACCACTCGACCAAGATGCTATTAATGACTCATTCGAATTTAAGCATCCGTTACTTGTTGCGTAGCTTACTCGACGTTATGTTAACATAAGTTCCTTTTGTTGAGTTAACTCAACAAAAGGAAGAGTATACAGTGGAATATTGTTATCTCTATTTGATGTTTGCCAAATGTATCTGACGCTACGTTTCACCTTTTTATTCATCTGCGGTCTGGCTAAGCATGCCATCTATGCAGTACTTACGTGTTATTGTTTGCGTTGGAACATTAGACAGAAATATCGTGCAGGCTACTATGAACATTAAGGTGCTACTGGACTACTGCCCCTCAATTGTACATAGTATATATATATATAAATATATATGTATTTATGTATCGGTTTATAAGTATATATGACTATTATTATATTAAACTAGCTGACCCGGCAAACGTTGTTTTGCCATATAAATAAATGGCTATTAAAAAATAAGGGTTGATCGTAGAAGGGTGAAAATTGAGGATTGTATGTATTTTTGTATGTTGTATCATAAAAAAATAGAAATTAAAAATGTTGTCTAAAAAATAAAAAAAAATTTAGGGGTGGACTACCCCTAACATTTAGGGGGATGAAAAATAGATGTTGGCTGATTCTCATAGATCGGTATCTATACATCCGGTGATAAGCACAAAAAATTTCATCAAAATCGGTCAAGCCGTTTCGGAGGAGTATGGCAACGAAAACTGTGACACGAGAATTTTATATATTAGAAGATATTGTATGTACCTATTGAATATTCATAGTATTATGTACTAGGTATTTAACTTTTTATTTATTTGCTTGTTGCTTAACTTTAGTTATGATGTAAGTATAGCACTTCTATCTAATTAATTATAAAATAGTTTATAAATTAGACGGTTGTCTGGAAGAGATCGCTATTTAGCGATAAGACCGCCGTGTGTACTTTTAGTTATGTATTCTTTTTTTGTCCTGTTTTCTTTTATGTGCAATAAAGTGTTTTCATTCATTTCATTCATTCATATATAGTTTGCGCCAGTTAAGGTAGACCTCTGAGTTATATGAGCGCCGATACAATTTAGAGGTCTAGCTTAATTGGTTGGTACGGAAGCCTCGGTGGGCGAGTTCAACTCGACTTAGCCGGTTTTATTTACTTTTTTTTGTGTCATTAGTATTTGTTGTCATAGCGGCCATACTCAGTGTGTTATAGAGACCATTTAATAAACAATTATAATCATTTAAAACATTTCAGTAAACTCCAAATCGTTTATTTCCAACTAGAAGTGCCCCGCGGCTTCGCCCGCGTTAAAAACTCCTTTTATTTACTTAAAACTTTTCTTTTGTAAAAACGTTCAAAAAACGAAAAATTCTATCATTAAAGACATCAAATAAGAATTAGCCAAATCGGTTCACCTGTTCTCATGTTATCGCGTGACTAAGACAAATCTGGATTCATATTTATAAAACCCAAAAACCCAAAAAAGCGCAATCCGAAACTATATTGATTTTCAGACTTTTTTACCCCAGTTCACTCTCTTAGGGTGACATTTTGAAAAAGTCTGAAACTCGTATTTACTTATTTATTTACAGAAGTACTTGTGTGAAATGTCGAATAAAATGACTATCCAAACTTTGAACCCCCGCTTCATCCCTTGAAGAGAGAATTTTGAAAAATCCTTTCTTAGCGGATACCTACGTCAAAATAACTATCTGGATGCCAAATATCAGCGCATTCCGTAACAATATTGATTTCAGACTTTGTTACCCCACTTCACCCTTTTAGGAATAGAATTTCAAAAAGCCTGAAACACGTATTTACTTATTTATTTACTAAACTACTTGTGTGAAGTTTCGAATATAAAAGACAATCTATTCTTGTTTCTCCATACAAACTTCGAACCCTCGTTTCATCATCTTCAGGGATGAATTTTGGAAAACCTTTTTCAGAGGGAACTAACGTCGTAATTAATAACTATCTGCATGCCAAATTTCAGCGCAATCCGAAATAATATTGATTTTTACACTTTATTACCCCATTTCACCCTCTTAGGGGAGGAATTTCAAAAAAACCTGAAACACGTGTTTACTAATTTTTTTACTGAAGCACTTGTGTGAAGTTTCGGATAGAAAAGACTATCTAATCTTGTTTCTCCATACAAACTTTGAACCCTCGTTTCATCCTCTTCGAGGGTTAATTTTGGAAAATCCTTTCTCAAAGGGAACTAACGTCGTAATAACTATCTGCATGCCAAATTTCAGCGCAATCCAAAACAATATTGATTTTCACACTTTATTACCCCATTTCAACCTCTTAGGGGTGGAATTTAAAAAAAAACTGAAACACGTGTTTACTTATTTTTTTACTGAAGCACTTGTGTGAAGTTTCGGATAGAAAAGACTATCTAATCTTGTTTCTCCATACAAACTTTGAATCCCCGTTTCATCCCCTTCCAGGGTTAGTTTTAGAAAATCCTTTCTCAGAGGGAACTAACGTCGTAATAACTATCTGCATGCCAAATTTCAGCGCAATCCGAAACAATATTGATTTTACACTTTATTACCCCATTTCACCCTCTTAGGGGTGGGATTTCAAAAAAACCTGAAACACGTATTTACTTATTTTTTTACTGAAGCACTTGTGTGAAGTTTCGGATAGAAAAGACTATCTAATCTTTTTTCTCCATACAAACTTTGAACCCCCATTTCATCCTCTTAAGGGGTGAGTTTTGGAAAATCCTTTCTTAGTACACCCTTACGTACTAAGAAAAATATACCGTCCAAATTTCAGGTCTCTACGACTAGCGGTTTAGGCTGTGCGTTGTCTCTCAGTGAGTCAGTCAGTCAGTATGTCAGGACAAAGATTCTTATAGTATTAGCTGATTAGGTTCATGATACACTTTTGAAAGTCATAAATATTACATGTATTATGTTAAGCCATAAAACGATTCAATTAACAATCTTACTCGTATTACTTACATAAAAATAAAACTCTGTGTTATATTGTCAAATGTCAAATCGAGATTAACTTTAAATCAATGTCAGCTAAAATAAAAACCATTCAAGTCATTAAAGTCTAAGACAGTCAACACACTGCTATTAATCTTTCCTGCCATCTTAAAAATCTTGAACACAGTAATAGGCCTTTTTTATAGCATAACTAAGTTTTACTGGCGACTTAAATTGCCTTTCTTTAAATTGGGTAATATCTAACGCAGCTTACATAGTACGGTTTATGTACTCTTGATAGTCTTGATCTTGATGTAATATTAGTTTATCCTTGTGGCTCCTATTGTAACAGTATGTATCACTTACAAATTTGCTAAGACGCTTTCGAGCATACATGACGTTGGCAAATATATACTGACAGTGCATAATCAAATTATTGATACTCTCAGAGAGATCTATCAGAGATGCTCTGGGTCCAAGTCTATAGCTAGCTAGTCTAGCCCCTTATTGCTTTCTTCTGAATTACAAAAAAAATATTAAGATCTGCTGCTGACCCCATAGAAGAATGCCGTATGACATCAAAGAATGAAAATATGAGAAATATACCACTCTTGCTGTTTGTAAATTAGAATATTATTTTATCTTCTTGACTGCATAAGCAGCTGAACTTAATTTCTCGGCTAGTTCTTCAATGAGGGGCCGCCATCGTAACTTTTTAACCGACTTTACAAAAAAGGAGGAGGTTCTCAATTCGTCTACGTATGTTTTTTTTTGTCTGTGTATGTTAAGCGATTACTCCATCAATTATGAACCGATTCGAATGATTCTTTTTGTTATCGGCAGGGTACGTTTCCGAGGTGGTCGCATTGTAATTTTATCGAGATCTGATAAGTATCTCCAGAGATATTACGATAAACGTCTCATACTAGCTACTGAAATTGAATAATACCTTATTATTCATATTTCTAGAATTCAGTTGTTTTACTTTTTAAACTATCTTAATTATTATCTAGTATGAATCGTAAGAATTTAGTGTGGCATGTGAAGTTTAAAATGTCTTTATTAATATTACGAGGAGGTAATAACGATGCATTATTGGTCAGTTTTATACGTTTTGTTTTATCTAGTAACTATCATTAAGTAAGATATTATTAATGCTATACCGTTGTTGTGTGTCATCTACAGCTAAATAAATATTGTCAATATTTTCGACTTTTCTGTTAATTTTAAATAACAATGAGGACAATGAGCTGTCGTCTGCAAACAACACAGATGTTGCAAATTTCTCCACTTAGAAAGGCTGGTCGTTAATATACACTAAAAATAGAAATGGACCCAAATTGAACCTCTCAAGGTTTAGAACACCTATATCTACGAGTGATGTACCAACCAAATCTACATTCATAATCCTATGAAATAAGTAGGATTACCAGTTCCAGAGCTCCATGTCTTACTACGTAGTATGAGAGCTTTGATAAGAGTATACCTACTGTGGTTAACACAATCGAAGGCCCAATCATCCCAATCATCTGGAGTTAAGAAGTTATGAACAATTCATTGTTTTTTTTAGAGTTGTCACTTTTGTGTCTGGAACTTCGAATAGAAATTGGTTGGTCATTCATTAATTTTCATCATGTATTTGATTTCTTGTACTTGGTGTTGCTCTTACTTAAAAAACCGACCATGTGAGAGTTGGACTCGCACACCTAGACGAATTTCTCAAAATAGCTTAATGGACAAACTTAACTTTGCAGTTCGATCCATAGAAAATGTATTGCACCAACCGCAAATAATAAGTTTGTAATAGTAAATTCACTTCTTTTTGTTATTAAACTACATATTTACGGTTTTCAGATTTATTCCTATATAAGTGCTTGAAGACCTTGCTTCTTGCAAAATTTCATGATGCTAGGTCAACGAGAAGTAAGTACCCTATGGATTTTGATAGTTCCCTATTGTTTCGCATAACATTTTTTGTCATATAGCAAAATGTTGTTTCTCCTAAACTATTTAAGCATACATTAATTTGGCATAAAGTAATTAGGCATATTTTTCTTGACATAATTACTGTTAGCATAAGCATTTGTGGCATAGTATTATAAGAATAATATTATAAACGCATAACTTTAATTCGGCATAATTTTTTAAGCATTTTATTAAAGCATGAATATAAAATAGTAATGTTTATATTTTTATCTCTTCACGACTAATGTAGCAGGTAGACCGATTTTGTTTAAATTTTGCTTTGGTATACCTAATATAATGGAGTAGGGCCGAATATAATGGATTAGGGAATAAAATATAATTCATAATATATTTTGCGGGTCCGGTGGCGTAATCGGGAGAACGGTCGGCTTTGATGCCGTGGCACCGAGTTCAAACCCCGCCGTGCACCAAAGGATTTTTCTATCAAAAGTTATGTGCGCTTCTCACAGAGGCCCTCCGGTGAAGGAAAACATCGTTAAGAAACCAACAACCCCCGCATGGTGGTAGGACACTATCTGGTGTCCACCTGGCCAGCTACCACCCTCAAGTTAGAAAATCTGTCGCCAAACATCTAATGTATTCCGGCAGCTATCCTTGAGAGCCAGTTCCCATTCTAGGCCTAGCGCGTTTACCATCTTCGACCGCATCATCACATACCAACAGGTGAGATAGTGGACAAACGCTAGCCTATATGATATAATATAAAAAAAATAGGACATATAATGCTTTTTAACGCAGATGAAGTTACGAGGCTTAGCTTGTAGATTTACGAATAAAAGAATAAACTGGCCAAGTGCAAGTCGGACTCGCACTCGTAGGGATCCGTAACAGAGTTAAGTATTCCATAACAATGATTTTTCGCAACTACAAAATTAACTTTGTTTTTCATAGTGTTTGTATGAAAAACAAAGTTATATTTGCGGTCGCTATATCTCAAAAACTGCTGGCTGTATCTCGTTCAAACCAATTTTGGTTGTTAGTTTTTATTGAGATCTACAGCATATATTTTTTTTAGATCTTTCACTCCCATACTTTAAAAGTTAGGGGGGGGTGACACACATCTTACCACTTTAGACGCGCCTATCTTTCTAATGATTGACTTTGAGAAAAAATAATTTAAGGAACCTCAATGTCATTTTTGAAGACCTATCCATAGACACCCCACGTATAGGTTTGAAGAAATTTTTTTTTTTTGTTTCAGTTCCATGTATGGGATGTCCCCTTAAACCTTTATTTTTTTTTACGTTTGTATAAAAATCGGAAAGCGGTTCACAGAATACATCTACCTACCAAGTTTCAATTCTGTAGTCCTAACAGTTTCGGAATAAAATGGCTGTGATATACGGACGGACAGACAGACAGACAGACATGACGAATCTATAAGGGTTCCGTTCTTTGCCATTCGGCTACGGAACCCTAAAAAATATCATTTAATTAATAAAACGTTTGTTGGATGTGTTAAATGCAGAACCAAAACCGTGAAATAGATGCAGTTCGAAAAAAGGTAAGTTATGTTAATTTATGGATGGTGAATGGGATGTAAGGGAGTACAAATACCACGTTAGTGCTCCCAGCCAACCTAACCTGCCCGTAGTGCATCCTGCTGACCAACAGACGGGGCTCTGGCGACCGACAAATGGCGGTATAACCATTATCTATGGCGTAGCTATGGCATAGTATCTATGGCGAAGCTAAATTCTACAGGCCGGTGACGGGAAGCAACGTCACCGGTGCGAGGAGCTACGTCCTGCGATCACCAATACGCCTGCCCAGCGTGGCGATTAGGGCATATCCCTCCCAAGGGATGCGTTTATGTATGGAAGGTAACCTTAAGCCAAGGCCCCTAGTTCCGGCCGCCCTGCTATTCCTGACCACGGTGGCGGTCACGGTAACGGCAGGGCAGGGGGTGCTAAGAATCCCCGGGTTACGGTAGGCCGCCAGAACAAACTGACCCTCGCAACGTACAACGGACGCACGATTCGGCTGGACGATCATCTGGCGCAGCTAGAGGAGGAGCTGAAACACATAAGATGGCACATTCTGGGGTTATGTGAAGTCCGAAGACAGGGAGAGGACACCATAACCTTAGAATCGGGCCATCTTATGTATTACAGAGAAGGAGATCAGCCATCCCAAGGCGGCGTCAGGTTTGTGGTCAACAAGGTTCTCAGTGACACGTTGCAGAAATCTCCAGTGTGTCGACCAGGGTAGCGTGCCTCATAATAATGGTAACTAAGAGGTACAAGGTTATCCAGATTATCCAGGCCTTAAGGTTATCCAGGCTTACGCACCGACCTCGACACACTTGGATGATGAGATGGAGAGCAAGTATAAAGATATCTCCAGAGCTTTACACACCACCTCCAAGGCTCACTATAACGTTGTCATGGAAGACTTTAACGCCAAAGTGGGAGTACAGACATGCAGTGAATCGACAATAGGACCGCATGGATTTAGGAATAGGAATCACAGGGGGCAAATGCTCGTCAATTTCCTTGATATAGAGGGGCTTTTCTTGATGAACTCGTTCTTCAAGAAACAGTCCCAAAGGAAGTGGACGTGGCAAAGCCCCGATACTGTGACTAAAAACGAGATTGACTTCATCATTACGGACAAACGGCGCATATTCAGAGACGTCTCAGTGATCACTTGGTTTAATACTGGAAGTGATCACCGACTTGTCCGAGGCTCTCTGGATATTGACTTCAAAGGCGAGAGATTCCGATTGATGAAGTCCACGCTCCGACCGATCCTACTCCAAACCGTTGTCGGGTCCGAAACATTACAATTAAAATTGGAAAATCGATTCGCTGCCTTGAAAACCACAGATGACATAGACCAGAAACTCGAAGAAGTGATGGAAATCCTCAGGGATTAAGGGACGAAGTTTTGCGAGAGCAAGCGTACGGGCAAACAGTCCAAACTTTCGACAGAAACACTTGCGGAACACGGCTAATGGAAGAGAGACGAATAGACCCTTTGTCAGCTTTGTCAACTAACCAGGAGCGCAACAAAACCATAAAGAAGCTGGTGCGACGCGACCTCCGATCTTCTAACACGCTCTTGATTAAAGAATCAATCGAGCAGAATCGGGGGTCGAAGGTGTTACCGCACCTCTGGGTAGAAGCCATCTTACAAAGCTGACAACATCAACTGGACTAGTCGTCGCATCCAAGCCGGAGATTCTGTCGGAAGTTTAAGACTTCTACGGCAAGCTCTACGCATCGCATGCTTCAAGGCCCATACCCGATACGGAGGATTCTGGAGCCACCTTCAACCGCCACTTCACAGAAGATCTGCCCGAAATTAGCCGAGACGAGATCGTGATGGACGGAATCACAACAGAGCTTTTAAAAGCCGGAGGAGCTCCAGCAGTTCAACAGCTTCAGCAGCTCTTTAATTCCGATCTTTTCACTGGGAGAACTCCACAGGCATGGAACAGAAGCATGGTGGTTCTGTTTTTCAAAACAGGAGACAAAACCCTATTGAAAAACTACCGCCTGATATCGCTTCTGAGCCATGTCTACAAGCTGTTTTCAAAGGTCATCACTAACCGTCTTGCGCGTAGACTCGACGAGTTCCAACCCCCGGAACAGGCCGGGTTTCGAAGCGGTTACGGCCCCATAGACCACATCCACACGGTGCGGCAGATTATACAGAAGACCGAAGAGAACAATCGGCCCCTGTGCTTAGCATTTGTGGAGTATGAGAAGGCCTTCGACTCAATCGAAACCTGGTCCGTGCTGGAGTCCTTGCAGCGTTGCCAAGTCGACTGGCGATACATCGAAGTGATGAGATGTCTGTACAATGCCGCAAAGATGAATGTACAAGTACAGAACCAGCGATCTAAACATGTCCACCTGCGTCGAGGAGTGAGACAGGGGGACGTCATATCCCCGAAACTGTTCACTAACGCCTTGGAGGATATGTTTAAGACGCTGGACTGGAAAGATTGTGGCATTAACATCAACGGCAAGTACATCTTTCACTTACGATTCGCAGATGATATCGTCATTATGGCAGAGACGCTGCAGGATCTACAAAGGATGTTGAATGGCCTAGCCGTTTCTTCTTGTCGTATCGGTCTCCGGATGAATTTGGATAAAACCAAAGTCATGTACAACGAGCACGTTGTTCCGGAACCGATTACCGTAGATGGAATCCCACTCGAAGTTGTCACTAAGTATGTTTACCTAGGGCAGACGCTCCAACTAGGCAAACACAACTTCGAGAAGGAAATTCAGAGAAGAATTCAGCTGGGCTGGGCAGCATTCGGAAAACTCCGGCGAGTCTTCTCGTCGCCTATACCACAGTGTCTTAAGACAGAGGTCTTTAACCAGTGCGTTCTACCTGTGATGACATACGGATCCGAGACGTGAACACTCACAATTAGACTGGTCCACCAATTTAAAGTCGCTCAGCGAGCTATGGAGAGAGCTATGTTCGGTATTTCTCTGCGGGATCGAATCAGGAACGAAGTAATTCGCCAGAGAACTAAAGTTATCGACATAGCTCAACGGATTAGTAAACTGAAGTGGCAATGGGCTGGTCATATCTGCCGCAGGACTGATAACCGTTGGGGTAGAGTTGTCCTAGAGTGGAGACCGTGAATTGGCAAACGTAGCGTAGGACGTCCTGTGACCAGGTGGAGCGACGACATACGCAAAGAATGACTGGAATAGAAGAGCCGAAGATCGGGCTCAGTGGCGCATCTTGGGAGAGGCCTACGTCCAACAGTGGACTGACACCGGCTGATGATGATGATGATGATGTTAATTTAATGTTTGCGCTAGGTCAAATAACTTTCAGTTCTAAAATAAAAATAATTGCGGCGTAGAGGTGGCCCAAAGGCCACTCCCGCCGAACTTGAACCTACTGTCACATAGTACCAAAATTTTGTTGGTATTAAAAGCTTTATATTACTTTATTTAACAAATTTAATTTGTCTACGGACTTAAAGTTCACATATTAACATATATTGATTTAAAAACTTGAAACCACGAACTTTTTTTTTGAGCCAATCAACTCTCAACTACATGACACGTAGTCTTACTTTAATTCTGACTTTGGAAGTGTTAAATATTTTTTATGTACTTTTATAATACTAAGTAGTTTCTTTAGAAATTAATAAATGTGTAATTATTTTATTAATTAAGTAAACTTTGTTTATTTTAATTGAAATAATTTAGCATAAAATATGTGTGTATACTATTCAATTATGACTTCATTTATTATTTCTAAATCTATTAGGCCAATAAAAAATATGCCCTATAACTTTATGCGAATCAAAATTAGGCCGACACAATATAGCCTAAATGAAAGTTATGCTTGTTTATACAATATGCCATAAGAAATTATACGATAGTACTATTATCCCATTTAAAATTATGCGTAACCCGTTATGCCTAAGTAAATAAGGAATAAATAAATTATTTTTCAAAAAAAATAAAACCGACTTCATAATCACAAACAGGCACTCAAAAGCGTAAAATAAATAACTTAATATAATTATTATAAGCGTGAAGTCGGTGCCAGCCAAGTCTATTGGATAGTAGATAGATACTATGTATGTAGTAGTAGATAGTAAGTAGGTAAATACATGTTGGTAGTATCTATCTACTACCTATTAGACTTGACTGGCACCGACTTCAAATAGATAAGTGGGTAGCGCTTATAATAATTATATTAAGTAGTTTATTTTTCGCTTTTGAGTGCCTGTTTGTGGTTATGAAGTCGGTTTTTTTTTTGAAAAATAATTTATTTTACCCTTTTTAGTGCACGATAAGTTTTAATTAAATTACATGCATCTATAAAATTTCGTGTCTGGGCCGTTATATACTGACGGATATATACTTTGTGAAAATTTTAAGTATGTACCTATTACGGTTAAGAAGATACAGATCTGTAAAGTGCGCACATATACACACACGGACGGACGGACAGACTAACGGACAGCAAAGTCTCAGAAAGTGTTCATTTGGTACCCTTTGGGTTCAGACCCTAAAAAAATTGACTTCAAATGCCGCGCTAGTGAAAATATCCACTAGTCAAAGGACAATGTCCAAAATGGCCCTATGGCATAGGGCCATTTTGGATAGGGCCTATGCAATAAAAGCATCTGACACACGATAATTAATTGTCTATTTTATTAGGTACAATAATTCCAAATACTTTTATAACACGGACTAGTTGTATTCCAAATTGAATATTAAAAAGTATTATTTGCGATTATTAACATTAATCGCCGCCATATGGCCGCCATCTTCGCCAAACGTCATGTCATGTCAAAAAATATTAGGTAAGTATGCTCAAAAACGTTGCATATTAACAAGACTTTGCCCAGTACAACATTCCTGTGAAGACAAATTAATTCTCCCCACCTTTGTTTCTATCTCGCTCACAGTTACCGTAAGAATATCTGTCAAAAACCAAAATCAACGTGAAGAAAGATGTAAAAGAATTATTCAAGGCCATATTTTTTAGTCTTCAAAAGTATATGCAATAGCAATCTCCATTGTGTATAATCTTCTTGGGACTCTTCTTCTAAAACCAGTACATTCTCCTATGTTTGAGGTATTTATCTCCATATCTCTGGAGATACTAATCGGATTTCGATGAAATTAAAATGGGACCACCTCGGAAACGTACACTACCTATTTAAAAAAAGAATCATTTGAATCCGTTCACAATTGACGGAGTAGTCGCGTAACATACACACAAAAAAAACAGACGAATTGAGATTCACCTCCTTTTTGTGAAGTCGGTTAAAAAATATGCAAAACAAAGGGATCCCGGTTTTGATTCCCTTATGAAATCGCAAATTATGCGAAAATATGCGACTTGAACAGTCATTTCTTTTGATCGCGTTGATTCACAAGTTTCATTTTTTCAAAGCCAAAAGAGACTCTAGTTCCAAGTATTTGATATAAGTAGGTAAGTTTCAATAAAATGATCCTATACGGGGTTCCTTTTTTCCTTTTAGAGGTACGAAAACCCTAAAAAACATGTATATGTATTTCAAACTTCGTCTGTTTACCAAAGAAGGCCACGGCGACCTTATCATCAGACGGCTGATATAACGTATATTATATTATTTAATAACGTATCATTAACATTAAAATAATTTTGATTCAGAATACATTTTAGAATACGACTTAATATAATCATATCCGGAATTTCGGATACTTACATTATCCGAAAGAGTGATCAGTGATAACACTATCGTCAAAATCCGGATATAAGTTAAAAAAGCTGTAGTAGGTATCTGAACTCCACAAGATTGCGATGTGTTTTTAGGGTTCCGAACCCAAAGGGTACCAACGGAACCCTATTACTGAGACTCCGCTGTCCGTCTGTCTGTCTGTCTGTCTGTCTGTCCGTCTGTCACCAGGCTGTATCTCGTGAACCGTGATAGTTATACGGTTGAAATTTTCACAGATGTATTTCTGTTGCCGTTATAACAATAAATACTAAGAACAGAACAAAGTTAAAAATTAAAGGGTTTAAAACAAAAAACGTGTTTTTTACGATACGATACGAAATTAATTCACCTCGACGCAGCTAGATGGCAGCACAGGAAAAATTAGCACGCGCAAGCATTTCATTTGTTAAATTTGTGGGCCTCGGTCGATTTGTTTACTTAGTTAAGGGTTAATTTCATAAAGGTAGTGTACAGTATTGAATAACTTATCTTCAATTATAGTACTTAAAGATCTTCAATTAGCTAGAATCAGTAGAATGTTAGTCGTACGAACAACACTCGGATCTTCCAGTTATTTAATTATATAAATAATATTTATTACCTTCATGTTAATATTTACTTAGTTGGTGTTAGAAATTCATGGCTTTCGGCCTTCGGAAATTCGGAACCCTCCGTGTGCGGGACAGAAGTCTGACTCCGCACGTCGTTTTATTTTTTTTGTGGCGCATAGATCCGTGAAATATCTTAATTTTCATATAAATATATCTTCCCAAAACGGCGAATACATTTAGACAAAAATATAGAAACGGGAAATCAAAATATATCAGTTTCTCTGGTTTTAGGCAAGTTACGACGTTCTAAAAAGTGATGATAAAAGTGAGCTAACTTTTAAATAATTGATCGTGTTTTATAAATATTCTTAGTGGTGTTTAGTGGATACTCGTGGTCGTATGCTACTTTTTAACCGACTTCACAAAAAAGGAGGAGGTTCTCAATTCGTCTGTGTTTTTTTTTGTGTGTATGTTACGCGATTTCTCCGTCAATAGTGAACGGATCCAAATGATTCTTTTTTTAATAGGTAGGATACGTTTCTGAGGTGGTCCCATTTTAATTTTATCGAGATCTGATAAGTATCTCCAGAGATATGGAGATAAATACCTCAAACATAGGAGAATGTACTGGTTTTAGTAGAAGAGTCCCAAGAAGATTATACACAATGGAGATTGCTATTGCATATACTTTTGAAGACTAAAAAATATGACCTTGAATGTTTTTACATCTTTCTTCTCGTTGATTTTGGTTTTTGACAGATATTCTTACGGTAACTGTGAGCGAGATAGAAATAAAGGTGGGGATAATAATTTTTTTTTAAATATCTTATAGGCTAGCGTTTGACCACTATCTCACCTGTTGCTAAGTGATGATGCGGTCGAAGATAGAGAAGTGGACTAGAATGGGAACTGGCTCTCAAGGATAGCTGCCTGAACACATAAGATGTTTGGCGACAGATTTTCTAACTTGAGGGTAGTAGCTGGCCAGGCGGACACTAGATATGTCCTACCACCATGCGGGGGTCGTTTGTTTTTTAACGATGTTTTCCTTCACCGGAGGGCAACTGTGAGAAGTGCACATATATTTTTCGATCGAAAAATTCATTGGTGCACGGCGGTTTGAACTCGGTACCACGGCATCAAAGCCGACTGTTCTCCCAATTACGCCAGCGCTGGCCCTCAATAAATAATTATAATAAATAATTATATATAAATATAAATAATTTGTCTTCACATGAATGTTCTACCGGGCAAAGTCTTGTTAGGGTGCAAACTTTTTTAAACATACCTAAGATTTTTTGACATGACATGACGTTTGCCGAAGATGGCGGCCATTTCAGTCCCGCGACACTGCATACATTATTAATTAACTCAGAATTATGAACGTACTTAGTACCAACCAACACTGCAAAAAAAAATGTATAAGCATAATACCACAGATTATATAATAGTTACTACGTAAATAATACTTTCCGTTGTTAGGTTGGCTACACAGTGCTTTCATAATTCGGGTTTCAACAATATAGGGAAGTGCCTCTTATAACGTAGTAGAGTGATTCAGTACTCTGTTGGCCATATGGCGGCAAGTAATGTTAATAATCGCAAATAATACTTTTTTATATTCATTTTGGAATACAACTAGTCCGTGTTATAAAAGTATTTGGAATTATTGTAATAAAATAGACAATTAATTATCGTGTGTGTCAGATGCTTTAATTGCACAGGGCCATTTTGGTCATTGTCCTTTGATACCTTGATGACATAATTATTACTAGTGAATATTATCAATTTAGCAAGGCATTAAAGTCAATTTTTTTAGGGTTCCGAACCCAAAGGGTACCAAATGAACACTTTTTGAGACTTTGTTGTCCGTTCGTCCGTCCGTCCGTCCGTCCGTCCGTCCGTCCGTCCGTCCGTCCGTCCGTGTGTCTATACATATGTGCGCACTTTACAGATCTGTATCTTCTTAACCGTTATAGGTACATACATGAAATTTTCAAAAAGTATGTATCCGTCAGTGTATAACGGCCGAGACACCAAATGTAATAGATGCATGTAATTTAATTAAAACTTGTTATGCACTAAAAAGGGTAAAATAAGTTACTTTTCAAAAAAAATAAAACCGACTTCATAATCACAAACAGGCACTCAAAAGCGAAAAATAAATTACTTAAAATTATTATAAGCGCTACCCACTTATCTATTTGAAGTCGGTGCCAGCCAAGTCTATTGGATAGTAGATAGATACTATGTATGTAGTAGTAGTAAGTAGGTACATGTAGGTTAGTAAGTAGGTAGATACATGTAGGTATTATCTATCTACTACCTATTAGATTTGGCTGGCACCGACTTCAAATAGATAAGTGGGTAGCGCTTATAATAATTTTAAGTAATTTATTTTTCGCTTTTGAGTGCCTGTTTGTGATTATGAAGTCGGTTTTATTTTTTTGAAAAATAACTTATCAGAATGTATTGTTTAACAAAAACATTTATTAAAAGTAAGTTTTTTATATAATAAACTATACATATTGAATAGTTTGTACATAGCGATCTCAGATGAGAATATTTTCTTGTTTCATACTTTTTAGAGCGTGATATTTCAGTAATCGGGTTTTAGTTTTTGAACTTATTTTTTATTTCAAGTATTTTGGGGTTTTTGCATAAATGTATACATGCATACATGTCAACATACTTACATACACACATAGCGATATCAACAAACACATAACCCTCCCTATTGCTTCTTTGCGACGCCGCGCCATGGGGTAAAAATTAGTTTTCTTGACATCGACGTATCTCTCAAACGCTATTCTTGACAAAAATATGATGTAGGAAACCCTACTTTCATTTTAAAATCCCTATTTAACGATACCCCACACGATGGGGTGGGGTGAATTATTTTTTTTAATTCTTGACTTCGTGCCCTCTAGAGGGCGCTACATTTAATTTATTGTGACGTTACATAGCCTATAACCAGCAGACAAATAAGACGCGTCCAACGACACCCTCATTTGTTAAATTATGATAAGTAGTTTAGAAGTTATGAGGGAACAGATGAACATACATACAAACATACCCACATACCGGTCAAAAACATAACCCTCGTTTTTGCTTCGCCGTAGTCGGGTAAAAAATACTGTATTTTTATCATAGGAATTTTATTATTTTGTTAGGGACAAAGTATTTTAATTTTTTAACCGACTTCACAAAAAAGGAGGAGGTTCTCAATTCGTCTGTATGTTTTTTTTTTTTTTTTTTTTTTTTTTTTTTTTGTGTGTATGTTACGCGATTTCTCCATCAATTGTGAACGGATTCAAATGATTATTTTTTTAATTGGTAGGATACGTTTCCGAGGTGGTTCCATTTTAATTTTATCGAGATCTGATTAGTATCACCAGAGATATGGAGATAAATACCCCAAACATAGGAGATTGTACTAGTTTTAGTAGAAGAGTCCCAAGAAGATTATACACAATGGAGGTTGCTATTGCATATAAGATATTCTTACGGTAACTGTGAGCGAGATAGAAATAAAGGTGGGGAATTTTTTTTTGTAATATCTTATAGGCAAGCGTTTGACCACTATCTCACCTGTTGCTAAGTGATGATGCGGTCGAAGATAGAGAAGTGGACTAGAATGGGAACTGGCTCTCAAGGATAGCTGCCGGAACACATTAGATGTTTGGCGACAGATTTTCCGACTTGAGGGTGGTAGCTGGCCAGGCGGACACTAGATATGTTCTACCACCATGCGGGGGTTATTGGTTTCTTAACGATGTTTTCGTTCACCGGAGGGCCACTGTGAGAAGCGCACATATATTTTTCGATAGAAAAATTCATTGGTGCACGGCGGTTTGAACTCGGTACCACGGCATCAAAGCCGACTGTTCTCCCAATTACGCCACCGGGCCCTCAATAAATAATTATATATTAATAATTATAATAAATAATTATGTATAAATATGAATAATTTGTCTTCACAGGAATGTTCTACCGGGCAAAGTCTTGTTAGAGTGCAAACTTTTTTAAACATACCTAATATATTTTGACATGACATGACATTTGGCGAAGATGGCGGCCATTTCAGTCCCGCGACACTGCATACATAATTAAATAACTCAGAATCATGAACGTACTTTGTACCAATCAACACAGCAAAAAAAAATTATAAGCATAAAACCACATATTATATAATAGTTACTACGTAAATAATACTTTCCGTTGTTAGGTTGGCTACACAGTGCTTACATAATTCGGGTATCCACAATATAGGGAAGTGCCTCTTATAACGTAGTAGAGTGATTCAGTACCCTGTTGGCCATATGGCGGCAATTAATGTTAATAATCGCAAATAATACTTTTTTATATTCATTTTGGAATACAACTAGTCCGTGTTATAAAAGTATTTGGAATTATTGTAATAAAATAGACAATTAATTATCGTGTGTCAGATGCTTTTATTGCACAGGGCCATTTTGGACATTGTCCTATGAGACCTTGATGACATCATTATTACTAGTGAATATTTTCACTTTAGCGCGGCATTTAAAGTCAATTTTTTTAGGGTTCCGAACCCAAAGGCTACCCAATGAACACTTTCTGAGACTTTGTTGTCTGTTCATCCGTCCGTCCGTCCGTCCGTCCGTGTGACTATATGTGCGCACTTTACAGATCTGTATCTTCTTAACCGTTATAGGTACACACTTGACATTTTCAAAAAGTATATATCCGTCAGTGTATAACGGCCCAGACACGAAATTTAATAGATGCATGTAATTTCATTAAAACTTTTTTTGCACTAAAAAGGGTAAAATAAGTTATTTTTCAAAAAAACTAAAACCGACTTCATAACCACAAAAAGGCACTCAAAAGCGAAAAATAATTTACTTAAAATTATTATAAGCGTTACCCACGTCTCTATTTGAAGTCGGTGCCAGCCAAGTCTATTGGATATTAGATAGATGCTATGTATGTAGTAGTAGTAAGTAGGTACATGTAGGTTAGTAAGTAGGTAGATACATTTTCTCGTAGGTATTATCTATCTACTACCTATTAGACTTGGCTGGCACCGACTTCAAATAGAGACGTGGGTAACGCTTATAATAATTTTAAGTAAATTATTTTTCGCTTTTGAGTGCCTTTTTGTGGTTATGAAGTCGGTTTTAGTTTTTTTGAAAAATAACTTATTTTATTTCGCTATTTGAGATTATTAATTATATGAATATAAACTAGTTTTGAAGTTTATAATTCGAATTTTACGATAAAAGAGTAGATAACATATTTTTTACGTAAAATGTATTACACCTACTTACAGAACATTTCTACAAATTCTACAGCATGCGGCCTGCATTCTTTAAACATATATATATATGGCCTTGAAAAACCTATCTATGATGACGTAACTTCCCTAAGTAAACTATGAGAAGTCCTAGGTACTTCAATATTGTCAGTAAAAGAAGCAGAACTCTCAGAATTTTTGTCCTTCTACTCTGTATTTAGTTATTGCACGTCTCTCGCTACATTTATTCATTCCTTAATCCTTATGGTGTTGTTCTCTCATAATAATTAATTACAACATCCTTGACCAATTCCTTCCTTAAGTATAGTTATTATTCGTCAATCTGGGTCTATGTCCTAAAAATAAATAACAAAATAAAATATCCAACAATGGATGAACAATTAGTCAAAAATAACATCACTCACCCTATTATTTCATATCCTTGACACAATTTATAATCACAAATTAACAACACAAATAGCAAAATGTGTACGAAGTATAAAGAAATAATATTTGTAATGTTTGTATAATAGGTACTATTTTTATAATGAGGTAAAAATTAAACGTAGGTGATGATAATGAGTTATCTGTGACACGGCTTATTTTATGATTGATAGCATATTCTTTTACGGGCTACTAAAATAATATGATTGAGGATTGCAAGTCAACAATGTACTGGGTGAAATGTACCAATACAGTTTTACGTAGGTATATTACCTATCTACGGTGCTTAGATAACGGTGGCACGCTGTAGATAAAACAATCGGTTTATTACATATGGAACTAATATCAGCTGTACTGCCTATATGAATTTTCTAGTACCTATGTATATTGATATCGATTAGCGCAATGTGCGATACCTTATACATAGTCTACACGTATTCATTTATATCTATGTTTATGTCTCACAAAAATAGTTCAGTTAAAATTTGTTAAGGCTAGGTATGAGCTTTTTTCTAGTTGATGATGCTATGAAATCAACTTTCATAGTAGTTCTGATCAATTCGACATTCGGTATTCTCTTACTTCAATGGTATTGTAAGAACATGGCAGCATTGACCAAAATAATGTTAAATTACCATTGCCACAATTGTGGCGTAAGTGTGTGCGAAGGCTAAAAGGATTGTATTACAGTAAGGCTACCCATACCTCGAAGTAAAAGGGATCATCAAATTCACATCCAAAAAATTAGAAAAAATTAAAGCACGACCACATCGTGCTTCTGCACGTTTTTTTACGTTACTTCTTGGGTCTTGACAGACGGACAGACATACAGATAACAAAGTGATCCTAAAAGGGTTCATTTTTTTCTTTTGAGGTACGGAACCCTAATAAATGAATTTACTATTTACAAACTTATTATTTGCGGTTAGTGCAATACATTTTCTATAGTTCGAACTGCAAAGTTAAGTTTGTCCTAAAGTTGGTACGGAAGCATCGGTGGGCAAGTCTAATAGTAGGGGAGCCCCAGCGGAGATTTCGGGATTAACTAAAGGCTATTAATGTACAGGGGGATACCTTGTACCCGGTTAAGTACCTCCACCAAATATGAGCCCCATATATAAGGCCGCCCGTCAAGGATAAAGGATCAAATTAATATAAAAAATTTGATCATCAGAAATTCTCGAGCGCGTCAGATCAAAATTAAATTATTAAAAAGTGTATATGCCACTAATCTGACAATTTGAGAGTGACGTAAAGAAAGGGGAGGGCTACAAAGTTGCGAAAAAAACGTCATCTCGACATTCTCGAGAGTGGCAATTTTTTTTTAAATTTTGAATGAGATAATTCAAAGATAACGAGAAATATATAATCTGATGATTTCCACAAGGCAATTTAACAAAAATTCTTCGATAAAGTTTAATGCGTGCAGCTGCGTGCGTATAAATAAATATAATCAACTAGCAGCCCGCCCCGGCTTCGCACGGGTAGAACATATATGCCTACAAAATTTGGATCAGTTTGTTGTATCGAACATAAAATATGAACATATTTAACAATCATCGTCATATTTCATCCAATTTACACAAAACCTTAACGAATTATGCACCTAAACCTTCCTCATAAACACTCGGGCTATTGGTGAAACCGTATGATAAACCGTTCAGTAGCTATTGAGATTATTCCGAACAGACAGACAGACGCAGTGATGGACTTTGTTTTATAATACTTACGTAGTGATATTGGACGGCCCTTTGGCGTAAAAGATAGTTACCCTGATTCTGACCCGACGGTCGTTGGTTCTAATCCTAGCTATATACCTACCAATGAAAGTTTTATGTGCATTCATGAATCATGAGTTTTCGTACAGTGGTAGTGGGATCATTAAATCTACCAAAAAGTAGCTTACCACCAAGAAGAACATCTGCCGCCGTAACCTTACGGCGTTCCCCGACGCAAAATGTAGGGGTAATATACGTTTAACGTGTGTATCTGTGTGTCTGTCTGTAGCATCTTAGCACCTAACCGGATGAACCAATTTTGTTTTTAATATTGATAGTTTTTTTTTTGTTTGATAGATGTCTTCATCGAGAGTTTTCTTAGCTTTGATTCATGAAAATTCGTTCAATCGTTATAAAACTATGAGCTTTTTTCTAGTTAATTGCGCTATGAAATCAAATTTCATAGGTCTGATCAATTCGAAAATCTTCTTCTTCAACGATATTGTAAGAACATGGAAGCATTGACCTGATGCTGGGACATCTACTGGACTCTACAGAATACTCAAATCCTCACCAACTTATAGCTCAGATTTTAAATGTCGTGTTTAGAGTCATTGGAATGCTTTTAATGAAAAGATTATACATAGATCAGTCGGGGTGGCTTAAAATATTATATTATTATATATAGATGAATATTATTTTATACAATAGATCATATTATTATACTATATTGACTTCAAATTGATTGTGATCGGTGGGGATCTACAGCATAGCTAAGCTTATAATAATATTTTCGTAGTAACTATGACCTAATCTGTGGTTTCACTGCAAATATTTTATTAATTTTGCGATGCGTGTATGTGGTAAATTCGTGATATCTTCTAGAGTTTTCATTTGCATTATATACTGTAAAGGACAATTTTAATCTATAATATGTGGCCAAGCTAATTAACGTAATTATTTGGATAAGGATTAATACTATATACTTGAAAATAGCCTTGGAAGTTATGTAATATTTTTTTACAAAAATTTTAAGATTAAAATGGTTACTGTGAGTCAACCTTAAGAGATAGACATATGCTGTCGCGAACTTTTTTGTAGGTCTTATTAAGTTGTAAAACTCTTGCATAGAAAATATTCTTCTATCTATTTTCAATTAAGCAGGGTTCGTAAGAAACTTTGTGAACATGTATTCAACATGTTGTCAACAAACGTGTTTTTTCGACCGTTTTTTTGCCGACTTAGGTTGCAAATTAGGTCTCCACGAATGTACCTTTGATTTAAACGGAATAATATATAGCCTATTTTCGTTCCGAAAGTGCTGGCTTGAAAAATGTGGAAAAATTTGTGATAATAGCGCATTTCATGAACTTTAAAGGAAAATTATAGCGGTTAAGATAACTTTATTAGTTTAGCAGTAATAGTCGTTGAACTTGGGTGTTGGATAATTTTGTACCAAATACAAAATCCTTAGAATAAATCCTTTAAAGTGACAAAGACGGAGTACCTAGTTGCTTGTTTATAACGGGTAAAGACTTGCATTGAAAAACAGGCTACTACGGAACCCTACAATGCGCGTGGCCCGACACGCACTTGCCCGTTTATTAAATCTATAAGTTTAAAATGAACGTGAGTTTTTAAAATAAAATATACGTACCATTATTAAAAATAAGTGCGCATTGATGATATCAATATCTGACGCTCTCTGATGTATGTCCATGCAACAGTTTTTTTAACATATTTGAAAATCTATAGCCGCTCCCCCCACCGATGAAAACATTATATAACATTTTTTTCTTCTTATCATTCCAATCTAATCTAAGCTTTGCAACCCAATAGGTCTTTATGACGCTCGAGTAAATCCCCATTTAGCATCGTGGGCTCCCCCCCCTCCCCTACTATAACTCGACTTGGCCAGTTTTATTTTTAGATTACATTATTTAATATCAGAGTAGGTATAATTAAACATGTAATGTACTCGTAGCTACAAAACAATATAACGTTTACGAAACAATACATGCTAATTTGCACAAAAAGATGAGGTAAATACCTACCTCATCTAGTACATCCCGTATTATTTTCAAAACCAAGAAGGTAAATACGCAAATTTATATTTTCTATACATATTCAATCACGACATAGCTCAATCTACTACTATACGAATCTTTGTACACATACTGACTGACTGACTGACTGACTGACAGACAACGCACAGCCTAAGCCGCTGGTCGTAGAGACTTGAAATTTGGATAGTCTATTTGTCTTAGTGCGTAGGGGTGTACTAAGAAAGGATTTTCCAAAATTCACCCCTTAAAGGGATGAAATGGGGGTTCAAAGTTTGTATGGAGAAACAAGATTAGATTGTCTTTTCTATCCGAAACTTCACACATGTGCTCCAGTAAAAAAATAAGTGAATACATGTTTCAGGTTTTTTTTTAAATCCACCCCTAAGAGGGTGAAATGGGGTAACAAAGTGTGAAAATCAATATTGTTTTGGATTGCGCTGAAATTTGGCATGCAGATAGTTATTACAAAGTTAGTTACCTCTGAAAAAGTATTTTCCGAAATTAACCCCTGAAGGGGATGTAACGGGGGTTCAAAGTTTGTATGGAGAGACAAGATTAGATAGTATTTTCTATTCAAAAACTTCATACAAGTGCTCGAGTAAAAAAATAAAGAAATACGTGTTTCAGGTTTTTTTTAATTACACCCCTAAGAGGGTGAAATGGGGTAACAAAAGTGTGAAAATCAATATTGTTTCGGATTACACTTAAAATTTGGCATGCAGATAGTTATTACGACGTAAGTGTCCTCTGAGAAAGGATTTTTCAAAATTCACCGCTGAAGGGGATGAAACGGGGGTTCAAAGTTTGTATGGAGAAACAAGATCAGATAGTATTTTCTATTCGAAACTTCATACAAGTGCTCCAGTAAAAAAATAAGTAAATACGTGTTTCAGTTTTTTTTTAAATTACACCCCTAAGAGGGTGAAATGGGGTAACAAAGTGTGAAAATCAATATTGTGTCGGATTGCGCTGAAATTTGGCATGCAGATAGTTATTACGAAGTCAGTTCCATCTGAGAAAGTATTTTCCAAAATTCACCCCTGAAGGGGATGAAACGGGGGTTCAAAGTTTGTATGGAGAAACAAGATTAGATAGTCTTTTATATTTGAAACTTAACACAAGTACTTAAGTAAGTAAATACGTGTTTATCCTCTTAGGGTGGCATTTTGAAAAAGTCTGAAACTCGTATTTACTTATTTATTTACTTAGAAGTACTTGTGTGAAATGTCGAATAAAATGACTATCCAAACATTGAACCCCCGCTTCATCCCCTTGATGAGTGAATTTTGAAAAGTTCTTTCTTAGCGGATACCTAAGTCAAAACAGCTATATGCATGCCAAATTTTAGCGCAATCCGAAACAATATTGATTTCAGACTTTATTACCCCACTTCACCCTTTTAGGGGTGGAATTTCGAAAGAGCCTGAAACACGTATTTACCTATTTTTTTACTCGAGCACTTGTATGAAGTTTCGAATAGAAAATACTATCTAATCGTGTCACTCCATACAAACTTTGAACCCCCGTTTCATCCCCTTCAGGGGTAAATTTTGGAAAATCCTATCTCAAAGGGAACAAACGTCGTAATAACTATCTGCATGCCAAATTTCAGCGCAATCCCAAACAATAATGATCTTCACACTTGTATTACCCCATTTCACCCTCTAAGGGGTGTAATTAAAAAAAACCTGAACAGGTATTTACTTTTTTTTTTACTGGAGCACTTGTTTGAAGTTACGAATATAAAATACTATCTAATCTTGTTTTTCCATACAAACTTTGAACCCCCGTTTCATCCCTTTAAGGGTGAACTTTGGAAAATCCATTCTCAGAGGGCACTTACGTCGTAATAACTATCTGCATGTCAAATTTCAGCGCAATCCGAAACAATATTGATTTTTACTATTCACTATTTCTACGACCAGTGGTTTAAGCTGTGAGTCAGTATGTCAGGACAAAGATTCTTATAGTATTAGATGATAGAATCGTTTTTACAAAATAAAGTTTTAAGTAATTAAAAGAAGTTTTTAACGCGGGCGAAGCCGCGGGGCACTTCTAGTAATTTATACACATCTAGATGCGCCTCGCGGCGTCGCTTGCGTTTATAAGTAGCATGTGTCATATTAGACTATATGCCCTCCCTATACACATTTTCAGCTAACTCGGTTAGATCGTGAAGAGGTAGCAAACAAACAAATATACAAACTAACTTCCGCATTTTTAACACTAGCTGCGCCTGGCAGCTGGCCCCACGGGTGGTACGAGCATAATTATGTTCTGCAAGACTTTGTTTATTATATTCTAACTTGCTACCAAAAATAAGAGTTTGCCACCTTCAACCTTACGGTGATCCGGGAGCACACAGCCCTTGAGAGTCAGAGTATCCTAGGCCTAGCGTGTTCACCATCTTCGACCACATCATCGCTTTCAACCTACCACCAGGCGAGATAGTGGTCTAACGCTATACGAAAAGCTAGAAAGCTATAAAAAAAGCTTCGTCCGCTTTAAAAAATGTTTTGTCCTATTCCACCATATACTGACTATATCTTTGTATGTTTAGTTAGTCAGTTATTTTTTACCGATAACTGTATGATAACAGCTTTGACACATAAATGGTAGAAACATGTTCCGCGTGGTGCTAGATGTAACCATCGAATCGACGTACGTGCGTGCTTGTATGTGTGTGTGTGTGTGTTGAGAGGAGGAAGTGTATGTGAATGTGTGCACATACGTTTGGGTGTACCTATATGATGTGGGAGTTGATAGGTGGTTAAGTATTGATTTTGGAGCATATATTCATGCTAACATAACAGGTAAGATAGAATTTATAGATTTACTCTTTCTTTTCAGTAGCAGTGAAAAATTATGATTGCCTAGAGGACCCGGTGGTGTGAGTGGGAGAACGGTCGGCTTTGATGCCAGAGGCAGTGTCTCCAGATTGAGGTTTTTTTTCCCCATATTGAGGAAACATATTTTTTTTGGGGAACTATTGGGGTAATGAAAACTGTGGGGAAAATTTTGGGTAACACATTTTTTTCTGGCGAAAGTTTGGGGAGAAACAATTTCTCATTCTGTGAACGAACAGATTAAAAAATATCAAAAATATAAGATTTGTTCTCTTCAAAAATGTCTCGAAAAGTGTGAATGAAGAACAATGTGACGTTCAAGAATTGTGGGAGATATTAGAATATTTTAATAATTAGTTATTTTGCATAAAGTAAATAGGTGAAAACTGTGTTTTATTATTAGTGGATGTCAAATTAGTAATAAAATCAATCATAAATTAATTTTTGCACTAAATTTATTTTATAAATAGATACAAAATTAATTTGGGGAAAATTGTAGAAAAAGGTATCTTTTTGGGGAAAATTAAAACCCGATCTGGGGAAATTTCATATGCATAATCTGAAGACACTGGCCAGAGGTGCCGAGTTCAATCCCCGCAGTGCAACAATGGGTTTTTCTATCGAAAAATTATGTGCGCTTTTCACAGTGGCTATCCAGTGAAGGAAAAACATCGTTAAGAAACTAACAACCCCCGCATGGTGGTAGGTCACTATGTAGTGTCCGCTTGGCCAGCTACAACCCTCAAGTTAGAAAATCTGTCGCCAAACATCGTTCCGGCAGCTATCCTTGAAAGCAGAGATTCAAGGCCTAGCGTGCTCACTATCTTCGACCGCATCATCACCTACTAACAAGTGAGATAGTGGCCAAACGCTTGTCTATAAGATATAAAAACTAAGCAGCCAAGTGCGTGTCGGGCCACGCGCAGTGTAGGGTTTTGTAGTAGCCCGTTATCACAATATAGAATAGTTTTGGCTGAATACTCAAAGTAGAATTATAGAACGATTCTGTTGTTTGTGACTTCTATAGGTACTCGAAAGAAAACGTAAGTAACAATAGCACGATTCAGAACCCGTTTTATACAGCACCATGTAGCGGCAGCTTTGTGAAATTTATCTAATACCTTTAAACGAGCAATTCTTGTATAGTGGTAATGGTAAATGCTCTAAGATATATATATAATCTCGGAAACGGCTATCATTTTCATAAAATTTAGTATATATCCCCTATATGGGGGCGATAAATCAATCTAGCTGGGATTCATTTTCAGAAAATGTTGATTTATTCGTGTTTTAGGCATTGAAAAACTACTACAATATCATTAGAATACAAAGGGTAATGTCGACTCATTTGACAACGTTATGATAGCTCGGTGGAAGATCGATTGGATGGCGTTCGGGAGGTCCTTGGTTCGAGACCAGGTGAGATGACTATTCTTCCCTATTTTTATCAAGTTCCTTCTTTTGTGAGTAAAACTATTAATGGGAGCCAAAAGAAACCCAAAAAACTCGATTTCACAAAAAATCGGTAATCCAGATATTGATAATTTATTATAGTTTTTTAGTTTTTTCTTTTTAGGTTTTGTTTAAATGCAAGTCTTTGCTCGTTATGAACAAGCAACTACTTCATCTTAATCACTTTAAAGGATTTATTCTAAGGATTTTGTATTTGGTACAAAATGATCCAACATTTTCCAAGTTTCCATTATCCAAGTTCAACGACTATTACTGCTAAACTAATGAAGTTATCTTAACCTCTATAATTTTCCTTTAAAGTTCATGAAATGCACTATCATTATGAATTTTTCCAGATTTTTCAAGCCGGCATTTTAGCTTTTAGAAGGGGTGGACGCGCCCTACTGGAACAAAAATTTGCACTTTAAAGTTTAATATTTCGTAAATGGAGCATTCAATCGAAAAAATTCTTTGTCGGCGTTATTGATATACACACTCCTACAAAATTACAGCTTTCTGGTACTAACAGTCTCTAAGCAAAACCTCGGACAGACGAACAGACAGACAGACAGACAGACGGACAAGACGAAACTATAAAGGTTCCTTGTCAGGACTACGGAACCCTAAAAAACACACTAACAAACTTTCGCCTTTGTAATATTAGTGGGAAGTGGAATAAGATGAATAATTTATAGCATTACTCTTTCTTTTCGGTAGCGGTGAAATATTATGTTGGGGATGATGATCATAATCATTGAGGATAGCTTGTTCTTCATAGTCTGTATCTTTACAAGTTTCGGATAAAGTAATAAAATAATTTTAAAATCGATCAAAATAATTAAAAAACTAAAAGAATCGACTTCAAACGTCGCGCTAGTCATATTCAGTACTAAATTTGAGGTGTTTATCTTCATATCTGTGAATTTTCTAAATCGGTTCAGGCGTCTTCGAATAATCGGTGAACATACATAAAAAATACATCATACAGTCGAACATGGAACCTCCTCCATTTTTGAAGTCGGTTAATTAGGTCGTTTTTCAGTTTTTATCGCACTGATGTAAATCGCTGATGATGTTGACTTGTAGCCTATATGTTACTCCAGGATGTTACCTTCATACAAAATTTCATCAATATTGGTCCAGCCATTTGAGCGTGAAGAAATAACAAACATATAAATATACTCGTAAACTTTCGCGTTATTTTAGTGGGATAGTATTTATTGTAGTTTAACCATTTAATGTCTTCATGTATACCAGTCTCAGTCACTTACAAAGCATGTTTCCAGCTGTCTCCATTAAAGATAATCGCAGTATCGTCTGCAAAACTCACAATTTGAGCATTTTAGGGTTCCGTACCCAAAGGGTAAACCGGGACCCTATTACTAAGACTCCGCTGTCCGTCTGTCTGTCTGTCTGTCTGTCCGTCTGTCATCAGGCTGTATCTCATGAACCGTGATAGTTAGACAGTTGAAATTTTCACAGATTATGTATTTCTGTTGCCGCTATAACAACAAATAGTAAAAATATAATAAAGGTAAAAATAATAGAGGGTCCCCATAAAAGAAACGTGTTTTTTTCGGCATTTCGCGCCATCTATGTACGCTTAGTTAGGTAAACGGCCCATAGATGGCGTTATATTAAAATGTCGATCCCTAACACCTTTGTTAGACGTTAGATAGCGTTATAAGAAATAACCTGTTTATTAATTATTATTTTTTGCTGGCGAAAAATGATAGTGGTATTTTTTGCTCGATCTTAGAAAATACTGTATTGTGGTACGGAACCCTACGAGTGCAAGTCCGACTTGCACTTGGCCAGTTTATTAGGCTAAAGTTGCATAGTTCGTTAATGTAAATTAAAATTAGGAACAAGGTAGGACCAACTATGCAACCTTGTGGCACCCCATATGTTATTATAGCGTCTTCTATATACTATACTATACAATAACTGATTAATTTCTTTTTTCCCTTTTTTCTGCCCTATGTAGACTTTTGAACGTGTAGGCATAGGGTACGAGACGTACAAATTTTTCATAAAAAATTTAAATTCGTCCATAATTATAAAGCGCTACAGCAAACTTGTCCCCTTTTCTCCCTTTCAGAATGGTTTTCTCAACATTTTGTGTAGAATTAAGTCCTTAGTGTGCCTCTCAAATCCGTCGATAAATAACGCTATTGCAAACTTTCACCCTTTTACCGCCTATCAATGGACTTTGAAGAAAATATATATCTAAGCTGGTGAGACTACGGTCTTAGCCACTTTTACCCGCCAAACCGCCATTATACCGAGGTTCTGCCAGACAAAGGTCAGCCTGGACAAAATCGTAATGACTCTCAGACAGCTTAAAAACAGATGATAGATGGAGCGATGATAATAGGTACACAAACTGGCTGGCAGCTGCTGGAAACAAAGAGCGATCGAGCTCAGTGGCGTACAATAGGTGTAACTTATGTCCAGCAGTAGACAGAGATAGGCTGATTATGATGATGAGGGATATCTGGTAATTTACTGCATGCTTATTTGGGACCTCCGGGAAAACTCCCGGGAAATCCCAATTACTTTATGTGTGCCAACCCTATCTACTGTTACTTAAATATGGAGACAGGAATGGGATGGCACTTGCAGTTCCGGCGTTTTACGGCTGAGGCGTAAGAGCCGGGGAAGAACAGAGAAAGGTCCTCTTCTAGATTAATAGGAAGGTCTGGGTACTTATCTTTTAGTGCGCGGTCCTTTACGCAGAAGTGGACCGGGTATATTTCATTTGCTCAGGAAACATATAATAACAATGCTTGGTGTTATTTACAACTTTATCATTGTTTATTGGATATAATATTATGTTCTAAATACATTCGACGTATCGCAGCAGCTTTTCATGCTGAGAACACGCGAAACTTAATATTTTTTTATATCCTTATAAAAGCCTTTTGCTTGAAGAAAAATATGTTACTTAATGAAAAAAATAATGTCAGAATCCCTGACAACTAATTCTACCATCGACATATGAAAACATTCAAATATATCGGATGAGAAAATTAAGCTGTCAACAAGGAGTTCGAACATTATAAAATAAGGCGAGGTCGCCACATCACCCCCCCACGAAGACGAACATCCCCACCAAAAAGGGAGGCCGCCCGTAATCGGAAGGATGAACAAAATTGTCCCATAGTCATTCAGAATCAAACAAATCTGTGATGACCATAGAGGAAGTTGAAATTCGGGACGTCAGGTCAACCAAATTATACAAAATAACAATTTACATTAACTAAAACTCAAATTATCTCGGGACTAAGGATTCACAGATCCAAAACATCCCTAAATTTGACTCGACGTCCAGAACGCGTCGAAACGACAGGATCCAAGGCTGGTGGAGGAGACTCCTTCGAGGCAGGCAATGGAATTAAATTTCCGACCGGAGGAACAGGCACCGTGAGAGGTACGTCCAATGGGTTGCTGCCTGGTTGCACTGAGGTCGATACATGATCATCCTCAGCCTCGAGATGTGCTGGTTTAACTCTGTCCACGCTTACCTCCTGCCTTTTTCCCCCCACATCAATCGTGACAGTTTTTGCCCCTCTACTGAGGACCTTATATGGTCCAGTATAGGGTGGCTGATGAGAACGTCGGACCGTATCGTCACGTAAAAACACGTGCGTAGTGGTCGACATTTCTTTAAAAGTGAATACTGAAGGAGACGAATGCCGAGACGCAGGAATTGGTCGAAGATCTGCCACAACCTTACGTAGCTGTGCCAAAAAATCATGCGCACTACTATCACTGGTTGGCAAGGATGGTACCACGAAATCCCCTGGAAGTCTCAAAGGCTCTCCATATAATAACTCGGCAGCAGAACATTTCAAGTCTTCCTTGAGTGCTGTTCTAATACCTAGCAGAACCAGCGGTAAGGCTTTACTCCATGTCTCTGCATGGCACATTAAAGCAGCCTTAAGCTGTCTGTGTAAACGTTCTACCATCCCATTAGCTTGCGGATGATAACTGGTTGTCCTAATTCGCTTAGTTGCGCAAAACTGTAACAACTCATTAAACAAGGTAGACTCAAACTGTCTGCCTTGGTCAGTAGTGACAACGAGTGGTACACCAAATCGCGAAATCCACCCGTTGACAAAGGTATTTGCTACCTCTTCAGCAGTGATACATGACATCGGCCATGCCTCTGCCCACCTCGTAAATCTATCGATTGCGGTGAGGCAGTACGTAAAACCGTTTGAATGCGGCATCGGTCCGATTATGTCTAAATGTACCTGCTGAAAACGAGAACTTGTGCTGGCAAAATTGCCTAACGGAGATGAAGCATGCCTGGTAATTTTGCTACGCTGGCATGAGACACAACAACGTGCCCAAGACATACAATCTTTCCTAAGTAACGGCCAGATGTAACGATCTGCGACCAGGCGTGCGCTTGTGCGCGCGCTAGGGTGGCCGAGATTGTGCAATCTGAGAAATACAGGCCGTCGAAAGGATGCGGGTAAATACGGTCTCGGTTTCCCCGTTGATACATCGCATGTTACAGAAATATCCATTCCTGGAATAGGAACAGATTCTAATTTCAAAGAAGAATCTGCTCGCAACGTAACAAGTTCCTCGTCCACCTTCTGAGCTTCAGCCAGAGCAGTGTAGTCGTCTGTAAGAGAAATTGCCTCTATGCGCGACATCGCATCTGCCACTACATTGTCGTCGCCTTTAACGTACACGAAATCAGTGGTAAATTGGCTAATGAAACTCAACTGGTTTAATTGAACCGGTGGTAACTTTTCTCTTCGCTGTTTAAACGCGAATTAGAGGTTTGTGATCCGTAAATATGGTCACATGTTGCGCTTCCAAGAAATGTCTGAAATGCTGAACACTCTCGTAAACAGCTAGGAGTTCCCTATAATAAGCGGGCCACTCCTTCTGCTTTTCTGTTAATTTTTTACTGAAAAAGGCTAAGGGATGCCAACTCTCATTCTCGCTCTTACGTTGTTGTAAACACGAGCCTACATGAGTACCTGACGCGTCGGTAAATAAACCTAACTGCGCGTTACTATCAGGGTGTGACAACAAGGTAACTGTTGTGAGGCTATCCCTACAAGCTATGTAGTCTTTTACTAAGGCATCCGTCCAAGGGAATGGTTGTGTACCTTTCCCTTGAGTGGATGAAATCGCATCAACCAGAGGTGCCTGATATTTCGCTGCACCGGGTAAAAATCTGCGGTAGAAATTTAACATTCCTAAAAAACGTCGCATTCCCTGCACAGTTTTAGGAGGCGGGAACTCTGCGAGCGCTTGTATTCGCTCGTTAGGCGGCTTTGTGCCTTCTGCATTGATCTGATAACCTAAAAAGGTAACCTCAGATGTACCAAAAACGCACTTTGCCGGGTTAATAACAACACCGAACTGTCGTAACCTACCGAACAGTATTTTGAGGTGTTCCGCATGACTCGGCTTATCCACGGAATGTACCAGGATGTCATCAACGTATGCGTAACAGAAATCGAGGCCTCGCACGACTTCATCGATAAATCGTTGAAAAGTCTGACCTGCATTTCGTAAACCGAATGTCATGTAGGGAAATTCAAATAACCCGAACGGTGTTATAATCGCAGTTTTGCAAATATCCCCTTTAAACACGGGAATTTGATTGTAAGCTTTAACCAAATCTACGGTCGTAAATACTATTGACTTAGCTAAGTTGCTAGCAAAATCACCGATATGCCTAACCGGATATCTATCCGGGATAGTTCACGCGTTTAATATCCGGTAATCGCCACACGGACGCCAGGTTGAATCCTTTTTAGAAACTAGGTGCAAGGGTGATGACCAAGGACTATCCGAAGGCCTAGCTGTACCAGCTCGAACCATTGCGTCGAACTCTTGCTGCGCCACACGAAGTTTATCGGGGGCCAGCCGTCGTGGTCTGCACGAAATAGGTGGTCCCTCTGTTGTTTCGATGTGGTGCCTAGTCGAATGTCTGACTACCCTATCAATACCTGGTGGGCGCGTAATATCGGGAAAATCTGAAAGCAAATCCGTATAACTGTTACTCGGGAGTACGATGGCCCTAACACTGGACTGCGCAACGTTTGCTGCAGTTGCTACAACGTTCAGTTTGGTAACCCCATCGATTATCCGTTGTCGACGGCAGTCGGGTAACAAATTATAGTGGCTCAAAAAGTCTGAGCCAATAATTGGAGTGCTAACATCTGCGATTACAAAGTTCCAAGTGAACTCTCTTCTAAAACCGAGGTCTAAATGAAGAGTAGTTGTGCCGTAGGTTTTAATAGATGACTGGTATGCGGCAAACAACTCGAACCCGCTCTCCCCTAAACGACCCTTTATTAAGCGTCGCGGGAAACAGCAGATATCCGAACCTGTATCTACTAAAAAATTTATTTTAGTTGCCCGATCACTAATGAACAACCTACGACTTTTAAATCCGCGGTCGCTCATAGTTGCTACCGACCGCGGTATGCGTTGCCCAGATTGTGCTGCCTTCCAATTGCAGGGCCGAACGCACTTCGAAGCCCTACCGGCAAAACGATTATGGTACCAGCAAAAATTCTGATTTTTAACACGCGACCTACTATTATTATTATTACGACTTCGGCCGCGATTTTGTTTGTTACAGGAATGATTCTTATTAAGCGACCGGACATCTTGAGAACTACTATCCATGGCCGATGCAACCATCCCTGCCAGCGTGGAAACCTGGCTTCTAACTTCGTCCAACTCCGAAATCTTGGAAGGTTTGAACGGTTCGGCTGTACGCACACTGCAAGACTGCGACGGATCTTGCGATATAATTTCAAATAAGCGATCCGCTAATTGTGCCGTCATATTTAATTCTTGCAATGGCTGCGCCTCTAAAACAATTTGGATTTGCAGAGGAAGTTGTCTAAGCCAAATCGATTTGAGAACCTCCTCCGGAAAAATTTTATCCGCGAGCGTCCTTAAATGCCGTAAAAACGAGGACGGCTCCCTATCCCCGATTGTCTCGCCACCTAATAACTGTCTGATGTTTTCCTCATGCGATTGCGAGAAACTCGAGACAATCGCTTGTTTTAACTTGGTGTACGGGGAATCGGCAGGGGGTCGAATAATCAATGCTTCGACCTCCCTGGTGCAACTAATATCTAATTGTGCCACGGCATAAGAAAATTTTGTCACTTCCTGAGTGATTTTATTAATAACGAATTGCGACTCAAGACTGGCAAACCACAGGGCAGGCCTGTCCTTACAAAAAACAGGTGTACGAATACTCACCCGGCCGACGCATACTTGCCCATCCTGACTATCATTCGATGCCTCGAAAAACGCCTCCCTTTCTGCAGTCGGTCCCGACGGACGAGCCTCTTGTCCCGTCATCGTCGACGCCTTTCAATCCAACTGCACGTCCGGGAAGTAAAAAACTTCCAGAAGGTACCAATCTGAAAATTTTCAAAGCACAGAAAACAATTGCACAATGACAACAGGGAAAAAAAACAAAGGAAATTAATTTTTATTCCTTTCTAGGTTCTACAAGGCTGTTCTGGACTAGAATGATCGTGATGCGGCGATCTACACCTATAGGCATAGCCTAACTACGATATAGAAAAACAAAATTTCTAAAAACACATAATTAAGTTCGCCACATAAAAGGAATGCGCCGGCAGCGTCCGCTTAAAAAACAGGGACCTCGGAATGTCGTTTGCGACAATCCGGGACAGGAACTGACGAATTTGGGTACCTTTACACTTTCACACACTAAAAGAGGTAAGACGACGGAATCTTCTAGGCTCCTGTCGTCTAGTTGCAGCTCTGCACTGTTCAGCACTCCGTCGCGGGTCACCAATTTGGGACCTCCGGGAAAACTCCCGGGAAATCCCAATTACTTTATGTGTGCCAACCCTATCTACTGTTACTTAAATATGGAGACAGGAATGGGATGGCACTTGCAGTTCCGGCGTTTTACGGCTGAGGCGTAAGAGCCGGGGAAGAACAGAGAAAGGTCCTCTTCTAGATTAATAGGAAGGTCTGGGTACTTATCTTTTAGTGCGCGGTCCTTTACGCAGAAGTGGACCGGGTATATTTCATTTGCTCAGGAAACATATAATAACAATGCTTGGTGTTATTTACAACTTTATCATTGTTTATTGGATATAATATTATGTTCTAAATACATTCGACGTATCGCAGCAGCTTTTCATGCTGAGAACACGCGAAACTTAATATTTTTTTATATCCTTATAAAAGCCTTTTGCTTGAAGAAAAATATGTTACTTAATGAAAAAAATAATGTCAGAATCCCTGACAACTAATTCTACCATCGACATATGAAAACATTCAAATATATCGGATGAGAAAATTAAGCTGTCAACAAGGAGTTCGAACATTATAAAATAAGGCGAGGTCGCCACACTTACATTATTAATTTAATTAAAATGAGTGTCCTGTAGTAAAAGTCCTTTGCCAAATAATATTCCTATGTCGTTAAAATCGTGAGTCCTTCAACCACAACATCGAATTCACAACTTTTTCTCTTATCCACAAACTATTAACATTTTTAGAGGCAATGAAATCATACAAAAATATGGAAGTGATCAAAAATGTTTTTACTCACATAAAATGTATTCAGCAAATCTGTTATACCCTCCACACAATTGGCTTTATAAATGATAGTCATTATATTCAGAGTACTGCTAAACTACGTACAAATTAATAATTATATAATAATAATGTTCACTATAAGATTTAAACCCAATATGTGAATTTATTATGAATATCTTCTTAGGCACGCCACAAACATACACAACATTCGACATTTTAAAACGGAATTTCGAAACCTTTTGAATTATCGAACGCAGTAAATCCATCCAAATGTATGGACATACCACATACGTACGGTAGTTTTCCGTTCGAAGTTTTCTCTTCGATTCGGAATTCCGTTTCGGAATTCCATTTCGAACGCAGTAAATCCGTCCAAATTTATGGACCTACCACATACATACGGTAGTTTTTCGTTCGAAGTTTTCTCTTCGTTCTTTTGAAACGGAATTCCAAAATCCGTATGTATGTGGCCGGTAACGGAATCCCGATTCGATATTTCGATTCGGCATCCCGAAACGGAATTCCATTTCAAAATGACGAACGTAGTAAATCCATTAAAATCTTTGGACACACCGTGACACCACAGACATACGGTAGTTTCCTATTGGAGTTTTCTCTTCAAAACGAAATTTCGAATGTATGTGGCCGGTAACGGAATTCTGATTCGATTATGTAAGTGGCCGTCCTTACCATAGCCAAAAAACATTTGTGTCAATATTGAAATACCACAGAACGTTGAATTTGTGGCAAGTATGTAAATACTATAATCATGGGTATACATCCATAACTATAATTAATTTAATTAATTATACAGACGGTTTGGACAGAATAGACGGTTTAAGTAACTATTTAACTAATGAGCCCGTGAATGAGCCATAATAATTTATAATCGTACAATACGAAATAAAACTGGCCAAGTGCGAGTCAGCATCGCGTCTCTTATCGCACACTTAGGGAGGGTTCCGTACAATACGAAACATAACAGAGTTTCAACCTCATATATTTGATTAATTGATATTACCAAGAATATTTAGTTTGGTCGCGATCTAGAAAGACGGGGCTCGTTTACTAGCGCCATCTATGTCATTTTGCCGAAACTAATTAGATAGATGGCGTTTAAAAACACGTTTTTTGTATGGGGACCCCCTTTAATTTTTTAACTTTATTTTGTTTTTAGTATTTGTCGTTCTAGCGGCAACAGAAATACACCATCTGTGAAAATTTCAACTGTCTAACTATCACGGTTAATGAGCTATAGCCTGGTGACAGACGGACAGACAGACAGACAGACAGACAGACAGACAGACAGACAGACAGACAGACGGACAGCGGAGTCTTAGTAATAGGGTCCCGTTTTACCCTTTGGGTACAGAACCCTAAAAACCGACTTCACATGCCGCGATAGTCAAAGTACTGGCTAGTTATAATCATGTCATGTAAAAATTTGCTAAGTACCTATATTGTTTATCTCCATATCTCCGGAGATAATTGTCATACCTCGATAAAATATAAATGGGACCAAACGGGAGACATGATTTCTCAAAAAAAAAAAAAAACAAAAATATTTTTTTCAAATCGGTCAAGATTTGACGGAGTTCTGAGGTAGCAAGAAGCAAGGTCTTACAGCACAAATAAAGGGAAAGTGCCAAAAAATAAAAAAGTTGAAAGTTAAATGGTGACCCCATAAATACTTACATTGTTAACGTCAATTAAGATAGGCCTCTGAGTTATATGAGCGCTCATACAATTTAGGGGTCTAGCTTAATTGCCAACATCCTTAAGTAAGGTAAATAAATAAAATTGTGGTATTGTGCTATTGATTTATTTTATATATCGTTGACCGAACTACAAAGTTAAGTTTGTCTGAAAAGTTGGTACGGAAGCCTCGGGGGCGAGTCCAACTCGACTTGGCCAGTTTTTACAAGCTTTTATTTAACTTGCAATGTAGAATCTTGGAAGCTAAATTAGACCCACTTCCCGATGTCCGATTGGACTCAAATTTGGTGTACTTATGTATCTTCGGTGACAATACAATGATATGGTACCATGGAGCTGGTCTGATGATGGAGACGGAAGGTGGCCATGGCATCTCTAGAGTCTAGAGTGGGCTCGATTGATTCGTCTTGAAGACAACTTTACATCTAGATGATATTTAGCGACTGGTGATGAAGCTGGAAGGTGGCCACGGCATCTCTGTGATATAATAACGTAACCCCAGTGAATTTGGACTCAAATGATTCGTCTTGAGGAGCACTTTACACTTAAATGATAACCAGAATCTGATGATGAAGCTGTAAGGTGGCCATGGCATTTAGGTTATAAAGCAACATAGCCCCACCGAGTCGATTGATTTTCCTTGATGAGCACTTTACCCATAATCACATCAAATATCCGTGGAATATTTAAAAGCATCATGCCTTCTCTTAAATACTTATGTAGTAGGTAGGTAGTCGGTATCTATACCTACCTACGAAAACGTTAAAAATAAATTATAAGTAAAAAATATTTTTAAAAACAAGCTTTTATCTGGGATAATGAACTAAAATGTTAAAAATAAATTCTATTAAGTGTTTGGCATGTAGGTACTTACCTATATTTTTAAAAGCTTGATGCTCTGAAGTATAGTAATTACCTAGCCTGAAAACGGGTAGTGCTTCAAGCTTTTAAGAATATAGGTAAGTACCTACACGCCAAATACTTACTAGAATTTATTTTTAACATTTTAGTTCATTGTCCCAGATAAAAGCTTGTTTTTAAAAATATTTTTTACTTATAATTTATTTCCTTTTAAGGTACGAAGTCCTAAAAACTAAAAGTATGTACTTGAATTACCTACACAGTACACTAGTTACAGCGTCTTCTTTTTTGTTAACCGACTTCACAAAAAAGGAGAAGGTTCTCAATTCAACTATTTTTTTTAATGTTTGTTACCTCAGAACTCTGTCAACTCTTAACCGATTTGAAAACTAATTTTTGTTTGACAGATTATGCCTCCCGTTTGGCTCCATTCGACTTTTATCGAGGTATGACAATTATCTCCGGAGATATGGAGATAAACAATATACTTAAGCAAATGTGTATACTTAGATGACATGATTATAACTAGCCACTACTTTGACTATCGTGGCATGTGAAGTCGGTTTTTTCGGTTTGTACGATCATAAATTATTATGGCTTATTAGTTACTTAAACTCTCGATTCTGTCCAAACCGTCTGTATAATTAATTAAATAATTAATTACCTTTTGAGGTACGGAACCCTTTCTTTTTAAGAATCATTGGAATCGGCAACAATTGGCAGAGCAATCGCGTAACATAAATTTTAAAAAAAAAAACGATTTTGACTCCTCCTTTTTGGAAGTTGGTTGAAAAGACTATTAATATTTTCTCCATAAACACTTTAAACCGGCCTTTCGTTCTCTTTTTACACAGACTCTATTTATTATATTAATTAAAATATATATATATATATATATATTGAATAACAAATAACAATCACAAATATTATAATAAACTTATTAAAAACTAGCAGCCCGCCCCGGCTTCGCACGGGTAGAACATATATGCCTACAAAATTTGCATCAGTTTGTTGCATCGAATATAAAATATTAACATATTTAACAATCATCGTCATATTTCAACCAATTTACACAATATCTTAACGAATTATGCACCTAAGACCTAAACCTTCCTTATAAACACTCTGGCTATTGGTGAAAACCGCATGATAATCCGTTCAGAAGCTATTGAGATTATTGCGAACAGACAGACAGACGCAGTGATGGACATTGTTTTATAATACTTACGTAGTGATATTGGACGGCCCTTTGGCGTAAAGGATAGTTACCCTGATTCTGACCCGAGGGTCGTTGGTTCTAATCCTAGCAATGAAAGTTTAATGTGTATTCATGAATCATGGGTTTTCGTGGGATCATTAAATCTATCAATAATTAAGATAGTTTAAAAACTAAAACAACTGACTTCAATGCCCCGCGAGTCGATTTCAGTAGCAGGTTTGAGACGTTTATCGTCATATCTCTGAAGATACTTATCACATCTCAATGAAATTACAATGGGACCACCTCGGAAACGTACCCTACCGATTACAAAAATAATCATTTAAATCCAATTGACGGAGTAATCGCGTAACATAAAAAAAGAAAGAAAAAAAAACATAGACGAATTGAGAACTTCCTTCTTTTTGGAAGTCGGTTGAAAAGTAGCTTACCACCAAGGAGAACATCTGCCGCCGTAACCTTACGGCGTTCCCGACGCAAAAAGTAGGGGTATTATACGTTTAACGTGTGTATCTGTGTGTCTGTCTGTAGCATCTTAGCACCCAACCGGATGAACCGATTTTGATTTAAAGTAGGGGTATTATACGTTTAACGTGTCTATCTGTGTGTCTGTCTGTAGCATCTTAGCACCCAACCGGATGAACCGATTTTGATTTTATTATTGATAGTTTTTTTTTATAGATGTCTTCACCGAGAGTGTTCTTAGCTTTGATTCATGAAAATTCGTTCAATCGTTATAAAACTATGAGCTTTAATCAACTTTCATAGGTCTGATCAATTCGAAAATCTTCTTCTTCAACGATATTGTAAGAACATGGAAGCATTATCCTGATGCTGGGACATCTCTTGGACTCTACAGAATACTCAAATCCTCACCAACTTACAGCTCAGATTTAAATGTCGTGTTTAGAGTCATTGGAATGCTTTTAATTAAAAGATTATACATAGATCAGTCGGGGTGGTTTAAAATATTATATTATATACATAGATCATTGTTATTTTATACAATAGATCATATTATTATACTATATTGACTTCAAATTGATTGCGATCGGTGGGGATCTACGGAAAGGCTAAGCTAATAATAGTATTTTCGTAGTAACTATGACCTATTCTGTGGTTTGACTGCAAATATTTTATTAATTTTGCGATGCGTGTATGTGAAATCCGTGATATCTTCTAGAGTTTTCATTAGAACTATTTACTGTAAAGGACAATTTTAATCTATAATATGTGGCCAAGCTAATTAACGTAATTATTTGGATAAGGATTAATACTATATACTTGAAAATAGCCCTGGAAGTTATGTAATATTTTTTAACAAAAAATTAAAGATTAAAATGGTTACTGTGAGTCAACCTTAAGAGATAGACATATGCTGGCGCGGACTTTTTTGTAGGTCTTATTAAGTTGTACAACTCTAGCATAGAAAATATTCTTCTATCTATTTTTAATTAAGCAGCGTTCGTAAGAAACGTGTGTTTTCGACCGTTTTTTTGCCGACTTAGGTTGCAAATTAGGTCTCCACGAATGTACCTTTGATTTAAACGGGATAATATATAGCCTATTTTCATTTCGAAAGTCCATTCTATATATTAGTAAAAGAATTTTTTAAATCGGTCTAGTAGTTTATGAGCCAAATCATTACAAACATACAAAAATACAAATGTTCTCTCTTTATAATATTATAGTATAGATTTATGCAAATCTCGAAGAATAAAACTCCCGTATATCGATAGCTACAATCGGTACGGCGATATAAGGGAGCACAAATACCACCTCAGTACTCCTAGCCAAACTCACCTGTCCGTGGTGCATCCTGCTGACCAACAAATAAGGCTCTGGCGACCGACAAATGGCGGTAAAGGTGGTTCAACTTTAGTAAACCTACCATCGATTTAAGGGGGGAAGGGGTGGGGGTGGTGGGGGGAAGGGGAAAACTCTCCCCTTGAAGAAAAAGTTGCAGAGCCCCCCCCCTTCAAAAGTTATGAATATTAAAATTTTGTGGTTAAGTATGAAAAATTATCAATAATTGAAGGCTGGAGAGGATCAGTAGAGGGGAGGGGGAGGTTGGAGGAGGACCCCTCCCTTATGGGCGGAAAACAGCGGCAACATAGTTGTCGAAAATATTGTATGGAAATAAATTAACTTTTACCTGTAAATAAGATAGATATTATATAGATAAATTAAACGCCATAGCGTTGACTCTAGTGACGCGCGGCCGCTGCCGCGGCTCCCCTCCTCGCTACGCTCGTCGGCGCATGTCACGCGATGGTCACTGTTCCCTAGTGTTTTGCCTTAGTGTTCGACTTTGAAATTATTAAGTACAAGTACATTTCTGAAACGACAAACACTAACTAACAGTGCACTACGCAGACCTCTCTTATTTAAGTCGACTCAACCCAGGAAGGATTCCCGGGTTGTAAAAAAATAACTTCGAGGGGTAGGTATAATTTTTCATACTTGACCTTAAAATTTTAATATATAGTATATTCATAACTTTTGAGGGGGGGGGGGGGGGGGGGGGGGCTCCGCAAATTTTTCTTCAAGGGGAGGGTTTTCCCTTACCCCCCCCCCCCCCCCCCCCCGCCCCAACCCCTTCTCCCCCCTTAAATCGATGGTAGGTATACTGAAGTTAAACAGTACAGGTACCCACTTCAAATTATGGCGTAGCTAAATACTACAGGCCGTTGACGGGCAGTAGCGTCACCGGAGCGAGGAGCTACGTCCTGCGATCGCCAAGCCGCCTGCCCATGGCGTGGCGATTAGGGCATATCCCTCCCAATGAGCCGAAGATCGGGCACAGTGGCGTATCTTGGGAGAGGCGTACGTCCAGCAGTGGACTGACACTGGCTGATTATGATGATGATAATGACAATCGGTACAAGTTACCACATCACGTGTTCCTCAACCTTGATCCCGAGGAATAATAGGCAGTCTACCGCGCAAATAAGAGCATCGCCCGCTGCGACCGTGGGTGCCACTATCGCTCCTATTATCAGATGAATTCAGATGATATGAAGAAAAGAATACTGCTGTGCTGTGGCGCGCGTGTCACTTACTGTGGCCAGCGCCGTATTTCCGCCTAGGCCCACAAGGCACTGGCCTAGGGGCCCAGCGTCCATAGGGCCCTGCCCACCCAGCTACCCTGACAGATTTTCTTTATCAACCTCCTTTAAATAATGTAATCAGTAAAATAAAATAATTACGTGCACCTTTCATTTTATAATTTCCAAAACAGCTTCAGAATATGAAGGGAGAGACCTCAAATATCAAGTGTGTCCCCTACACACTTGATATTTGAGGTCCTGAGGTCTCTAAATCCGGCCCTGACTGTGGCGCGCGTGTCACGTAGCGTGCTAGGAATTTGAAAAGTTATTTTAAAGAAAGTATTTCCGTCGCGCAGTGCCCGACCTACCCAAACAACCAACAAGGGTGCGATAGGGACAACAGCAACTCAGACCCATTTTACCTACAAAATGTTGACTAAAAAAGGTTTCGTATTCCCCTGTTTTTTTCTCGCAAACTGATCCGGTTACATTATTTTTTGCACAACATTTTTGCAGATGAGTGCATACGTGCTCCTATCATTTTTTAGGGTTCCGTAGCCGAATGGCAAAAACGGAACCCTTATAGATTCGTCATGTCTGTCTGTCTGTCTGTCTGTCCGTCCGTATGTCACAGCCAATTTATTCCGAAACTGTTAGGACTACAGAATTGAAACTTGGTAGGTATAAATAAAAAATATAAAAGTTTAAGGGGGGGCATCCCATACATGGAACTGAAACAAAAAAATTTTTTTTTCTTCAAACCTACACGTGTGGGGTGAATAGGGTATATAGTGGGAATAGGGTCTATGGATAGGTCTTCAAAAATGACTTTGAGGTTTCTAAAATCATTTTTTCTCAAAGTCAATCATTTGAAAGATAGGCGCGTCTAAAGTGGTAAAATGTGTGTCCCCCCCCCCCCCCCCCCCCTCTAACTTTAAAGTATGGGAGTGAAAAATCTTAAAAAAAATATATCTGCTGTAGATCTCAATAAAAACTAACAACGAAAATTGGTTTAAACGAGATACAGTCAGCAGTTTTAGAGATATGGCGACCGCAAAGATAACTTTGTTTTTCATACAAACACTATGAAAAACAAAGTTAATTTTGTAGTCGCGAATATCATAGTTATACATGGATTACTTAATTGTGTTACGAAACCCTACGAGTGCGAGTCCGACTTGCACTTGGCCAGTTTATTTTGTCTTAAAACGCTTTCGTCTCTAGGGGTATAAGCTAAGAAAATCTGCCCCCAGGCGATATTTGATTGATATTTATACGATATGTCGGTACTAATAAAATATGTATTTTCTGAAAGTTTAAGATCTCTAACTCAATTGGTTTTTTTTTAAAGCAAAAAATGTAAAAACAGAAAAGAACATTTTTTTTAAGACTGTCTGCTGAAATTAATCCAAATTTTGTATATATGTTTATGACTAACTAACAGCCCGCCCCGGCTTCGCACGGGTAGAAAATATATGCCTACAAAATTTGCATCAGTTTGTTGCATCGAATATAAAATATGAACATATTTAACAATCATCGTCATATTTCAACCAATTTACACAAAACCTTAACGAATTATGCACCTAAACCTTCCTCATAAACACTCTGGCTATTGGTGAAAACCGCAGGATAATCCGTTCAGTAGCTATTGAGATTATTGCGAACAGACAGACAGACGCAGTGATGAACTTTGTTTTATAATACTTACGTAGTGATATTGGACGGCCCTTTGGCGTAAAGGATAGTTACCCTGATTCTGACCCGACCACCAAGGAGAATATCTGCCGCCTTAACCCTACGGCGTTCCCCGACGCAAAAAGTAGAGGTAATATACGCTTAACGTGTGTATCTGTATGTCTGTCTGTAGCATCTTAGCACCTACCCGGATGAACCGATTTTGTTTTTATTATTGATAGTTTTTTTTTTGTTTGATAGATGTCTTCATCGAGAGTGTTCTTAGCTTTGATTCATGAAAATTCGTTCAATCGTTATAAAACTATGAGCTTTAATCAACTTTCATAGGTCTGATCAATTCGAAAATCTTCTTCTTCAACGATATTGTAAGAAAATGGAACATTGGCCTGATGCTGGGACATCTCCTGGACTCTACAGAATACTCAAATCCTCACCAACTTACAGCTCAGATTTTAAATGTCGTGTTTAGAGTCATTGGAATGCTTTTAATTAAAAGATTATACATAGATCAGTCGGGGTGGTTTAAGTTATTATATATATAGACTAGCACCCCGCCCCGGCTTCGCACGGGTAGAACATATATGCCTACAAAATTTGCATCAGTTTGTTGCATCGAATATAAAATATGAACATATTTAACAACCATCGTCATATTTCATCCAATTTACACAAAACCTTAACGAATTATGCACCTAAACCTTCCTCATAAACACTCTGGCTATTGGTGAAAACCGCAGGATAATCCGTTCAGTAGCTATTGAGATTATTGCGAACAGACAGACAGACGCAGTGATGAACTTTGTTTTATAATACTTACGTATTGATATTGGACGGCCCTTTGGCGTAAAGGATAGTTACCCTGATTCTGACCCGACGGTCGTTGGTTCTAATCCTAGCTATATACCTACCAATGAAAGTTTTATGTGCATTCATGAATCATGAGTTTTCGTACAGTGGTAGTGGAATCATTAAATCTACCAAAAAGTAGCTTACCACCAAAGAGTACATCTGCCGCCGTAACCTTACGGCGTTCCCCGACGCAAAATGTAGGGGTAATATACGCTTAACGAGTGTATCTGTGTGTCTGTCTGTAGCATCTTAGCACCTAACCGGATGAACCGATTTTGTTTTTATTATTGATCGTTTTTTTTTTGTTTGATAGATGTCTTCATCGAGAGTTTTCTTAGCTTTGATTCATGAAAATTCGTTCAATCGTTATAAAATTATGAGCTTTTTTCTAGTTAATTGCGCTATGAAATCAACTTTCATAGGTCTGATCAATTCGAAAATCTTCTTCTTCAACGATATTGTAAGAACATGGAAGCCTCCTGGACTCTACAGAATACTCAAATCCTCACCAACTTACAGCTCAGATTTTAAATGTCGTGTTTAGAGTCATTGGAAAAAGCTATTATACATAGATCAGTCGGGGTGGTTTAGAATATTATATTATATTATTATATATATAGATGAATATTATTTTATACAAAAGATCATATTATTATACTATATTGACTTCAAATTGATTGTGATCGGTGGGGATCTACAGCATAGCTAAGCTTATAATAATATTTTCGTAGTAACTATGACCTAATCTGTGGTTTCACTGCAAATATTTTATTAATTTTGCGATGCGTGTTTGTGAAATTCGTGATATCTTCTAGAGTTTTCATTTGAATTATATACTGTAAAGGACAATTTAAATCTATAATATGTGGCCAAGCTAATTAACGTAATTATTTGGATAAGGATTAATACTATATACTTGAAAATAGCCTTGGAAGTTATGTAATATTTTTTAACAAAAATTTTAAGATTAAAATGGTTACTGTGAGTCAACCTTAAGAGATAGACATATGCTGTCGCGGACTTTTTTGTAGGTCTTATTAAGTTGTACAACTCTTGCATAGAAAATATTCTTCTATCTATTTTCAATTAAGCAGCGTTCGTAAGAAACGTGTTTTTTCGACCGTTTATTTGCCGACTTAGGTTGCAAATTAGGTCTCCACGAATATACCTTTGATTTAAACGGGATAATATATAGCCTATTTTCATTCCGAAAGTCCATTCTATGTATTAGTGAAATAATTTTTTAAATCGGTTCAGTAGTTTTTGAGCTTACTCATTACAAACATACAAAAATACAAATGTTCTCTCTTTATAATATTAGTATAGATGAATATTATTTTATACAATAGATCATATATTGACTTCAAATTGATTGTGATCGATGGGGATCTACAGCATAGCTAAGCCTATAATAATATTTTCGTAGTAACTATGACCTAATCTGTGGTTTCACTGCAAATATTTTATTAATTTTGCGATGCGTGTATGTGAAATTCGTGATATCTTCTAGAGTTTTCATTTGAATTATATACTGTAAAGGACAATTTTAATCTATAATATGTGGCCAAGCGAATTAACGTCATTATTTGGATAAGGATTAATACTATATACTTGAAAATAGCCTTGGAAGTTATGTAATATTTTTTAACAAAAATTTTAATATTAAAATGGTTACTTTGAGTCAACCTTAAGAGATAGGCATATGCTGTCGCGGACTTTTTTGTAGGTCTTGTTAAGTTGTACAACTCTTCTATAGAAAGTATTCTTCTATCTATTTTCAATTGAGCAGCGTTCGTAAGAAACGTGTTTTTTCGACCGTTTTGTTGCCGACTTAGGTTGCAAATTAGGTCTCCACGAATGTACCTTTGATTTAAACGTAATAATATATAGCCTATTTTCATTCCGAAAGTCCATTCTATGTATTAGTGAAAGATTTTTTTAAATCAGTTCAGTAGTTTTTGAGCCAAATCATTACAAACATACAAAAATACAAATGTTCTCTCTTTATAATATTAGTATAGATATAGATAATAGCTATTATAAAAAAAATTACGAGCTTTATAACATCATAGTTACATTCACTATGCTGGGTTATTGGTACTAAATATGTCGCGTTTTAGTCCCCCTATCTGCTCAAAGTAAGACGGGTGGGAAGACACACTTTTTACCACTTTAGAAGTGTCTATCTTTCAAATGATTGACTTTGAGAATAAATAGTTTTAGGAACAATGGATTTTTCCATCGAAAAATTTATGTGCGCTCCTCACAGTGGCCCTCCGGTGAAGGAAAAACATCGTTAAAAAACCAACAACCCCCGCATGGTGGTAGGACACTATCTGGTGTCCGCCTGGCCAGCTACCACCCTCAAGTTAGAAAATCTGTCACGAAACATCTAATGTGTTCCGGCAGCTATCCTTGAGAGCCAGTTCCCATTCTAGGCCTAGCGTGCTTACCATCTTCGACCGCATCATCACTTACCAACAGGTGAGATAGTGGTTAAACGCTAGCCTATAACGTATAAAAAAAAAAAAAAAAAAAAAGGAACCTCAATATAATTTTTAATAATATAGACACCCATAGGTTTTATGTTTCTTTGAAGTGTCACACACTTTATATTTTTGTAAATTGTTAAACACAATCCAAAATTTCATCGTACCGACGGGACTCGAACCCGCACCCCCCGGATTACACGTCCAGGTGCTCTGCCAATTAAGCCACGGTTCGATCCATCGATACGACGAAATTAGTGGATTGGATTTGTTAACCCAATTATGCATTGGTGGCGCCATCTATGACTACTTATTACGTAAGTTAATCATTCGGAAGAAATCATTAGTTGTTCAAATCCGACGAGAGATGTTGCACTGCGTAAATCAAATATGTTTCTTTGAAGTGTCACACACTTTATATTTTTGTAAATTGTTAAACACAATCCAAAATTTCATCGTACCGACGGGACTCGAACCCGCACCCCCGGATTACACGTCCAGGTGCTCTGCCAATTAAGCCACGGTTCGATCCATCGATACGACGGAATTAGTGGATTGGATTTGTTAACCCAATTATGCATTGGTGGCGCCATCTATGACTACTTATTATGTAAGTTAATCATTCGGACCTTATTTTTTTTGTAGAAAAAAATTTTTGTCTAGAAGCATTTTCCAGGGTGGAAACGGGAATACATTTGTATGGAAAAATGCAACCCCGATTCCCTCTTAAAGACATAAAATTATCTACACTTAGGACCAGTTTCACTGGTTCTTGATAACGCTAATATGAAAAAAATCTGTCAATTAAGTTCCTAAGGCACTGGTGAAATTGGCCCTTAATAGATATAAATATAATCAAGAATAAATACCAATATTACATATTACATTACAGATATATTTTTATGCTTAAATAGCCACTAATTATACATAAATAAGGATTTAATTTTGCCACCGGTAATGAGCATATGCCCTATTAGCTTCACATTGACGGTGGAGGTCTTGCTTCCTCTTCACAACCTTGCCGGTATTGTTAGCTGCATCCAGAAGTTCCCAAGCAAATTGTTCCGGAAAATGTACAGTTCTCTCTTTGTCATTAGTTGCATCTAAAAGCCATTTAATAGCCAGAAACAGTGATCTTCTTTCTGTAATGGGTCCAGGTACCTGAAAACATTCATTATTTATATCGATTCAAAATGACAACACAGATGCGTATTGACAATAATGGTAAAGATGCAGACTTCGTGCAACATAAAGTGATGTTCAGTTTACTATACAGGCTTACTTTCATTCCATATTCACAAATAATGCTATAATGTATAATGTCTCACAGTGCTAGCAAATGCGTGCAAGATCATTTAAACCAATACAATAGTGACATAACTAGTGTCAAAGATATAAATATATCTTCATGAATAAGACTCATTCTATTCTATTAATACTTTTCGAAACAACTTTTGATATTTAATAAATAAATTGCTTTAAACTACCTGATAAGTGATTCCACCTCTCTTGATCGGGGAGAGCTGCAATAATGGTTTGCAGTTTTCTACAGCCTTGTACAGAATTGTCTTGGGATCTAATTCTATTTTAGCTTTTGCCTCAGGTGCATTGGCAAGATGGTATCTTTCTATTTGTATTCTCTTTATATTTTCAAAAGCTTTTTCAACCAGGCTTCTGGCTAACTGTTTTTTTCCTGCTTCCATTACATGGTTGACCACTTTACTGAAAACCAATTGTATAAACTATTAAGTTTATCTGTATCCTGGTATGAAAAGCCTCACTTAAACATAAATATCCAATATTTTTAACCCCCGATGCAAAAAGAAGGGATGTTAAAGTTTGACGTGTGTATCTGTGTGTCTGTGTATCTATGTATGTGTCTGTCTGTGGCATCATAGCGCTCAAACTGATGAACCGATTTTGATTTAGTATTTTTTGTTTGATATGTGTTTTTATCAAGAGTGTATGTTTCACAAAAATCTGTTCAGCCGTTTAAATATTATCAGCTCTTTTTTGGTTGATGAGACTACGATAGCCACTTTCGTAGTCTTGTACCTAGTCATTTGACCACAGACATAATAAAAACACTACTTCTGCACACTACTTACCCATCACTCTGCTGCCATCTGCTTAGAGAAGTTTACATTAACCAAATCAAATGTATTAATTTGAAATTCAGTATCCTGTTACTTCAATGATATTGCAAAAATATGGTAATCTTGATCTAATGCTGAGACATCTCCTTGAATCTGCAGAATACTCTCAACTCCTCATCTGAGATGTTGTGTTTAGATTCATTTGAATAGTCTCAATGAACAATATTATTCATATAAAAATCCATTGGGGATAGTTTTAAATTTTTAATTTAAGTATTATTTTCATTGAATTTTTATAATATTCCAAGATGCTATCAGTGTGTAATAATTTTGTTCATGCTTAGTCTTTATGGACACCTATATAGCCTTAACCACTAGTGACATTTTTATTGTCATCCATGAGTAAGGCATAGCCCCATTCCACCCATTCGCTCCTATAGGCTTTAATCCTATACATGATCCCTAGGAGTTATGCTAAGTAGATTGACATGAGATAGTAGTTGTAGTGGTAGGACTTCTGCTAGTCCGCCTGGGGCGGTACCACCACTTTGCCAATTAATTATCAGCCGTGAAATAAGAATGTTTTTTGGTTGAAATGGCAAGGTGTCAAGTGTAATTACAGGGCATGTGAGACTCAGCTTTATGTCTCAAGGTAACAGGCGCAGTGCAGTGACATGCAAAATCCTGGCATTTCAGAATTTTGCATGCCGCTGTATCTGTAATAGGAAGACGTCATTGCTTACCATCAGGCGAGCGTCGTGCTTGTCCTGTTAGCTTATATCATTAAAAAAAACACACTGAATACATACTTTACAAGAGAATCAAAATAGAGGGATGATGTCTCAGACACACTCGGAGGCTTCACAGGCAGTGCTGCAAGCTTTGATAGCTCTGAGCTTTCGATAAGCTTCGCTTGTTCATCTTTTCTGAATACAGGGTTTTGAAAATAGTCTGGGAAGGCCACGCTTTTGGCGTAATTTATGCAATGAGTGGATACAGGCCATCTGAAATTAATGTAAGTAATTAAGATTGAATAACTACTGCGTTCACGTTAAGATTTTCTTGTCTTGCTCTTACGCACCTCGCCATTGTGTAACATTTTAAAGCTGATAAACTTTTATTAAAAATCCTCATATTGATAGCCATAGTGGTAAGCTAAGCTTTATTTGTAACAATTGTAACTCTATTTATTTGTTTTTGTAAAATGAGAAAATACCAACATATACATATCATAACCTCTAAAAATTCGTATCTTTCTAATTTTGACATCTGACACTTTGTTGACAGCTTGCTACACACACAGAGAATAGTATATTAATAAAACCTAGGATGATGGATTACAACATCATCCTAGAATAAAACCGTGGAGTTGGTGGACCGTAGCTTCGGATTAACCCAATAGCCATAGACGTAATGTACACGTCAAATTACGTTGACAAATTCAATTTAATCCTTAAGCTGTAACAAGGTTGTAATTGCTTTGTAGAACAAAACGGCCCAAACGAAAGGCACCCGGGTGGGAGGAAGTGTGTCCTTGTCTAACATTATAATAGAGTTATATATAATTTTATTAATGTGTAATGTTTAGTAAATAGGTAATATTAGTAGTAGTATTATGTTTCTTTATCTCTTAACTAGTTAACTCTAAAACAACTGCGGGTTAACTTTATTACATTATTATTGTATGTATGTAATGGACAAACTGTTGGAACAATACTTTAAACTTAAAATCTGAAGAATATAAGAATTTTAACTGTCAAGACAGTTGACACAGGCTAAATACACAAACGAACAAATCGTGTGAACTGTGAAGCCATAATCCCCCTCTGTAGTCTGTGGCCATAATAAAACAAAAAAAAAATTGATGTGTTTGAACATAAAGTAATCTGTGGTTTGTACATAAAGTAATCTGTGCATTTTCCATTTTTGTTTATTTTATTTTTAAGCAATCAAATTTAATCAATCTATTTATATTCGCTATATTGCACTTTATTTGGGAAATTCCTCGATTATTTTCGTACATGAAAATAGCAGATGGTGGTATAGAATAATGTCATTTCCAACAATTATTAAGTTTGACCTGAGTGAGCTTAGAAAATTAGCCGATTCCAAAGATTCCTGTGTCATAGAAAAGAAAATAACCCAAAATGTAGCACTACAGCCTTGGGGTCTTGGAAATCTCAAGGAGTCTATAAAAAATTTAATTGATTACAAAATTGGAAAATATGACAATGAGTAAGTTTATGAAAGCATTTGAGATACTAACTAGCAGCATTAGACTTGCACTCCAGATTTCATCATCATTGTCATCCAATTTCCTTTTACTGCTGGCACTCCAGTTTTATACCAGCTAGATCACCTTTACTCGGTAACTGCAAGTAAGTCTGACTGCAGCATTCAAACTATATATTTATTCTATTACGTGCAAATGGTTCTAAAAATATTGATTTTATAGGAAATTTACTATTATTATTATTTACAATAATTTTCTTAAAATATAAAAAAAAAACTATTTTTACAGTTATTGTTATATATACATAGTCGGCAGTAACTGGAAACAAATAGCCAAAGATCGGGCACAGTAGCGTGTCTTGGGAGAGGCCTATGTCCTTAGCTGTGGCTTGATACCAGCTCATTATTATGATGATGATTAGACATCGGATTATATGCATTTGCATGTTTGCATATGCAAATGCATAAAACTCTCTAATTACGGCGTTAGTGCATATTTTAGCATTTTTCCCCAATCGAGCATATTTCGTTTATATTTCGGAGCGGGAGGCATGTGTGACAATGACGCGTAAGCGCGAGCGCAGTGGCTGAATGACTGACAGTGCGGCTCGCGAGTCGCGCCGCGCGCGGCCCGATCACTGATCAAGTTACATATACTTGCTAAAGCTAGTTTACAAAGTTTTCCGCTAAGCGCTAGTGTGCTTGCCCATCAGTTGATTGCGGCCTCCCGCGCGAGCGGAGCTAGTCGCCATCCACGCGCATGCGCAGGTAATCAGTTCGCGCATGATAAATTTATTCAATCAGCCACTTTAAACGCAAGTGTTTGTTTACAAACGTAATTTTATATTGCCACAAAAACTATACTTAATTTTAAGATAATTTCGCAGTTTTTGTACAATCTTTGATTAAAATATATAAAAATTATAAAGGTTTTTTGATTTTGTATTGTGCATATTTTAGGCATATTAGTTGTTTTTAGTGCATATTTGCATGCATATTTTGGCATTTTGTTAGTGCATATAATCCGATGTCTAATGATGATAATGTTATAAAACAAGCATTCCAGTTTAGACCAGATTTTACATTTTTATTCTAATAATATAAGAAGTAAATTTTTATTTTATTGCAAACAGACAAGATTTTTATTTTATTTAAATTTTTATTTTATTGCAGACAGAAAGATTGCAACTTGACCTCTATTTCACCAGATCTTACAAATAAGTGACAATGCGGTCAAATGTGGTGGTACAGGTTTATAGCTCCCTCTATTGAGTGTTTGTTAAGCCCTGTGTATACCCCGCATAAGATAGTATTGTGCTTATTTAGAAATCAGTAAATGGTAATGTAACCTAAGTAGGGCTTCAACCTAGACCACCAATATAATATATGTCCAATCCATAGGAGTGCAAATGTCTCAATCTGTCTTCCATATAGTCTGGTATAGAATATCAAAACAACTAAGTGAACTGATTGACACATTTCTTTTGTTAAGTCAGACTTCGACTGGTTTAGAAAAACCTCTTAGTCAAATCACCTCTCTCATTGGTAATTTCAGGTGTGCTGGTATCTTGCTGAGCTATAAAAATCTTCGCATCCTGCAAAATGTGGGTGCAATTAAGAATGACAATTCAGACATTACCTTTCAAGTGCAAGCCGACTACTTTATCTTCAAGCCAGTAGTTGGGGCCACGCTTACAGGAGTTGTTAACAAGAAAACTGTCACACATTTAGGAGTACTACTTCACAGGTTAGCTTAGAATGCTGTATACATTATGTAGCCGATATAGATGCGTGAAGTGGCGTGATTAGGCGAAATAATGGACTTTTTTAAGAAAAAATGAGGAGAATTTTCGACGCGTACGTAGCAGCGTCGAGTGGCAGAGCGACTTTTTATCGAGAGGTACGTTGTCTACACATTATATGGCAGTATTTGCTAGCATCTAATAATAAAAATTGGAATGAGTTTTTGTTTTATATCTGAATTATAGATTCTTAAATAGTTAATTTGCCAGACTATTGCAGCATTTTTTAGTTTCTGAAGTATAGAAGGAACTCATAGTTTAATGTCTTTCTTTCTGTCTGTTTATTTGTACTAGAAAGAGGAAAGCCCTATCGGAAAGGCATTACAATTAAATTGATTTGACTTAATTCTAAACATAACTAGTTGGCCTTATCTAGTGCCAAATCTACACATTTATATAGTATCTTACATTGTTCTGACATAGGGTCCCTTAACATAGTATTACAAAGGAATAGAATTATTGCACCAAAATGAGTAAATCTATATGCTGCATTCCAGACACACTCCCATACCACATGTTTCATATCTTTGATCATCCCACAATCAACACAGTTAGGAGAAGCTTTTTCATCAGGAATGGAATTTGTTTGATGTGATGTGTCTATAGTGTAACGTAAGAGCCGTCACTACTATCCTTCTGCTCAATTCAACATTATCAATCCAGGAAAATGTATATATATCTATATATCTGTGGTAGTATGGTCCTATACCAAACGGAAAATTATCTATTTGTTTGAGAGAGCATGCTTCCCGTTTGAGAATACGGTTATTGAGATCTTATAAGTATCTCTCTCTAGAGATATGGAAATAAACATCTCACACTTAGTACTGAAAATTACTAGAGCGGCATTTGAAGTTTTAGTTTTATAAATGATTAAAAATTATTGATGTACTTACTACAATATATTATTTCTCATCTTTCAGAGTTTTCAATGTAGTAATACCAAGACCCACTGATGAACCTGGCAATAAATGGATCGGCTCTATTGTACAGGAAGGGCAAACTGTCCAATTTAAAATAGTAGTTATGGACCTTTATGGAGCCCTTCCATATATAAGAGGAGAACTTGATGCAAGGTGAACTTTTACTGTAATATTTTAAAACTATGCTTATATTTAACTATGGAAATGTATGGTGATGTCAATGCGAAAAGTAGGCAAAAGATTAATGCGTTTTGAATGTCTGGGAATGGATCTTTTCTTAGATTTTCTTGTCAACATTATGTGAAGTTATTTAATTATCTAGAATCCAAATGGAATGGCTTTAGAGATGTCCTATATATGTACATAGGACCTACATCTCTATATATCTTTGTATATGTATAAGGTATGCAAAATTTTTCATAAATTCATACTGTATTCCCATTTTATTTTACACCTTTAATGAAATAGTAGTTTATGCAACTGTTATATTATGAAGGGTATTAAAACACGAGTATGAGTTTATGAAACGAGCGCAGCGAGTTTCATAATAGTAACGAGTGTTTTAATACCCGTGTTATATGCAGTTGCATACACTACTTTATCTTCACTAATGCAATTAATCAAACAACAAGAGTAAAAGCTGACAATAGTTATTTATAATAATTGTTCAAATTTTGGATGGTACAATTTTGAAAGTTAAAATGCCAAAAAGTTATTATATTCTTTTTCATATAATTTTCTAGATTTTTCTGGCAAAAGATTGTGAGTTACTTTTGTTGCCAATTCTAGAATATCCGGAGGCGTACAAATATCATCGTCGCTATCCATTTTTAACTTTTAATTTGTATTTTAAAAACAAAACACATTGCGAAACATTAAATTCACGCGTACGTGTATTGTCAGTGAACTTGCCCCATTAAAATCTAACCAATGAGAGCGCAGCTGTGCGCGCAGGGCCAATCAGGAGCGAGCGCGCGCTGTTCTTTTTTTATTTAATTGGCACAAGATCTTACCAAAGAGTTTTGTGTATGTAAGTTTAGTAGTTTCGACGAAGTTTTCACGTATAACCCAACTGTTTTCAAAAGCCAGCCTAATATCAAAATTTTATACAACTTGTATGAGGATTTTGACAAATGGCTCGCCAGGTTAATTGGTCGCGTTTTATTGATGTTATAATGAGATTTTACGATATCGATGTGGATATTATACCATCATGTGAAATTGCTTAAATTGAGTGTTTTGTTATCTGCGCTATAACAGTAGTAATTATAAGTCAAGTATTGGAAACATAAGTAGAATGTTATAACATTAGTGTAGATAAAGTATTTATTTTTACTGTTAATTTATTATAGTTTCGCTTTTCTGTATTTTAATACATCTTACTAGAATGTTATTCAAAATTTCCTCAATTTTCAGTTCTATCCCATTGGGAGGATATGAAGGAGAAGATAAACCAGACCATGCAAACGTAACACCAATGAATGTATCCTATGTAGAATTTGATAAGACAAAACCTCAATTTCAAAAACAGAATTGTGATGGCACCCCACAATCATCTCCAAGAAGCCCTAACAGAGACACACAGAAAAAACATTTGAATTTACAAAGAGTTTCACAGACAAGAAAAAATAATTCTCCTGTTAAAAATTTTGACAGTGATGTTAGCCTATCAGATAAACAGAAGAAACGACAAACCAAACAATTACTTAGATGAAGATGCCAAGGTTTTTTCAGTCTTAACCACCTCTGAAAGATATACATTGCTTAAAAAGAAACTCAAAAGACACTCATAATAGTGTGAACCTTTGGTAGCTGTTGGTACCTGTACATTGACCTTAGATGTCTCTACTTTTTATTATTATTTAACTGAAATTACAAGTTACAAAATAAACTATAATATTTTTAAGATAATGAATTCAAGATTCATTTTGAAATTTCTTCCTATAAGCAATAAGTGCCAAATGTGGTTCTATTTTAATTTATCAATCTTTGCGCAAAATTTCAGCCAAATCTTGCTACACATATATTTCTCTGCGGGCTCAGTGGCGTATCTTGGGAGAGGCCTATATCCAGCAGTGGAGTGACACCGGCTGATTATGATGATGATCTATGCTGTATAGAAATAACCGGTTACTAAAATAAGCGTTTTTAAAACTGCTTACGCACAATCATGAAACTACGTATAACTAGTTACGCGAAAAAGCGATTACGACCCACCACTAGGCTATAGTATACTTCTTAATCTTAACGCGGGCGAAGCCGCGGGGCACGGCTAATTTATCTATAATTCGATGTTTATCTCCATCTTTACCTATTGTTTTCCGCCACACCGCACCGAACCAACTATTCATTATTAGTTCATCTGTCTTTTGCAACACAGTCTCAAAGACTACAGCAAAAAGGCAGAGTACCACATAAAATTGTTACAACAAATATTTTTTTAAATAAAGCAATTTTGTATTTGTATTATTCTGTGGCAGAAGAAAACTAATAAACTGGCCAAGTGCAAGACGGACTCGCACTAGTAGGGTTCCGTACCATACTACGGTATTTTATAAGATCGAGCAAAAAATACCACTATCATTTTTCACCAGCAAAAAATAATGAATAAACATTTTATTTCTTATAACGCCATCTAACGTCTAACAAAGGTGTTAGGGATCGACATTTCAATATAACGCCATCTATGGGACGTTTACCTAACTAAGCGTTCATGGATGGCGTGAAATGCCGAAAAAAACACGTTTCTTGTATGGGGACTCTCTATTATTTTTGACTTTATTCTGTTTTTAGTGTTCCGTACCCAAAGGGTACCAACGGAACCCTATTACTGAGACTCCACTGTCCGTCTGTCACCAAGCTGTATCTCATGAACCGTGATAGTTAGACAGTTGAGATTTTCACAGATGATGTATTTCTGTTGCCGATATAACAACAAATACTAAAAACAAATAAAGTTAAAGAAAATAGAGGGTCCCCCTACAAGAAACGTGTTTTTTTGGCATTTCACGCCATCTATGAACGCTTAGTTAGGTAAACGTCCCATAGATGGCGTTATATTTAAATGTCGATCTCTCACACCTTTGTTAGACTTTAGATGGCGTTATAAGAAACGAAATATTTATTAATTATTATTTTTTGCTGGTGAAAAATGATAGTGGTATTTTTTGCTCGATCTTATAAAATACTGTAGTGTGGTACGGAACCCTACGAGTGCGAGTCCGACTTGCACTTGGCAAGTTTATTAGTATTTGTTGTTATAGCGGCAACAGAAATACAGCCTGGTGACAGATGGACAGACAGACAGACGGACAGCGGAGTCTTAGTTTTTTTTACTTTACTTTACCCTTTGGGTACGGAACCCTAAAAATGATAACTCTTTTTATCATCTAAAAAGTTTTACTCTTAATGTTCCTCAATTCAAAGATTTTGGCCTTTAATACAACTTATTTCCTTTATATGAGTTAATTCTGTGAAATACAGATTACCAGAGTGTATTTCAGAAGGAACAATTTGAACAGTAAAATCCTTTCTATTTCGTTAATTATGTTTTCAGACCAGTGCCCCTAGACAAAATCCAATTTCCTGTTTGCCTTCACGCTAACGCAAGTTCAAAATATATGGGAATGACACTTTTGTTGCGGAAACATAAATGTCATTCCATACATTTTGAACAGAACACTTATATCCTAGACTCTTGTCGTAGCCGCACATGGATTAAATATTAAGCGGATGCATTTAAATAATAATATGAGAAGGATAAAACTATACAATCACTAGTATGAGAGAGCGAGTTGAACAACATTTTTGTATCCTTTACCTGCGTATGCGATTAAACTGGTTCCAGAAATGTTCAGAACCAAGTTATAGTGCACTCATTGGCTCTCACCCGCTGTCGTGTATAACCCGACCAAATTATGTAGTTCATTTTATCTTTTAGCTGGCATATCTATCACGTGTTCATCGTTTTAGTCGGGTTATATCTCTATAGCTATTTCATTCGCATACGGTAATGTTCTCTCATACGCAGTATCTCCTTAGTAGTCTGTGGTTCTCTCTACATATTATATACCTTCTCTATGTAGCCGCATGAAATTTGGCAAGCAGCCTCAAGCAGCAGGTCCATAAAACGGACAAGTTTTTAAAATCGGTTGTAACTTTTTTATTCTGTTTTTTTGGAGAAAAGCCTGCCCAAAATAAATGTTACTATATATTTAAATTTTCTCCCAAACTAAGGTCAAAGCCTTAGATTTTTTGTGGGACTATGAACAGTGAATAGGTCTTCCAGAGAAAACTACATTTTTTTATTTAGGCTTATTATTTTCTGAGACAAAAAAAAAATTACACAACATATTTTTATTTAGACGATATTTGAATATATCCTTTCCAATGAAAAAAAAATATCGAAATCAGACTACTCTGTAAAAAGTTATTGCGTGGTCATACATAAAATAAATATATATATATACGCGTTGACTTGATAACCTCCTCCGTTTTTTTTTCGTCGGTTAAAAACTTGAAAGTTATACTTGACACTGGCTAAATACACTAATCGTGTGGAGCCATTACGAAACTAAAAAAAATGTTCTACCTAGTTGTTGTGACAGTGGCAGTATAATTTAATTGACTGCTGAGGCTGACTGTCAGTCAAATCAAGATCAAGCAAATGCGTGTGTTGTCGAAATTGTCGATACGATGCATTGCATTCTTACAATTTCAATGATTTTCACCTAGAAGTGTCTGGTACCTATTAATTTTATCAAATGGATAATTTTACGGCTGCCATTTACACCAAAGAATAATAAAGATATCTTACGTAAATTAGGAACTTCGCATTTCGTTTAAAATGTCGAAAAATGGCGAAGTCTCTTCAAATCAAGGTAAGTTTAATTTTGCGCTTGCTACTCAACTCACTGTTTATGAAAGTCTGAAATTGATGTTAATTTATATTGCACGTGTTTCAGGGCCCAGTAGACCTACTGTACCAAAACCTGAATTGAATTTGTTCACCGGGGCGTCAGAAAAGCGGAAAGTATTGGATTTCCAATTGGGGGGTCCATCTGGCGAAGAAGCAGCTTTTATGCCGTTCCCTGTAAATCCACCTCCACCCAGACCTCGAATCCCGTCACGAACAATTCGAGATGTGCTGCCAGAAAACACTAGGCAAGCATTTACTGATAAACCTATCAATAGGTGAAGTGGCATAGATATATTGATTTTATGTAGTTATTTAAACTGGAGACAATTTAATTTATTAAACTCATATCCTTTGTATAATGCTTGCACATATTTTAGATGTGTTTAGCTTCTTATGTAAAGAACATAGATATAAAAATTAGCAATGTAACCTGAAAGGAAATAAACTAATTGCTTGAGCAGACACTAGTACAACCTCATTCAAACTTTGTACATAAGTTATGTTCGTGTTATGTAATCATTTATGTTATATTTAGTATGGTAATGAGAAAAATTTATTACAGAGACAGATGCAGGATTTACCCATCAATGCAGTCGTCGGGAAAGTTGCAATTGTCTGCCACAGAAATATATGACTTCACATCAGATGACTTGCAAGATCTTGGTGAAATAGGTAGAGGAGCATTTGGAGCTGTAAACAAAATGGTTCATAGGAAGTAAGTAATGCTTTTATTAAAGACTAGACAATAATTTGGTTACAATTTTATTGACATGCAGTCAGACTGTATACATCGATGGAAAGATGAGTATTAGAATCAAAATGTTTTATTGATTTATCTTTGATGACATAGGATCTTAATGTTTCATATGCTGGGATTCCAGATTGTGAAAATTCTGTTGTGTTTCATATGGATCCACATTCTGGCACACAAATGGTGAAGGAGCAATAGTATTCAGAGGTTGATTTGTCTAATTGTGTGGTCCTAATTTATAATATAAAGTTTGGTGTTCTTAAATTGGTATTTCATCGAACTTTACATTTTTAAATACTATGAACATCTTAGGGTCTACACATATTGCGACGCGACGCGCACATTTTAAGAGAGTGAAACAATGTAGAACTTTATTTACCATTAGAAGATACACATGAGATAATTCGGCAGTAGCGCTCGCGGCGCGATTCGCTGTGCGCAGCGTGAAACTACCAGCATCGTCGCGTTGCTTCTCGGTGTGCTCTGACCTTTAATCACATTACTTCAAGTCACAAAATAGAATCTGGTTGATTATATTTTCTTTTTTCTATTACACAAAAATAATCTTTACATTTCTAATTCAAGTTGTGAAATCTTATCAAATGATGATTGATTTTAGTAAAAATATATATCAGTGTTTTTATTTAATGCTAGCTATCTACCAATTAATCAAACTTGTGATCTGCCTTTACATCACATTGCACTAAATTAAGCTGGAGAAAAAGATGAATTTAATAAATTTATAGATATTCCTTTCTTGGCTTAATACTATTATGTACTATGGAATTTATTAATTAAGATAGTTTAAAAACTAAAACAACCGACTTAAATGCCCTGCGAGTCAATTTCAGTAACAAGTTTGAGACATTTATCGTCATATCTCTAGAGATACTTATCAGATCTCGATGAAATTACAATGGGACCACCTCGGAAACATACCCTACCGATAACAAAAAGAATAATTCGAATCGGTTCAGAATTAACGGAGTAATCGCGTAACATACACACAAAAAAAACATACAGATGAATTGAGAACCTCCTCCTTTTTTGTGAAGTCGGTTAAAAAATAAATATGTTGAATTGATTACAGATCAAACCGTGTAATGGCTGTGAAACGCATTCGATCAACTGTTGATGAAAAAGAACAAAAACAGTTGTTGATGGATCTTGAAGTGGTGATGAAAAGCAATGAGTGCCCTTATATTGTGCAGTTTTATGGAGCACTTTTTAAAGAGGTATATTTCATTAATGTAATTTTTAATAGATACCTCTAATTACAGAGAATGTTGAATTTCTTGAATATTATCTCAGTACTTTACCATTCTGTTCACAAATATCAATTATTCTGTATTTGTTTGAATGTTTTAGATGAAAGCTGAATGGCTCATTACTTTTGTTTGTTTTTTTTTTAATTCAAAGATTGCTTTGAATTTTAAAAAAAAACAAACAAAAGTTGCTTTGAATTTAAAAAAAAAAACAAACAAAAGTAATGAGCCATTCAGCTTACAGTTATGTTTTTGTTATATTTAGAATAATTATTATTACTATTGATTTGATCTATTTACATAGATACATACATACAATCACGCCTTTTTCCCGTTGGGGTAGGCAGAGACTACTTCTTTCCACATGCTACGATCCTGACATACCTCTTTCGCTTCTTCCACTTTCATGAGCGCCTTCATACATGCTCGCCGGTTATAGTACTTTTGACTTGGCCTGTCTTTAAAACGTCTCCGATCTGGTTGTGATACGTTCGCCTAGGTCGGCCTCTACCGGCTGCCCTATTCACACTCGTCTCATAAATCTGTTTCGTCAGTCTTTCTTCATCCATCCTCTCTAGATGTCCAAACCATCTAAGCATCCCTTTCTCAATCTTTGTCACCACATCTTCTACCACACCACAACATTCCCTTATCATACTGTTCTCCACCTTATCCATCAGAGTCACTCCAATCATACTTCTCAAACTTCTCATTTCTACAGCATTAATTTTACTTTCATGCTTCTTCTGCCATACCCATTTGATCTATTTAATGTTAAATATTATGTTTCTTTGAAGTGTTACACACTTTATATTTTGGTAAATTGTTAAACACGTTCGTCGTAACGATACATTGCACTGTGGCTTAATTGGCAAAGCACTGGAACATGTTATTCTGGAGGTTGCGGGTTCAAGTCCCGTCGGTATGATGAAATTTTAGATTGTGTTTAACAACTATTTAATGTTATTTGACATGTGTAAGTGCAGATTTTTAATTTGGCCATATACTGAATAAATGCTTTGACTTTTGATAGACACTTCAAACTTGCAACTAATAATTTGTTTACAAAACCAAAAAAAACTGACTTCATATGTTTGTTAGTCATTTTCATTACCAAGTTTGAGTTGTTTATCTGTAGAGTTACTCATCAGATATTGATGAAATTACAAATAGGACCAAGTGGGAAGTATACTCTCTAAAACTAGAAAAAAAACTAAATTGATTAACAAAATGACTTTGTTCTGAGGCAACAATACTGTTGAATTGAGAAACTCCTCCTTTTAAACGACTTCACAAAGGAGGAGGCTCTTAATTCGACTGTTTTTTTTTGTTTGAAATGTATGCTTCCTGTTTGGTCCCATTCAAATTTTATCGAGATCTGATAATCATTTTAAGAGATATGGAGATAAAGAATATAATCAAATATGTATGCCTTGATGACATGATTATGGCTACTGGATACTTTCACAGATATCACTATTGCGGCATGTGAAGTCTGGTTTTTCGTTTTGTACAGTCATAAATTATTTGAAGTGATGTCAGTTGAAAATAACTTATGTCTTATGTGAAGTTCTCTAAAAAACTCTAATAGGGACCCCTATTAGAGTTTTTTTTAAAAAGCAAATAAGGTGTTTCAACATGATGTCTGTTATGGGGCCTTATCGGGTTAGCATGAACATTGTGACATTGAAATATAAACTAATAGCTCAGTGCTTGGTATGTTATGATGCCAGATAATTATATTTAAGATTTCTGATTCATTCTGTATTTTAATTTCAGGGAGACTGTTGGATCTGTATGGAATTAATGGACACATCGTTAGACAAATTTTATAAGTTCATATGTGAAAGAATGCAAACTCGAATACCTGAAACTATACTAGCTAAAATTACTCTTGCTACTGTAAAAGCTTTAAATTATTTAAAAGAGAAACTTAAAATTATTCACAGGTAAATATTCTGAAGTTATTTCAATCCTAAAGTTTTATAATGAGGAGGAACAAATATTATACAACAATCTCACATACCAATAAGTTATTGTAGTGTTTGTGCAAGTATCTATATAATAAATACTATAAATTGTCTCAGTACTACACCAGCCCGAGCGCGGGCACATGTCCTGCACAGCATCTAACGTCAGACCGCCCGACGACTACCCCCTCTGCTGGTGTACATGAGACGATGTATAGTATCTATTATATTGGTACTTGCACAAACACTACATCCCTTCCTTATTAACAACTAGCTGGCCCGGCGAACTTCGTACCACCTAACAGACAATGAATGTCATGTTACCTTATAGATGAACTTAATTTAGGCTTTTATGAACGTAATACAATGAATACAAAAGAGATATTAAGTTTAATAATGCATTATGGCAATACAAAAATAGAATAAAAATACAATAATCAAGTACTGCAACTGCGCGTCAGCAAGACATGATGGAATGAAACAATGTTATTATTATATAATAATTTATAAGTTATTTTATTGTGATGTATGTTAATATTATAAGTTATTAACTGACATTAGTTCGATTGAGTTTAATTTTTAATTGTAAAAATATAATCACCAGTATTAAATTTTAATTCTGAATAAGTATACTTACTTCATGAATAACTGTCTAATATTGTATTGCCTTATGGATAAGACTGTATACGGCACTCATAAATTGGCTATCACATTCTTGCATATCTCTATATTTACCTACATTCTGACAAAATATAAAATTGATTAGGCATTGATTATTATTGTCTTGATTGCTTGTAAGCATCAAAGAGAATAATATAACCACTACACTACAAAAAAAATTATGGCTCCACACAATTAGTGTATTCAGCCAGTGTCAAGTATTAAAATTCTTCTAGTTTTTGAGAATTCAAGTCGTAAAGATGGGTCAAAGTCATGTCAGGTCAAGTTTCAAGTCAAAGTCTAATCCAAGTCATACCCTCAGTAAAGATGTGGACTTTATTGAGTAATCATACATTTCTGAGCGCATGTATATTTTACAATCAATAAATATGTCATACAATTATCATTACTAACAGTATTTATAATTTATTAAGATTTTTAAAATCTACATTACTTGAAATAACAACAAACTCGAAGAATTTTTATACTTGACACTGGCTAAATGCACGAACCGTGTGGAGCGATGACCCTTATTAATTTGCGGTTTACCGTATCGACGGAATAAACAATTGAACATCAAATGATAGGCAGTTTTGAAACCCAGGAACATTTTGGCAAAATATTTTATCTTATATAATTTTTTTAGGTCACTTTATCGTTGTTTTTAATACATATTCCTGACAAAGACAATTCCAAAAATACAAAAATCATAAAAATTGGGCCAGCCGTTCTTAAGTTATAAGTGTAGTAACTAACACGACTTTCTTTTATATATATAGATTTTTATTTGGCGCAAACACTACAGTTATGATGCAGTAAGAAGTACTCTCTTATGCCAGAATGATCTATGCATGACATAACAGAATTTTCAGTGTATCTGGAATATGAGAGGTTCAGGGTTAAAAGAAATCTTTATCTAAACTTCTTGCATTGAAATACATTTCTGTTTCCAGGGATGTAAAACCGTCAAATATACTTCTGGATAGAAGGGGAAATATCAAATTGTGCGACTTTGGTATATCCGGCAAGTTGGTGGACTCTATTGCACGCACTCGTGACGCTGGCTGCAGGCCTTACATGGCGGTATGTTCGCCCCCCCCCCCCCTCTAAAAGCTAAACTGCTGGCTTGAAAAATCTGTAAACATTTGTGATGATAGCGCATTTTATGAACTTTTAAGAAAAAACATGGGTGTTGGATAATTTTGTACCAAATACAAAATCCTTAGAATAAATCCTTTAAAGTGACAAAGACGAAGTACCTAGTTGCTTGTTTATAACGGGTAAAGACTTGCATTGAATAACGGGCTACTACAGAACCCTACACTGCGCGTGGCCCGACACGCACTTGGCCGGTTATTTTTTATATGTTATAGGCTAGCGTCTGTCCACTATATCATCTGTTGGTGATGGTGTGGTCGAAGATGGTAAGCACGCTAGGCCTAGAATAGGAAGTGGCTCTCAAGGATAGCTGCCGGAACACATAAGATTTCACCAGAAGTTTATTTATAATGAAACAGTTCAGATACAAGTATTACATCAGTGAGTGAGAGGAATCGAGCATGAGTCTCAAAATGAAACCTTGGATAGTTACATTACAGGCAAATACTTATCAGTCAATGCAGCATTATTATAAAATTTAGCAATATTGTAAAATTTTTAACGTAATGCTCATATCGAAATTTAGTGTTACTTTACAGACGAATGCTCCCAGACGGGACCTCCTTTAAGTCCAATCCACATGGAACAACTATTCCAACCTATATATTTATTTTTTACACCAAACTGGGTAGCACTTGACCACTATCTCACCTGATGTTAAGTGTTGATCCATGATGGAGCGTGCCTATCCAGAAGATATCTATTCACTTGCGATTTAAAGACCCCCATATTATACTTAACTGTAAACATAGACTCAGGCAGGGTATTCCATTCTTGGAGGTTCGTATGATGAACAAAGAATATTCTGAGCTGTGTGTATAGTAAGTATACTAGTTACTACGGTAACAACCTCTATAGCAAGACTTCCCATACTTATTTGTACTGTGACGCCCTTGAGATTTTGCCATTTTTAGGGTTCCGTAGCCGTATGGCAAAAACGGAACCCTTATAGATTCGTAATGTCTGTCTGTCTGTCTCTCCGTCCGTATGTCACAGCCATTTTATTCCGAAACTATTAGGACTACAGAATTGAAACTTGGTAGGTAAATGTATTCTGTAAACCGCTTTCCGATTTTTGTACATAAATAAAAAATATAAAAGTTTAAGGGGGGCATCCCATACAAGGAACTGGAACAAAAAAATTTTTTTTCTTCAAACCTATACGTGTGTTTATGGATGTGGGGGTGTCTATGGATAGGTCTTCAAAAATGACATTGAGGTTCCTAAAATCATTTTTTCTCAAAGTCAATCATTTAAAAGATGGTGCGTCTAAAGTGGTAAAATGTGAGTCCCCCATCTCTAACTTCTAAAGTAAGAGAGTGAAAAATCTAGAAAAAATATATTCTGTAGATCTCAATAAAATCTTTCAACGAAAATTGGTTTTAAACGTGATACAGTTAGCAGTTGTTGAGATATAGCGACCACAAGTTTAACTTTGTTTTTCATACAAACACTATGAAAAACAAAGTTATTTTTGTAGTTGCGAAATAAATAGTAATAGAACTAAATAGTAATAGAATACTCTACTGTGTTACGGAACCCTACGAGTGCGACTCCGACTTGCACTTGGCCAGTTTATTTTACGACGCCCCTCAAACCCCACCTCCCTTTCCCCCATAAATACCTTCTTCTAAAAACGGGACTTCAGTTTGGAAAATTGCCACTCATTTCCTTCTCTACGTCTATTTTTGACCTGTACTTGTTCTGTACTGCAACTGCTGAAATGCCTGATTCGCACAAGTACGAAGTCGCAAATGGTAATAAAACCTTTTATACTGCAGTCCTGATGTCACGATTTTCATGAAAAACTGAGCTACAACATTCAAACAGTTTGTCTGCGACGACAAAATGCGCTCAGCGCTCACTCGAGTCGGTCGCATCGACACACGACGCCCGGGCATCCCGACGCACAGTTTGGGAAGCCCTGCTCTATAGAGTTAGTAATGATGTGTATTTGGCAGCCGGAGCGCATCGACCCGGGGCGCGCGCGGGGCTACGACGTGCGGTCAGACGTGTGGTCGCTGGGCATCACTCTGATGGAGGTGGCCACCGGCGCGTTCCCCTACCCGCGGTGGGGCTCCGTCTTCGAACAACTGCAGCAGGTGGTGCAGGGCGACCCGCCGCGTCTCACTAACTACAACAATGTCTTCTCTAACAGCTTCGTCAACTTTGTTAATACTTGGTCAGTATACATACTTCGTCAACTTTATTAATAATAAGACTAGCTGACCCACCGAACTTCGTACCGCGAATATAAATAAACTCTCCATGTGCGGGTCGGACCTACTTGGTTAGTAAACTTACTTATTTAACTTTGTTAATACTTGCTTAGTAGTATACATACTTCGTCAACTTTGTTAATACTTGGTTAGTATACATACTTAGGCAACTTTGTTGATACTTGGTTAGTATAATACTTGGTTAGTATACATACTTAGTCAACTTTGTTGATACTTGGTTAGTACACATACTTAATCAACTTTGTTGATACTTGGTTAGTACACATACTTAGTCAACTTTGTTAATACTTCGTTAGTATACATACTAAATGACTACTAATATTATCAATATAGTTATAAATATGAAAATACGGGACTTATCGCGCCTAAAACATTAATTTTATTTAACTCGACGTTTCGACCAAGTTGCATTGATCGTGGTCACGAGACGACTGACCTCGTCGTCTCGTGTTAAGTTGAATTATGTGTTAAAATCGCGAAAGTTTACAATATTTTAGTTTACAATATTATCAATGTCAGAGCCAGTTTTTTCAACCGACTTCACAAAAGATGGTTTTCAATTCGACTGTTTTTTTAACATTTTTGTTACCTCTGAACTTCGTCAAATCTTAACCGTTTTGTAATTTTTTTTTGTTTGAGAAAGTATGCTTCCCATTTGGTCCCATTTAAATTTTATCGAGATCTGATAATTATCTCCGGAGATATGGAGATAAACATCTCAACTTAGACTTTACTTTAACTTAAAAATTAGGCATGTGAAATCATTTTTTTTTCGTTTTGTAAACAATCTTAAATTATTTTATAACTGATAGACCGTTTAGATAGAGCGTTTGACCACTGTCACGCCTGGTGGTAAGCAATGATGTGGTCGAAGATGGCGAACACGTGAGGCCTAGAATGGTCTGACTCTCAAGCCGGCTTTTCACTATGGGATATAATATAATGTATATTATATCTTGAGATATAGCATTTTATCGCTCGTCATACATTTTGTATGAGACCGTTTACACTATGCTTTAATTATATATTACATCCCAAGCTATAAATATTTTTTCGACCGACTGAGCGATATTTGAAGGTTTATATTTTACCTCACCTCCCCGGACACCGCGCCTCCCCCTGCCTCGCCCTCAGTTTTTTTTGTTGTTTTTTTATTTTTATTATGGCTCCACACAATTAGTGTATTTAGCCAGTGTTTGAATGAAACCATAGACAACCAAAGCTGAACTATTATATCTTACAGTGTGAACAGCAATCGCGGGATGTTATATATAGCTCAAGATGTAAGTTACATTATATCCCATTGTGAAAAGCCGGCTTCAAGGTCTGCTACCGTAACACCGTAAGATTTTGGCCGCAGATTTCCTCCTTGATCGTGTTAAGCTACCATTTGGTAGCAAGTCAGGCGAAACATTGATATAATATGCTCCTACAACCTGTGGAAGTTTGTTTTCTTGTGACCTCTTCATAGCTTAACAGCTCAATTTGGCTGAAATTTTGGACATGTTTGTTGTACGAGTATGATTAAACAAAATTTTGAGCCCAGAACTATTCCCACTGCCTTCTCTTAGCTTCATTGAGGGCCTGTGCTTTCCAGGTTCCAGTTCTCTGCATATTTGCTTAGAAATGCAAATAAAAAGCACCTACATTTAAGAAAAATCTGATTTTTTTTATAGACATCTTATAGGCTAGCGTTTGACCACTATCTCACCTGTTGGTTAGTGATGATGCGGTTGAAGATGGTAAGCACGCTAGGCCTAGAATGGGAACTAGCTCTCATGGACAGCTGCCGGAACACAGATGTTTTTCGACAGATTTTCTAACTTGAGGGTGGTAGCTGGCCAGGCGGACACTAGATAGTGTCCTACCACCATGCGGGAGTTGTTGGTTTTTTAACGATGTTTATCCTTCGCCGGAAAAACTACACAGTGAAAAGCGCACATAATTTTTAGGGTTCCGTACCCAAAGGGTAAACGGGACCCTATTACTAAGACTCCGCTGTCCGTCTGTCTGTCTGTCTTCTGTCTGTCTGTCTGTCTGACTGTCTGTCTGTCTGACTGTCTGTCTGTCTGTCACCAGGCTATAGCTCATTAACCGTGATAGTTAGACAGTTGAAATTTTCACAGATGGTGTATTTCTGTTGCCGCTAGAACAACAAATACTAAAAACAAAATAAAGTTAAGAATCAAAGGGGGTCCCCATACAAAAAAGGTGTTTTTAAACGCCATCTATCTAATTAGTTTCGGCAAAATTACATAGATGGCGCTAGTAATCGAGCCCCGTCTTTCTATATCGCGACCAAACCAAATATTCTTAGTAATATCAATTAATCAAATATATGGGGTTGAAACTCTGTTATGTTTCGTATTGTACGGAACCCTCCCTAAGTGTACGATAAGAGACGCGATGCTGACTCGCACTTGGCCAGTTTTATTTTGATATAAAAATCCATTGGTGCATGGCGGGGATTAAACTTGGTACCTCTGGAATCAAAGCCGACTATTCTCCCGCTTACACCAACGGGCCCTCAGACTTTCCTTTGTTTGTATAACAAAACTATTATGTAACGTTACAGCCTAATAAAAGAAGAAACACAGCGCCCAAAGTACAACAAGTTATTAGAGCACCCATTCATCAAGGGCATCGACCAGAGTCGGTCCGACGTCGCTGCGTACGTCTGCGAGATATTGGAGTCTATGGAGCGCAACGGTGTCAGTCCGTTTACCACGGACCAGCCGGCACAAGCCTGGGTGGACTAGTAGCATATCCAGTGTTTGTGTGACCTCTATTCAATTACTATACACCTAAATATACACGCAATGTTTTATCACAGATTTTCTCAGTATTAGTCACCGATCGTTTATACAGGGTGATTCAGTACGGATGGATCAAACGAAGCAGGGTGGTAGAGGACCTCACTGCGCATCAATTGAACCCCCATGTATGTTCTACCATTTTGGATAGTTTATGAGATATGTTTGTTTTATTTTAAATATTTTTACCTACCGCCGGTTTGGTCCACAATATTTTTTATCTGCCTTTTCTATAAACCCTTTACGCTATGACGGTTTTTTTTTTGTAAATGTAGGTAAATAATAGACCTAACGAATGGCAGTATTATTATTTTAGTCGTAAAGTAATTACTTTCAAAATAATAAAAAAATATATACATAAAGTATCCAAAATGGTAGAACATACATGGGAGTTCAATAGATGCACAGCGAGGTCCTCTACCACCCTGCTTCGTTTGATCCATCGGTGCTTAATCATACTGTATAGTCCGCGCGCGATCAAGTAAGCGGAATTTTATCCCGCAAGGGCTTCGTACAGACAGACGACGGTGACTACGAACTCCACAGATTGATGCATCAAAATTTGCACCTGCCGATGGCTTTTAACTATGGTTGAAAACAGGGATTTACGCTGTGTTTGTTGACTTGACTAGCTTGCCTCATTGAACTCGCTATAGTAACATTAGTGAAGTTGTAATTTTTTTTATATAGAATAATATGTATTGTAGGTACAAACAGTCGAGGTAGAGTGCCATTTAAAGTTCGATTATAGCCTGTTTAAACCAATATTTTTGGCAAAGGCACATAATTCAACCACACAAGTACATAAGGTTGATTAGTCAATAGGTAAAGTAAATAATGTTATTTACAATAATTATGTAGTGTTTTCTCAAGAAACCGAGCCTATCATGGTTTTAAGTTTTCAAAACAGTTCTAGTATACTCTGGAAAGTGTTCATTTAAAACCAGTCACATAACTTTGAACTCAACTGATAAAGCTGTAACATACATACTTTTTTTTATATCTTATAAGCGTGCATTTGACCACAATCTCACCTGGTGGTAAGCGATGATGTGGTCGAAGATGGTGGACACGCTAGGCCTAGAATACTGTCAACTTCTGGGTCTTAGCCTCCTCTGCTGATATCCGCCAGTTATTCTGTCCCTGGCTACTTTTTCCTATCTTATTTTATCCCAGGGCTTTCCAATTCTTCTCAGATCTTACTCCACACATTTGAGTCACCTTTTTGGAGTCTTTTTGTTGGGAATTCTAATCTGGGAGAATGTTAACAGCCCTGGTGTTTCCATACTGGCCATGTGGCCGGCCCATCTCAACCGCTGCACTTAGAGAACCTGAGTATAGTCTTGTTATGCAGTAGCATGTTAAGTTCGTGATTCATCCAATCTCGGCTAGTTAGTGGAAAAAGCTGTGACATAAGAAATGATAGGGACGCGGCTATGCAGGCTGTATAGCTCTATCTCTGTCTCGTTCATTCATTTCAACTCTTATCAAATTCAAGCATACTGTTCTGAAAAGGGATGGAAAAATATCAAAAACTCATGTAAGTAAATTAACAGTTTTTGACTGATTTTGTCTTACAATAGTAAATGAGTTAGCTCCACTTAAACGGCCTTACTAATAAAGTTTTTTTCACTCTGTGTACACGTTGTATACCACAAAAGCTGACCAATAAAAATATTTTTGACGTAAGCGTTGGATAAAGTTGGTATACAGATGTGCCATGATCAAAGGAGGCTAATAATTTCTTAAACAGCCTGGGACCCTAGTTTAGCGAGTGTGTAAAGGATTAAAATGGCGGATTTCTCTATTATCAGCTGATCAAATTCATGTCTAGACATAGTAACTATGATTGAATCTGTGTCTAGTATTCTGTGAATAAACGTTTTGATTCTTCAAACTTCAAAAAGTATGCTGTTATTTGAGGATCGTTTGTATGTGTTAGATGTGTTCTCATTGAAATGGATTACATAAATAATTTGACATATTTGACCATTGGGAGATAGAGGAGGCAAATAAAAAAATCGAAAACATTATGAAGACCATGCAGATCCATTTGTTTGAACAATTTAGATTTTCCATTTGAAATACAAATTACAGGTTTACGAAAAGCTATGTGGAACAAACTAAACGCAGTGATTACATTCTCTTTGGAAATTGACAATTTTTTAAAAGATGGCTACAATCATGTTTATATTGTAGCCATGGATACCGCTAGTCTCCATGGATACAATGTCAACAGCGTAGACAGAGGATAACAGTCAATTTGAGTGTTTCGTTCTAAAATTTGTTTTAAGTCTTTCACTCCTACTAAAAGAAAATATTTTCCATTATATCAACAAATTTCAACAAAAAGTTCTAAAAACAATGTAGTTTGATTAATATTGCATTCCTAAAACAAAATTTTATGACTAATATAAATAATTAGTAAACTTTATGAAAAAATAATTTACGGAACTATTTAAGACGAAAACAGTTTCGAAACGAATTGATTAATAGTTGCCAGATGAAAAAGAAAAAAGTGTTAAACGTCTATGTAGATACCCACCGCCTATTCAACGTTTATTAGTCAAACAATGGATTGACGCGTGTTTAGCGCTCATTCACTGTGCAACTGTACAACCGTTTAACAGATGTATAGGCAAATTTTTATTAGTAAGGCCGAATATGTGTATGTACCTTTATTAATTTATTTCTACTTGCTGGATATAATGAGTACCTAATTAAAGAATGTCTGTAAATAAATCCTGGATTAGGTAAATAATGTTACAACATGGTAAAATGCTTCTAGCAAATTATCCTTGTCTGATTTAGATGAGTGAGGAAGAGGATCAATAATAATTGTATTTAAGTAATTTTATAAATTTGTATATACCAAAACAGAGGACTGTATTATTTTTACCAAGTAATTATGAATGTGATCTTAGCTGACCCAAAGTCATCCCATAGCGATTAATATTCAATTTTGTTATATCCTCAGCCAAGATAAGTGTTATCAAGTTTATGGGTATGTATATAATTTGTATCAATAGTGAAATAATGTAATGATAAAATGTCATTTTTGTATTACTTATAGTTACAATTTTGTTCCATTGTTGTTATAATAATTTAGTAAGTTTTTTTCAACAGCCTATGCATTCAGTTGTTGTAAGATTTAGTATGTATTGTATAGTATACTGAGTGGATTTTTACGATGGGACCGGAAGGGTAGGTACTTCTTCTGCTGTAGCTAGACTCTAGAGTAAAACATTCTGAAGAGACTGTCCATTATTTTTGATTGAAAGTTGTGCATAATTAATAAAAGTTTTTGCGGTGTCTCACATTCTAGTACTCTGAGCTCAGTTAGTCCCACGGAGTGTTTTAATCCTTTTAACTAAATCGATTGCCATAAAAAAATATGTTTGCAAAAAACTCTTTCCATCTCCTACAAAATGTATGAAAAAAGTTTTTTGAAATTTCTGAATTTTTGAGTAACCTAACCTCAGTTGATCCGGAAGATTATTTTGATCCTTATAAGTATCGATCGACAGGATCGATTGGCATCCTAAAAGTTTTTGTATGAATTGTCGATTATCTTTCTGATTGCATTTTTTTTCCAAATTCTGTAAATGCAACTAACATTTTAACTTCTAAGCTGATTTTTTATATTGAGGGCATGATGGGGCTGGCATACCATTTAGCAAAAGTACGAATATTTGTAGACTACAAAAAAAATTGCCTTTTCAAAAATAATGAGCAGTCTTCTCAGAGTGTTGTAGTACTGTCTACAACAGAACAGGTACCTGCTCTTACAATCACAATCCATTAATTAAAATTATACTTCTTAAATAAGCGTTAACATTATACTTGATCTGTAAGAATTAGGGACAGTTTGAAATCAAATGCTGTATTAATATAAAGTTGTTCACTGATGCAACCATGGGTGCAGTTAAAGTTGCATACATTTTTCATGACTCGACAAATAAGTTGCAATTTTATAAAATCACTAGCAGTTTAGCTATAATAATAAAATTTCATCTATTGTATATTTAAGAAGTAGATTAATATGTATGAAAAATATTCTGTTTTTCTTGTCCCTTTTCCTCAAATCTAAAATAATTTCCTTACTTTACTACTATCATCACTAACACTATGAATGTCATATTCAGTTTGATGGTTCTCTCTTCACGTTCAAACTGCTCAACTGATTTGGCTTACACAGGGATAGCCAGTATGCGGGAAATACATACATAGGTCGCGGGTGCAGCCTCGGGACAAGCTAGTATAATACTACTCAATTTCGACTCTTATGGGCAATACTACTTGTGGTGATCAGTTTCGATCAGGTGGGCCGCTTGCTTGTTTGACATCTTTGACATAAAACAAGTTGCACTAGGATAGCCAGTAATAGTATGGTAGAATAGGGCATTTGAGTATATTGAGAAAAGCCGTTTTTCAATGAGCCATTTTCATGAACAAAAAATATAGTTCCACTACACTTGATAGGTGGCTTTGATGCAGAACCTACATAATCGTTGTAGTTTTTTATAATTATTTTGTAGCGAAAATATTTATTACAGCAAATTTTAACCTTTTGAGCACCACGCTACAAACACACTCTCATGCCCTGTACGCCAAGCAATACTGCTTTGTATGGTTTTTGTCTTCTGTAGACAACACTGGTGTACAGGGCCTGCAAGTGCTTGTCACGTATATGTGAGTTTAGCACTCAAAAAGTTAAAAATATAGGGAATCAAAGCAGTTTAGACATCAAATTATAAAGTTTGTTAGATTTATTGTCATATATTAATTCTTATTGGTGGCGGGGGCGATAAGACCTGCACTGTAGTCCCGCTTGGGGTGTATTGCCATATATGTATGTGTCTTGTATTTTAAGGGACCTGCCCTGGCTTCGCACTGGCAGTATTTTTTTTATCAGTTGTCACATTGAGTATGAATTTAACATCTTCGATAATCATCATCATATTTCAGTCAATTTACACACCTAAATCACTTGTATCTATTGGTGAAAACCGTAATGAAAATCCGTTCAGTAGTTTTTAGTTTTCACAAACAGAAAGATGCGGAGGGGGACTTTGTTTTATAATTATTGTAGTAATTTGATTAATTCTCATTGGCAGTTTCCCATCTTCATAATACCTCACGGGCGGCAGGAGCAGCTGCAGACGCAACAGAGGCTCTCAAACGAAGGAAATATATAAGCATCGGTGACAACTATGCTTTTCTTCCGTTTGGGGTCGAAACCATGGGCCCATGGGGTCGCAGCTGCAGACGCAGGAGAGGCTCTCAAACGAAGGAAATATATAAGCATCGGTGACAACTATGCTTTTCTTTCGTTTGGGGTCGAAACCATGGGCCTGTGGGGTCAACAAGCATGCAGTTTTGTTGAGGAGCTGTCTAGACGCCTAATCGATGTCTCCCATGACCAAAGAGCTGCCGCTTACCTCAGGCAACGCATTAGTTTCGCGATTCAAAGAGGTAATGTTGCCAGCTTTTTGGGTACTCTACCAGCAGACAGTGACCTAAATTCCATTTATTATTTGTAGTTATTATTTTGATTATTAGTCAGTTAATATTTTAGTTTAATTAAATTGTTTTGAATTACTTTAAAAATAATACTTATATTCTCATTTACACTATATATTGTCTCCAGGAATTAATGTAAAATTAAAGTAGTACCCTACATACTTGAAGTAGGTATATTACTTACCCTTAATAAAATAGCAGTACACGTCTTTACATAAGTATTTTTTGTGTTGTATGGTGGTTACAAATAAAATAAATGAAATTTATAAATAAACAGTTTAACTACTATCTATATACAATGGACTAGAAGTTACATAGTAAACTTAACTTTAAATTTATTATTCTAAAACTTCGCCAATTTTCTTTGCATTTAAAACTTTTCCAAACTTAACAAACCACTTATACTTAGTTTTATCTGCAAGTTGTGGAGAAAGGTATATTATGTCAGATTTCTTGGGTTCCATATCCAACAGTGGGATCCAATCATCTGCAGGTACAATCTTGTCAACTCTCTTGCCCCAAAAGTTAACTGATGATATTTTAATCTGTTTGTTGTCATCACTTATGTACAGAAACCCAATAGTGTTGTTGAAAGGAAAACTTGCAGCAGATAGCACACATGCTCCAGTGACACCTGGAATTTATAAATTGTCGTCATTGCGCAGATCACTTGTATGGGTAAAAACAATGATGCATAAATAAATATAAAACTCATTTAACTTTCAAAAATTAAGATCAATATGGATTTTATTAAGTGTTCTGTGTTTATCTCGTAATTATTTAGGAAAGGATAATTACTAAACAATTTATATTATCAGAATTAATACTAAATATTAAGACGCGCGTTCCTGAAACGCGCGTCTTCGGCGCCGTAGACACTGATTCTTGCGTTTGCATTGATGATACAAGCGCGCGCATTAAGCGCGTATACGCGCGTTTGAAGCGATACAAACGCGCGTACAAAGGAGCGGAGTAGGGGCAGGGGGAGGAACTACAGGCAGGGGGGGGCGACCACAGCGCGTCTGTATCGCTGTATCTGCACGTATACGCGCAGTAGAGGCGCGTTTCACGATCGCCCCGTGTGCTTAAGTTACAAGGTTGCGATCGAATCCCGTTTGAATCGCGTATACGCGCGTAATCTGCGCGTCGTCTGCGCGTTTAAAATACGCCGTGTGCTATGGGCCTAAATACGTGAAGTCGTTTCTAAAGGCGAGCCTGGCGAACATGACAGCATCGAGATAAAATGCTATGTCTTCATAATGATGGGTGCGAGCTTGACCCTTATCTATAATAATAATAATAAATACATTTATTTCTATGTTTTTCTTTTATATCTATGAGTCAGGCTTGCACCCAGATGTGGCATCAAATTGAAATGAGATAATTTTTCATCTTATTACCTACCTATGTATGCGGCTGTCACGAAACTTTGTTGGGGGAGTGCATTTAACATTTCTAACAATCCACAACTAGGGATGACTAGCGATGAACCGATAATATGATAAGTTTTGAGCCTATTAAACTGTGCCAGATACTTAATAAAAGGAAACGTAAATACAGTTTCAAATTTATCAGCCGCTTGTAAAGGGTTTGGTATTACGGATGTGTACATTCGTCCTGGTTTTACTACGCATTGTTTCATTTTTCCAATTACTGTACCAAACATTACTACTAAATAAAATTGGATAATGAGCTTAAAACCAACTCGGAAAATCGCAAATTTTACTATTCATTAACCTCACTTTTAAATGTTTTGTTTACATTACATCGATGACTTGACATGACACTGACAGTGACAGTATATATTATGTTACTCTTTGCCTGAGACACTTGACCAGTTGTTGATTGTAATCCATCATCCTAGGTTGTTGACCACAGGTGACAGATGACCATGAGTCCATGACCAGTGAGTGACTTTGACATACACATGATACATAGACATAGAAATGATAATAATACACTGTGCCCCCCACCAATCGGGGCTTCCTCAACTCGCCAACGATTCTGGAGCTGTCGAGGAGCTAACGTGAGCAAGGACGCCACAGCCGACGACTACAGAACAATACTACTCACGGGGAGAAGAACATCAACTTCATAAATGTAGATTGGAACCAGTCACAGAAATATTAATAATATAAAGGGCCTTATTCACTATCCATCCCGGCTGTACGTCAGCTCAAGGCCGCGGCGCTGGATGTAGCATACTGACTGTCGTGCGCGCATCAAGCGAGCAGAGTAAATAGAACGAAAAATGTTTTAAATTATAAATGTATATTATACGTATATGTTAAATCTGCTGTACAGCAAGTCTATAGACCATCAAGCCGCACGATGCTGGACTGCTCTGACGTACGTCCGCGTTATTCACTATCCATCTGCACGACGCTCGCGCTGCCCCACCAGTGCTCGCTGAATTCAAATCGGTCGTGCAAGTCCAGCAAACAATCTATACTCTATACTAATATTATAAAGAGAGAACATTTGTATGTTTGTAGTGATTTGGCTCAAAAACAACTGGACTGATTTAAAAAATTCTTTCACTTATATATAGAATGGACTTTCGGAATGAAAATAGGCTATATATTATCCCGTTTAAATCAGAGGTACATTCGTGGAGACCTAATTTGCAACCTAAGTCGACTAAAAAACGGTCGAAAAACACGTTTCTTACGAACGCTGCTCAATTGAAAATAGATGGAAGAATATTTTCTATGGAAGAGTTGTACAACTTAATAAGACCTACAAAAAATCCGCGACAGCTTATGTCTATCTCTTAAGGTTGACTCACAGAAACCATTTTAATCTTTCACTTGTTGTTAAAAAATATTACATAACTTCCAAGGCTATTTTCAAGTATATAGTATTAATCCTTATCCAAATAATTACGTTAATTAGCTTGGCCACATATTAAAGATTAAAATTGTCATTTACAGTATATAAATCAAATGAAAACTCTAGATAATATCACGGATTTCACATACACGCATCGCAAAATTAATAAAATATCTGCAGTGAAACCACAGTTTAGGTCATAGTTACTAGGAAAATATTATTATAGGCTTAGCGATGCTGTAGATCCCCACCGATCACAATAACTTTAAAGTCAATATAGTATAATCATATATTTTTACTGTATAAAGTTCTATTCTATAATATAGTTATGATCTATATATAAACCACCCCGTCTGATCTATGTATAATCTTTTCAATAAAAGCGTTCCAATGACTTAACACGACATTTAAAATCTGAGCTTTAAGTTGGTGTGTATTTGAGTATTCTGTAGAGGACAGGAGATGTCCCAGCATCAGGTCAATGCTTCCATGTTCTTACAATATCGTTGAAGAAGAAGATTTTCGAATTGATCAGACCTATGAAAGTTGATTTCATAGCGCAATTAACTAGAAAAAAGCTCATAGTTTTATAACGATTGAACGAATTTTCATGAATCAAAGCTAAGAACACTCTCGATGAGGACATCTATCAAAAAAAAAAATCAATAATAAAATCAAAATCGGTTCATCCGGTTGGGTGCTTAGATGCTACAGACAGACACAGATACACACGTTAAATGTATAATACCCCTTCTTTGATCCCATGATTTGATTGATTTTGATTCAATGATCGCACTACCTCTGTACGAAAACCCATGATTCATGAATGCAAATAAACTTTCATTGGTAGGTATATAGCTTGTATTAGAACCAACGACCGTCGGGTCAGAATCAGGGTAACTATCTTTTACGCCAAAGGGCCGTCCAATATCACTAGGTAAGTATTATAAAACAAAGTCCATCACTGCGTCTGTCTGTCTGTTCGCAATAATCTCAATAGCTACTGAACGGATTATCATGCGGTTTTCACCAATAGCCAGAGTGTTTATGAGGAAGGTTTAGGTGCATAATTCGTTAAGGTTTTGTGTAAATTGGTTGAAATATAACGATGATTGTTATATATGTTAATATTTTATATTTGATGCAACAAACTTGCAAATTTTGTAGGCAAGTTCTACCCGTGCGAAGCCGGGGCGGGCTGCTATAGTAATTATCGACGTACGTCAAGCCTATTCATGGTATTTTTGCATCGTGCATCGTGTATGTCCTTGAGCTGACGTACAGCCGGGATGGATCGTGAATAAGGCCCTTTATTTTACTCGAAAAGTAAAATACTTTCGATGATAAAAACCTTTCGAAAATCTCATTGACCAATGCTGCTACACAAAGTTTGCGAGGCCAATATAAAAAAAAATCACAACTATTTTTTTCATAAAGAAAGTATATATATGTATATATATATAGAGAGAAAACATAAGCGTATGCGAATAAAATGGCTATAGAGATATAACCCAACTAAAATGACACTGATGACTGACTGACAATGATAACACGTGATACATATGCCAATTGCCAGCTATAAGATAAAATAAAACAACGTAATTTGGTCTGGTTATACATGACAGTGGGTGAAAGCTAATGGGTGCACTAGAACTTGGAGCCAGTTTTGGAACCAGTTTGTAAAATCGCATAGACAGAGAAGGATAAAAAGTTTTTGTTCTTCTCGCTCTCTCATACTAGTGATTGTATAGTTTTATCCTTTTCATATTATTATTATTATTTTAAGGGCAAGTCTATTTTAATATACTCTGTCTACGATTTTTTATACTTAAATAATTAAATAATACATTGGCGAAATACACTAATCGTGTGAAACTGTAATAAAGTTTAAAAAATGTTCCATGAAATTCAATCAATCAATCAAATCAATGTCAATGTCAAAAACACGTGAGCGGAGGCATGTCTGGGTTGTTGTTTTAATGAAATAAAATTTGAATGTAAAACTAATAATAAGTGTTTTTCAGTATAATACTAAACATTTTAACAAATTTGTGTCTAATGATACTTTGTATAAATGTGTAAGAAATGGCCTCTTTGAAAGAAGTGTAAGTATTAAAGTTGTAACAAGAATGTTGCGTTTTTACTTTTTACTGTTTTTAGGGTTCCGTACCCAAAAGGTAAAAAAGGGGACCCTATTATTAAGACTCTGCTGTCCGTCCTTTCTTTCCGTCTATCACGAGGCTGTATCTCATGAACCGTGATAGTTAGACAGTTTAAATTTTCACAGATGATGTAATTTTGTAGCCGCTTTATCAACAAATATATAAAAACAAAATAACTAAAATAAATATTTAAGGGGGCTCCCATATAGGGTTACCATATCTCAGGATTTGTCCTGAGATTTCAGGATTGTAGCCGGATTTTGCAAATCTCATGATGTCTCAGGGTTTTAAAGATCAAAGAAAGAAAAGCGCTTTTGTTTAATACATTTGTCTAAATTTAATACTAATGAGTAAATGAGACGAAAGGTGTAGTTCTAATTTTTAACACATAATTTTTAACACCATTAGCAAATTCGCGGCATTTTCATATTGGAAACGTCAAAGATTGTTTGTTTCGACTTTTTGATCACATATGTTTATTTTATTACCAATTGTAGTGTTTTCTCGCAAATTTGCTGAAAAATGTTGTATGACACACGTGCGGATATCGGTTTTAACAAACTCGTGACTATGGTAAGCCCTCGACTTTGTCTCGTCTACTCGTTTGTAAAAACCAACTTACCGCACTAGTATCATAAATAACTAAAATATTATCTACTCACATATATTCAGTAACAAACAAAACTTGAAAATTGATTACTATAAATAAAAAACTATTTTCATAATGAAGTATCAAACACATTCAAGTGCGCTATGCGCAATGACGGGAAGGAGATGCGTGGCTGCTCCCTGTCACGGCCGAAGCGGTACTACATTTACAACATTCGAGCATGCAGTTTTGTACTATTTTTCAAACAAATCGTTAAAAATGATAAAGCCGATAAATTTGACCTGAAAAATTCTATAAAATGTAAGTACCTTCATGGTACATTTTATAGAAGCCATATTTTAATATAATAAGTATAAATATTCATAATGATGTTCAAAATATCTACAAATAAGCAAATAAAATTGGCCAATTTACGATTTATATCGATTTTTTTTGTATCTGTACGTAATATTTTTGCATATCAGGCTGTATGTTACTCGTTAAGGGGATGTTCGCTTTTATAAAAACTCATAACATAATGTATATGAGCCCATTTTAGTGGTTTTAATTGAGGCGAAACATACCTCTGACGCATATTTTCACTAAACGGTTTGAAATGATTGTCTTCGTTCTCAAAAACCATGTCTAAATAAAAAGATTTCAGCTTCTTGGTGCTCCAGATAAAGACTTGATCTTTCTGAAACTGCACTTTTCTCCGAATTATCTGGTCGCACCGCTACAATATTACCTTTGAAAAAACCCGAAAATCGATGCAATTCGTATAAACACTCTTAAGATAACATAAACCTTATATGCCTTGTACACCAACAATAAGGAAAAAAAAACAAAAGTAACAGAAAAATATAAGATATTGTTAGTATCATGGGCGGTCTTATCACTTATACCGTTCTAAGTGATAAGGTTGTCTGGTAGAGATCACTCTTTTCCAGACAACTTTTGGGTGGACAAGATTTACAAATTATAATGCCTTGTACATTATTACTTCTGTTGTGGAGGTAAATAAAAAAAATAAATATAATAATTACCTCTTTGTCCACCATTGTCCTCTTAGTCAAGATAATTTGAGAAATATTGTATCATTTATGTAATATTTATTTATGTATCAAATAAAATAAAAGTATATAAGTATAGTAAATGATATTTCGCTAAATATAAAAATAAAATGTATTTCAGATATGAGAAAACGGAAGACTACACTGCATTTTATACTGGTGGAGATATAATTTGGACAACAGATGGCACACATGTTCTTTGCCAGTGTGAAGATATCATAAAGGTTGTAGATGTTAATTCACTTGCTGTTGCACAAGTTATCGGCGAGGCTGATGAAGATGCAGAGCCAGACCAGATTTACACATTCCAACTATCTCACAATAACACCATTGTTATTACGGCCCATAAAAGTGGTCTAATAAAATTATGGAATCGGGACACTGGTAAACAACAAAAGGTATGGAGATCGGGACATAAAGGGCCAGTAGCGCGGCTAGCTTTTGAGTCCACAGATGAAAATTTAGCCTCGGGTGGCTCTGATGGCAACATTAGGCTGTGGGATCTCGCTCATAACACCTGCACCAGCAGCCTGCGAGGTGCCATGGGTGTATTCTCAATTTTGAAGTATCACCCAGATGCTAATAAACATTTAATATTCGGAGCTGCAGATGACACAAAAATCAGATCATGGAACTCAAAAACTGGCAAAGAAGTAATGGTCTACCCGGGTCACTTTAGTAAAATTACATCATTACAGTTTTGTCCCGATGGAGAACACATGGTGAGCTCGGGTCGAGACCGTGTCCTCATCCTCTGGAATCTGAATGAAAGCAAGGCTCTCAAAGTCATCCCTGTTTATGAAAGCATCGAAGCTATTGTCTTATTACCTCCATCATTTAAAATACCGAACTTTAAGAAGAAAGTTGAGACTGAGGGTATTTACGTGGCATGTGCTGGGGAAAAGGGTGTGATAAAGGTATGGAATATGCTGATGAGTCGTCTGATGTTTGAACAGAGCAACAGCCTCGTGTCTGCTGCTGCGGAAGAAGGAGGCTTAGCCATCACACATCTGATGTTTAACAATGTTAGAAACATCTTGTCAGTTGTGACGGCTGATCATAACATCATAATCCATGAACTGGAAACATTTGACTGTGTCAAACAAATGGTTGGATTCACTGATGAGATACTGGACATTATATTTGTAGGGAAGGAAGAGAAGCACATTGTTGTGGCCACTAATAGTAGAGATCTAAAATACTATGAAGTTGAAAGTATGAATTGTCAAATTGTAAAGGGTCATACTGATATAGTGTTGGCATTGGCGAGTTTCCCAACAAAGCCCGAAATGTTTGTGTCTTCAGCCAAAGATAACTCAGTGAGGATTTGGCTTCAGACACCTGAAAATGAAATAACTTGCATAGGTGTAGGCGCCCGGCATACTGCTTCTGTTGGATCCGTGTATACTGCCCAAACATCATGTGATTTTTTCACTTCTGTTAGTCAAGACAACTGCTTGAAAATGTGGAGTGTACCCAAGGAGTTCTCTACTTGTGATCAGAAAATTAAATCAACTCACACAGAACTGGCTCATCAAATGGATATCAATTGTGTTACTGTGTCACCAAATGATAAAATGATAGCTACTGGTTCCCAGGATAAGACAACAAAACTCTGGACTGCAGACTTATCAATGCTAGGTGTGTTGAAGGGTCACAGGAGAGGAGTCTGGTGTGTGAAATTCTCTCCTGCAGATCAAGTTGTCATCACTTCCTCTGCTGACAGTTCTATCAAATTGTGGTCCATTGCAGATCTGAGCTGCCTCAAAACATTTGAAGGACACGAAAGCTCAGTTTTAAAAGTCGAGTTTCTGACTAGAGGGCAGCAAATTATGTCCAGTGGTGCAGATGGTCTATTAAAGTTGTGGAACATAAAGACATCAGAATGCAAAATGTCATTGGACAATCATGACGGCAAGGTTTGGTCTTTAGCAGTGAACAAAAGTGAATCTGTAGCAATAACTGGCGGGTCGGATTCTAAATTAGTGAAGTTAAAAGATGTCACTCTAGAAAGAAGAGAACAGACAGCAAAGGAGAGGGAGGAAATGATACTGCAGGAGCAAGAATTGATGAACTTGCTGCATGATAAAAAGATGGTTAAAGCTCTGAAACTGGCGATAAGGATGAACAGGCCCCTAAATGTGTTAAAAATTGTGAATGAAGTGCTGAAGGGCGGAAATGAGAAACTCCGGGAAACTTTAAAAGAAATCAATAATACACAGAAAGAATCACTGTTGAAGTTTGCATCAGAGTGGAACACCAACAACAAGAACTGCCACGCGGCGCAGCTCGTGCTTAATATTCTCGCGCCAGAAATAATATCCGGGTGCCTCAGAGTACCCGCGTTAGCCGGCTTTATTGAAGGCGCACTGCCCTATACTGAAAGACATTTTGAAAGATTAACTAATTTAATGCAAGACCTCAACTTTATAACGTACACTGTAAATTGTATGCAGCCTCATGCTGTTGAAAATTAAATAAAAATATACATTACTTTAAATGTTTTATTGTGTTTGTTTTCATTAGTCATTTCTTTAGTCAATGGTTAAACCCTTTGTGATAGTGCAGTGACGCCACTGCTCTAGCAAATGTATTTATTTGTTTAAGCTTAATTTGGATACTTATGTAGAGTCGTCGGCGTCTGCGCAGCCTTCGTTGACCGGCCAGATTAGTGAGGGCGCAGGCAGTGTGCGCGCAGTGCTTGCGAATCGATCACGCGAAGCGGTCAGGCCGGCATCCGCGCGAATCTCCGCGTCCTTACCGATGTTTTAGTTTCCGTCAAACATGAACTTAAAGGTTGTTCTTTTTTGTGCTCTATCGATATTAGGCAGAGGCACGGGCGTGCAGAAATCACTAGCGTAAGTATCTAATTGATGTAAGTTTGTTACTAATTTTAGTTCGCTTTTACCCTGGCATATGTTGTTGCATTCAATTTCGGTTTCTGATAGTTTTTATTTTATTATTAATATTGTGTTTTAAATATTTTGTATCCATGACTATGAGTTATAATATAGTTAATAATTTCAGGAAATCGCTTGTGTTTATTCAATTAGCTAGGTATAAGTAGTCAAAAAATGTTAAGCAAATAACATATATTTATCACTGATTGCAAAACTAAAGTATATTACCAATAAGTAAGCACTATATGAGGTTACTAAGACTAATCCATCGCCACCTCTGCCAAAAATCCTTACATTGCAGTCGTAGGACTCGTAGGTATTGTGATTTCAGTCGCATTACATTGTGACCTAATTTTTTGATATCATTTTCTTAACGTTGGCATAGGAATTCGTGCATCTATTTTTGTATGTACTAATATAATAATATAATTATTTATTTATCTCAAACACAAATACACAATGTGTATCATAGTTTAACTACTTATTTGAAGTATGGTGCCTAGACAAGCACTTGACCGCTTTATTAAATACCTGCGTTTCTAACAATGAAAGGCAATAGTGACATTATGCGCAGGACTAGCACCACAGAAAATACAATACATACTTTTTTGCCCGACTACGACGAGCAAGAAGGAGGGTTATATGAAACAGAATAAATAATAGTACGAACTAGTGAGACTTTTGTTGCTAAGTTAATACTTTTGGCGATGCCAAGAGTAGATACAATCATAATACCAAAATAAAAATAAAATAGCCAATTTCATTTCATGGTTTTACCGGTGCTTTACATATCTGCTTATTATCTGTTGTGTGTTAATAGTAAGAAGTTATGATTTTGACATGTATGTATGTTGGCAATCTGGTTGGTAATGTATGTTGGTATGTATGAACTATACTAAAAAAATATTTAATTATACGTCATGTAAAGGGTATCAAAGTATAGTTTCAAAAATATATATACCTAAGTACCTACTACCTAATATAATACCTACATATGGAACTATATATATTTTCATTATTAGCTGTTGCTCGCTGCACATTACCATGTCACTGCACCCAATAATTGGTATACAATTTCAAAAATTAGTTAATTAGGCGAAAACTAGTTTTTAGGGTTTCGTAACAAAGGGCACCAAAGGAACCCTATTACTGAGACTTCCCTGCTGTCCGTCCGTCTTCTATCTGTCCGCACATGGCAGGGCTGTATCTCCTTAACCGTAATAAATACTTCAAGTTTTCACGAAGTATATTTTTACTATGGGGGACTTAACAACAAATACTAAAAACATAATATCGTTTAAAAACTAAAAAAGAACCGACTTCAAGCCGCGCTATTCATTTTCAGTACCAATTTTGAGGTGTTTATCTCAATATCTCTGGAGATACTTATCAGACCTCGATAAAATTACCATGGTACCACACTTGGGATATCTCCTTTCGAACAAAAAAAGAATAATCAAAATCGGTTCATAAACGACGAAGTTATCCGCGAACAAACATAAAAAAAATATATATATATATACGGTCGAATTGAGAAACCTCCTCCTTTTTTTGAAGTCGGTTAAAAATGGGTCCCCACAAACCGTATAGATAAAGACTTGAATTTTGCTCATAGTGCGTATTGTGTGTGCGGTTGCTATAACATTAAATAATAAAAACAAAATTAAATTAAAAATTAATGTCCCCATACAAAAAACTTATATCTCCGGAAAATTTTGTTCAATCGGAATGTTTGCGGGTTCGACTCACACTTAGCCGGTTTATTTTATACGCATTCTATGTTAAGTAGATACACCCTTTCGAATAGGCTAACGCCAAAAAATAACTGAACAATGCGAGCCGATTAGCAAGATATTGTCTTTATATCGCAAAAGTTTCGAGCTACGCAAAATCCTGCTTGTATCCATATAATATGTTACTAGCGTACTTGTATCATATTATAATAAGTTATCGACAGCGAGAACAACGTATGCGATTTGATCACGTTGTTTATTTCAGAAAAGGATAAGACAATAGGCCGTAGACTTGCTTACTATTGCATATTCTGCTGTAAATTACGGTAGCAAACCACTAACGTTCACAACATCAGTATTAATATAAACGAAGCGGCAATAAATGTTACCTTTATTCATGAGTAAATAAACTTATGTTTTCGACTGGGTCTGCTTACCTATCAGCTTAGGTATATAAGATTCAGCAGAGCTTTCAGCTAAAAATGTTATCTAAGTACTTACTTAATTATTATGCCGCGGTTTTTAGTAAACTATGCTTCTGTTACGTTGCATTACCGTTTGATGACCGATTTTTATTCGGTTGTGCATATCTTTTCAAGCATGACTTACTGTGCCCCGCGACTTCGCGTATGTTTTAATCTCCACTAATACTGGTTATCCCTGTGCAAAATTTCGGCCAAATTGGTCTTAACCTAGTGACCGTGAAGAGATCTCAAACAAACAAATATATAAAAACTGACTTTTGTATCTTTGCAATATTGGTGTTGCTGATGCTCGACATGTCGCCGATCGGTGCTATAAGTTCGTTATACCAGCACTGACAGGAAGTGTGCAAAAGCACAGATTATATAATAGTTATGGATAAAGTCAGTAGTTCGATACTGCTGTCATCAATTACCAGAGAAGTTCGGTTCCGGGTGAGACCGTATAGTCACTAATTAACATCAGTTGGGGTAGCGGCTAAGTTCTCGTTTGTCAACAATAGAAAAAACATGTAGCGATCTAGTTATTTCTTTCAATAACTTGTTGCGCTTGGTGCTTTCCTCGCGTTACAAAGTACCTATCTATTTATCCTATGTTGTATTCCTATCTAGGTACTGGTGCTAGGTACTATCCGTTCAGTCGTGAAGAGGTCTCAAACAAAAACGCGAAACATATCTTTAACTGTCTTTCGTATTGGTAGTGATGGTTATTCTTAACAATTTTTTTTGCATATACCGGTCGTCTATAGTTACTAATCCACCGCTCGACGTAGGCCTCTTCACTGAGCACGAACCTCGGCTACTCTCATCCAGTTGTTGCTACTTCGGGAGAACCATTGGTCCACGTGTGAGGGCGTCCTTCCTACACTGCGTTTGCCAGTCCGCAGTCTCTACTCAAGAACTCGTTCATATCAACGGTTCTCGGTTCTTCGGCTGATGTGGCCGGCCCACTGCCACTTCAGTTAGTTATACCGTTTAGTGACGTTGCGGATCACCTCGTTCCGAATTCGATTCTTCAGCGAAACTCTAGCCCCTGTAGCTTGTTGTAGACCAGCCCAACTATGAGTGTCCGCGTTTCGTCTCCGTACGAATATGTCATAACGGGTAGCATGCACTGATCAATAAAAAAAATCACTTTCGTCTTTAAGACTTTGCGTAATTGCGACGTGAATCTCTACAAAGATTTTCATTGCTTTAATGGCCTTTTTCTTGAAGTTGTTTTTACCCATCTGCAGAGTTCGTCTAAAATAACCCACATGTACCTATACCTAGTTACTACTTAACAATTTGGATTGTTCCGCCCTGCATTGATATCGGGTCTAGACTCACATGCTCATTGAAATTTGAACGAAAACCTTGGTTTTATAAGTTTAATTAAAGTTAATCTGCAGGCCGATAAGTTGAGTCAAATCAGCTCGACAGTTTAGCATATGTGGCAAGTATTGCAGCGTGTCTCCAGGATGACTCAGCATTTTTTTCCGTAAAGAAAAACTCTCATCGGGGATTTTAATTCTAAAGAAATTCTAAGAATTGGAATGACGCGTCATGACAATATTTTATTAGTGGTTAGACTTCTGCTAGTTTCTTTTACCTCGGTCTTTTTCGAATCTGAGAATTGTGCTTGTGCATGACAAGACAAGTATTAGATAACTTACTTAAACCACCATAATTACTATTATTTAATTGACCCCACATAACAGATAGGTAAAGTTTCTTACTATTTCTAATATTCTGCGATTTCTTGACCCAATCGGTTATCGATCGATTGGGAGTTACGATACAATATTTGTACTAGATTATCGATCGAAAAAAATGTTGACTGGCATTAGACTGCCAATGTTCTCCTGGAGAAATTGTATATATAGTTTTGCGCTCGCGTTACCGCTGCATTGACCGTAGTATTTTTGGTCTAAGATTTATGGTTCTCAGCAGCTGCTCAAGGTAGTTGACTGTAGTGTATTCAGTTAAGAATAAGGGTCTAAGAAGCGGCTTATGTTGACTGACATTGATGAATCTTACTGTAAATATGTCGACAAATAAAATTGAATTATTACCGCCTCGGGTTTGACTCATGGTACCAACGTCATATACATACCTTTATATAACAGACTTCAAAAAAGGTGGAGGTTCTCAATTCTTCGGAATATTTTTTAATGTATGTTCCCCGATTATACTCAAAGACGCCTGGTACCTACGACTTGGATTTTTTTGTTTGAAAGAGTTTACTTCCCAGGCGGTTTAATTTAAATTTAATTGAGATCTGATGAGTATCTCTTGATATACGCGGAGATTAACACTTCAAACTTGTCACTGAAAATAAATCGATTTAATTTTAATTCTTGAGTAGACCGTGTGGTCCTTTACTAAATATTATCAAGATCAGATAAATATCTACAGAGATAGAGATAAAAATATCAAACCTGCTACTGAAACTGACTGAATCGACGGTATGTGAAGACGGTTTCTTTTAGTTTTTTAAACTATCTTAAATTATTTTGTACCGTCCGATTTTCTTACGAGACCGACAAAAAATAAACGGTCAGACTACACCTGACCGAGATGTGCGCTTTATATTCATCACATGTAACCTTACAACCTATGTATAGCTTATATAGCTACTATACCTATGTATAGCTACCTACTTACCGGTTACCCCCATGAGATATACACACGTACTTAGGTACGCATTAAGATATCCTTGTAGGTAGACCTACCGCCTAACTAAAAAGATCAAGCGAAGCTTTGGAAACGTAATACACGCCTATGCGAATAAAATGTTATTTCCATAAACACGATTATTAATATTAATCATATACGACAACTTGCAATTAATATAATCAATGTAACTATCTACTTTAATTGCCTGTTATTATATACCTACCTACCTGGCTAGAAAATTTTGGCTTTGTCTATGAACCAATATTTTATTTTTAGATATTAATAAAGCGCTTATATAGGTACGAGTATCTTATCTATTCGAATGAATATAAGATCGTTTAAAAAACTAAAAGAACCGACTTTAAATGCCGCGCTATTAATTTTCAGTACCAAGCTTGAGTTGTTTATCTCCATATCTCTGGAGATACTTACCAGATCTCGATGAAGTTACTGTTACCACCTTGGGATATCTCCTTTCCATCAAAAAATAATCATCAAAATCGGTTCATGAACGACGAAGTTATATATAAAAATATATGTACGGCCGAATTGAGAAACATTTTTTTTGAAGTCGGTTAAACATATTAATTAATAGCAACTAGGTAGAGGACGACTTCGTGAATAATAATTTTAGACGGTTTAGACAGTTTGATCAAGGGTTACATAGTAACTATTATATCATCTGTGTCAAGGGCCAGATACAGACGGTCGGTGGAACTTCTTGACACGGCACGCATCGGCAGAAGGTTCCTCTCTTTGCAGCCCTAACCACCGGTAGCTTGGGTCTTGCCCCGCTACCGGCAGCATCCTAGGTTTAGGTTCTTTTTATAGTATTGATTATTATATAATAATTTTGTATTATTGCTATATTGTAAAAAAACCTAGACCCTAGACCTAAGAAAAGAGAATAAATACAGGTATAATAATAATAATGTTTATTTCCAGATTTTTGTTTTACATATAATATCGCTGTGAGCAATAAGCTTCCCACTAGGCTCCCTAATAAAATAGGTATAATCCACCAAACTATTCCCTATTCCTATCGCATATTCACATTATTCAGACTGTTAAATTGCTTCAAGTCCATCGACGTCCTAGCAAACTTGCTTTTGCAAAACTTTGCTAGGACATCGATGTTCAAGTCCAAAAGTACCCGTAGGTAAGATGCTATTAGTAAGTACAAGAAATACCTTTAATCAAATAATATTTTTTTTAATGTTTTATAAATACCTGAACTCCTACCATCATTAATTTGGCCACAGAATAAATAATAGTACAAAGGCAGAATATAGGTGAATATGAGTATGCACAACTAGGCTATTCTGTATTCATGGTAGATATACCATTCGTACAAAGCGCTCCGCTTCTTCTTTCATCATACGTACTGCCAAGGAATGGAATTTCCTGTCCGAGTCTATGTTTCCGATTAGATACAATATCAACAGTCTTCAACTCGCGAGTGAATAGGTATCTTTTGGGTAAGCGCGCTACATCATCGACCGCATCGTCACTTAACATCAGGTGAGATAGTGGTCAAGCGCTACACATTTTCGCATAAAAAAGATGCGTAAACTAGTGTGCGAGGTTGAACGCGTCGGCGAGCGCCCCGCACTCAAGATCCTGAAGAAGGCCTCCGGATGAGGCCGAAACATATGTCGATCGCTATATCGACATCGCGTAAGTCACGTTAAATTCCCGTTTTTAAATCTATAAGTTTAAAATGAACGTGAGTTTTTATAATAAAATGCGTAAACTAGCTTACAGAATAGCCTAGCTGATGATCTTGCTAGTAGGAGTCCCATTACATACTAAGCGATTAGCCAAATAGCCAAAATATAAATCAATTACTAATATGAGCATTTCAACATCAACCATTTTTACAATTTCATGTCAACTAAATAATTCCCTAGATAAACAGTCAAATCAGCATAAATATTACATAAATAGAAATGTCGTGTCAAAATGTATATACAAAATGAAATGTTAATTTATTTACATCTACTTACCAATAACCAAAAATTTATAGATTTAAAAAAAATTCGAGCCATACTGAATACCTACACTTTTGCTCATGCATGAATGCATGATGTTTTTCACGGCCTAGCCTACTAGGTACCACAGCTACAGGCTACTAGCTACATAATAAATAAAAAAGAAATTCTTTATTTATGTCTACAACTGTTGTTAGTAGGTACATAGCAATAGTTACAGTACAGATTACGTAGTAACTATTATATAATCTGTGGTACAGATTATGCATCATATATGCAATATGGGTAGTATCTTAGCTGACCTCTGTACCCAGCACTAGGTCTCCTAGTAGCCTGTATTGCGAGTTACAGGGACCTTCTCTGGTCCTTAGATACATGTCCATTCTGATAATGTTTAACCAAAGCGCTTAAGGTGATAAAATTATCAATGCTTTTAAATTAGCTAGCTATTGGCACGGTAATGTTATATTATTTATTGGATTCGTGATCGCTCTTACGAATCTTTTTTGTGCCAGAAACACATCGTCCTTATTTAAAGAGTTATCCCATAAAAATAGGTGTACTAGAAACTAGACACTAGGTATTATAATTACTAAATTCTAAGTAAGGTACAAAATACCTAGGTAGTTACCAATTATTCTGTGCTGATAGGTACCTAAAATATTCTATGTAAACAATATACTATTTATACCTTCTAATAAGTCTAATATCTATGTATTACTCCGAAACTATTGCCAACCAAGTTAGATTTTTCAGACGAAGGTTTTTTTTATTTCTGACATACAAGCACTTGACCGATATTACACCTTATGCACGGACGTAGTAAGGCAACAATTCCCGTGAGTGGTGATGGCCACTGTGAACTCGGAGAAGCTAGGTACCTTTTTCTAGCACAAAAAGTTTGCGAATAATACAATTCTAAATTTGAAGGTTAATTTAAAAATAGCAAAGTGCTAAGACACCTCCCTAAAAAGACAGTGCTAATAGATGTCCTTGTTTTGGTTCGGATATTGTTATGGAACACGAGACGCAAGTTTAATTCACACCTGACCTCTTTAATTCGGTTTAATCGGCTGTTATGTATCGATTGTCTTAAAGCTCCTTGGGGATTCAATTCAAATACTCTTGGTACCAATCGTACCCATTGGACCTACTAATTATGCCTATTTACAACTCACGATGCGTTTGGCGCCAACGTGTCTAGAATGCCTTTCATATCTAAGTATACAAACACAATACGGAGGATAAAAATGTATTCAACCTCGAACGGTTCTACTGCCAAATTTTCATTTAAACATGCATTTATTCTGTGCGATTACCTATGCAAGATCTCTATTCGTGATAAGACAATAGAGTCGACACTTTTCTGCACTATAAATAAATCATATAATGTTGCATTGCAATGCAATACACATTCCAAATCAAGGGAATTTAGATTTGCCCCTTTCGGAAATTATTACCTTACTAGCAGCCCGCCCCGGCTTCGCACGGGTAGAACATATATGCCTACAAAATTTGCATCAGTTTGTTGCATCGAATATAAAATATGAACATATTTAACAACCATCGTCATATTTCATCCAATTTATATAAAACCTTAACGAATTATGCATCTAAACCTTCCTCATAAACACTCTGGCTATTGGTGAAAACCGCATGATAATCCGTTCAGTAGCTATTGAGATTATTGCGAACAGACAGACAGACGCAGTGATGAACTTTGTTTTATAATACTTACGTATTGATATTGGACGGCCCTTTGGCGTAAAGGATAGTTACCCTGATTCTGACCCGACAGTCGTTGGTTCTAATCCTAGCTACCAACCTACCAATGAAAGTTTTATGTGCATTCATGAATCATGAGTTTTCGTACAGTGGTACGGGAATCATTAAATCTACCAAAAAGTAGCTTACCACCAAGGAGTACATCTGCCGCCGTAACCTTACGGCGTTCCCCGACGCAAAATGTAGGGGTAATATACGTTTAACGTGTGTATCTGTGTGTCTGTCTGTAGCATCTTAGCACCTAACCGGATGAACCGATTTTGTTTTTATTATTGATAGTTTTTTTTTTGTTTGATAGATGTCTTCATCGAGAGTTTTCTTAGCTTTGATTCATGAAAATTCGTTCAATCGTTATAAAATTATGAGCTTTTTTCTAGTTAATTGCGCTATGAAATCAACTTTCATAGGTCTGATCAATTCGAAAATCTTCTTCTTCAACGATATTGTAAGAACATGGAAGCCTCCTAGACTCTACAGAATACTCAAATCCTCACCAACTTACAGCTCAGATTTTAAATGTCGTGTTTAGAGTCATTGGAAAAAGCTATTATACATAGATCAGTCGGGGTGGTTTAAAATATTATATTATATTATTATATATATAGATGAATATTATTTTATACAATAGATCATATTATTATACTATATTGACTTCAAATTGATTGTGATCGGTGGGGATCTACAGCATAGCTAAGCTTATAATAATATGTTCAAAGTAACTATGACCTAATCTGTGGTTTCACTGCAAATATTTTATTAATTTTGCGATGCGTGTTTGTGAAATTCGTGATATCTTCTAGAGTTTTCATTTGAATTATATACTGTAAAGGACAATTTTAATCTATAATATGTGGCCAAGCTAATTAACGTAATTATTTGGATAAGGATTAATACTATATACTTGAAAATAGCCTTGGAAGTTATGTAATATTTTTTAACAAAAATTTTAAGATTAAAATGGTTACTGTGAGTCAACCTTAAGAGATAGACATATGCTGTCGCGGACTTTTTTGTAGGTCTTATTAAGTTGTACAACTCTTCCATAGAAAATATTCTTTTATCTATTTTCAATTAAGCAGCGTTCGTCAGAAACGTGTTTTTTCGACCGTTTATTTGCCGACTTAGGTTGCAAATTAGGTCTCCACGAATGTACCTTTGATTTAAACGAGATAATATATAGCCTATTTGCATTCCGAAAGTCCATTCTATGTATTAGTGAAATAATTTTTTAAATCGGTTCAGTAGTTTTTGAGCTTACTCATTACAAACATACAAAAATACAAAAATACAAATGTTCTCTCTTTATAATATTAGTATAGATAATATCCAACTTGTGTAATGCAACAATTAGGTACCTACTACTTAAGTTGCACATGGTATTTGTACTTAGTAATAGGTACCTATCTAGGTACATATTGTAAAACTCTATCTAAGTAGCTGAAGGCTTTATATATTACCAGTAATAAGGTTTACATTGATAAAAATGAATTGTAAGAAACTAACTAAACGGTTGCGACAAAAATATATTTGCAAATACCTACCTAAATAAAATAAATAGTTAAGTTAAGATCACAGGGTAAAGTCCCAAAAATATCATCGTTCTTCTCGAAATATTTTAGGCAAAGCTAATAAACAACAATCCTCCTCACACCGCAGCGTCCTGCGTGCGCGATCTAGGCGGCGACTGTAGTATTTGTACCGACTGGTTCACACCATACGCGATCAGAAAACAATTGAAAAGTACTGAGATCCCCACAGATCGGAGGACGCCGCGGTGTGGCCGTACCTTTATTCCATGCAGTCCATGTACTTTCCTTTTTCTATAGGTATTTAACTAAGCATCAACTGAAATTTCAGTGTTTACCTACCTAATCTCTCACCCACTTATGTATGTACCTAGCCTGATTAATGTTAACTACAAAAAGTTAATTAAGCAACAGCTCTGAGAGAGGGGCGACCTTCCACCTAGAATGGTTTTTATATCGAACGTAGATCACAGGAAAAGTGTTCGTTATCTTCAACAATGAGCCACGGTCACGAGGTCTGGGCGCTTCATTCTTATCCGATTCATAACATACCGTGCCATAGAAATAAGTATCTAATCTACGTAATTTAGTTATTAATTGTTCGTAATACTACTTCTACTATTCATTATTCTGTGGTAATATTCTAGTGGTCCTTTGAATGGAAGAATTTTATTTATTTATACTTTTGCACACAAAACTTGTACACGGAGGTTGTAAATCTTTATAATTATTACACTAGGTACTTAGATTCTAATATATAACATACAAATAAATACCAAGTATATCTTATTATACAATTACACACAGAAATAAAATTAATATATATATATATATATATAAAAAAATAAAATATATACATATATATATATATATAATATATATACATATATATATATATATAGAGAGAAAAAAAACATATTTACCGTTACCGTTTTGCTGGATTCGATAATGTGCAATCATGCGCAGAACTGGTCAAGTTCAAGGTGCCACTGTATTTGATATTTTGTCATATCTACCGAAAGGTTTTTTTTTGTTCTAAATTAGAACAACTGTATACTTACTTGCGAATTCCATCCAAGCCAAGATACCAAAGCCTCTATGTACACATGTAATGGTAGAGAAATGTTCAAGATAATTTTTTAGATATCTACGGATTAATTTCCCCGTCAGTTAAACAGATTATCTGTGGGTTATCACGTAAGGTGATCTAAGCTCTTAAGTCAATGTCTCGAAGAGACGCTAGCAACGTCTATGATAAAATGCACTTGTGATTAAGGCTTCCAATCCCGCAATATCGGTATCTTGGTAATGATGTTGCCTGGGTCGAAAAATAAAATAGTAATTCTAATTAGTCCGTCAGTTAGATTATCATAAAATATTGGAGACATATTTTTCTATTGTACAAATCAATATAAATTGATAAAAAAGATTATAAATTGATATAAAGAGAGTCAAAGTTCAGGAGTGGGCGCTCGTGACGTCACTAACCGCTAGAAAGTAGTACGGTTGTGACGTCACGCGGAATTTTAACGCACTATATCTTCGTATTTTTTTGTTTCATTGAAAAAATAAAAAATACGTAACCAATAGTTTTTGATAATGTAAATGACGGACTAAAAATTTTTTTTTGTAAACTAGCCTATTCGGGATCCCGCATTATTTCAATTATGATTACGTAGTTAGTACGATTATTTATTTTGTGCTTTAACTAAAACTTAGCTTGGTCGATAAGTTTGATCACTGGCGGCGGATTAACTATAATGCTCGTCGGCATACTTAAGGTATTGTCATAAATAGTCACAATAATATAATTACTTACTTATCTAGCTTTTCCAGCGTGCTCTATCTCGCATTGTAGGCTTTCCTTTATAAAAAACTAGCTGAGCCCCGTGGCTTCGCCCGCGTGGAAATTGGCGTGTGTAGCAGTGGAGAAAAATAACAGTGGTGAACAGTGGAGAACGTTCGCATTTATTATAAGTATTACTAGGATTTTAAAGTTTATTTGTATGTACCGAGTTTTGAGTGAATCGAACCAAGTTATAAAATTTTCCATAGAAACTTTATCACCCTGTTTAACCATTCAAGGGATGATTTACGAAAGTAGATTCTAATATTTTTCTTTTATGAGCCTTTTATTATTAGATTTCTAATATTAGCCTTTACGTTATTCCAGAATCCACACTATGTACTTACGTTTCCAATTTCATTGAAATCGATTGTGTAATAATGAAGTCATGGACATGGAAAAAACATTAATGATTTTTTGACAAATGAATTATTTTTCCAAGCAAAATTCATTTTGACACCCTCTAGGGGTAGATTTAAAAATAAAAAATACGTGTTTAATTATTGTTTTATATGTTATATATATATATATATATAGAATAACATTTTCCATAAAAACTTTACACACTATTTAACCGCTTTAGGAGATTATTTTCGAAAATAAGATTTTTTCCATGACTTATTCTAGAGCCTAAATTGCCTCATCATTATCATTACCAGCCGGTCCACTGCTGGACATAGGCCTCTCCAATGGCACGCTACTGAGCCTTTTCCAACCGCTACTAGCCACCCTGCGAATATCGTCATTCCACCTAGCCGGAGGGCGTCCTACACTGCGTAAAATTGCCTCATTATCTATAGATCAAAATGTCAAAAAACTAAAAAAACATATCTTATTTTTTTAGCTATTCGAGGTACATCAAATACAAATTCAACAAATCAAAGATCATGAAAAGCTTTGTATTATATAGGTACTTAATGAACCTAAGTATATAGAATGTTATCATAAAAACGCGTCAGAAATTAATTTTATGTATTAAATCGTAAGCAATTTTTGTTCATTGTACTTATGTAACAAATCTTCATACAAATAGGTTTACATAATATGTATATTATACATATATTATAATACATAATACATTAGGTAGGAGTTATAAGTATATAACTTATAAGTAAGTATTTACTTTCTTGTGAAATTCAACTTGATACTTCTACACATTTCCGAGAAAAAGGGTGTTGACGACAGACGGACAATAAAGTGTTCCCTTTTTTTCTTTTGAGGTATGGAAACCTAAAATACTATATTATTTATAACTTATTTTGGAAAATAGGTATGTGCTATATTTCCCCTAAAAGATGGTATAGGCTTGTACTATTCATTATTCTGTGGTATAGGCAATCCTTCGAGCATTTGGTGAATGCTCGAAGAGGCAACCCTAGTGGAGACGCACAAAATTCTGGCAAAACAGAGTTTGGCGAGCCACAGTATTTATTATAGGCAGACGTGATCGTGATCGTGACGTGAGATGATGAATGAAATTATTGTTGTAAAAACACATTTTTAAGGCCGCAGTCGGTGTCATCGAAATGCGTCTTTAATTATGCTTGTATGATTGATGGAACCTGGCAGTTACAAAGAATATGCCTGTATATAATACTTAACTTAAGCGGGGGCTACAGTAAAGTTTAGGCACTGATTGACGGTCTTCGTTGTTTACATTAGTTTATTTTACAAAAGCCGATTGAGATTTAGCTAATTGGAGCGGTAGACCGAGGAAGCGAGCGACAAATTGACCTTATACAAGTTTTTATAGCTCAAGGCGTGCTGATGGATTGTTTGTAAGACGTCTCTCATCCATCATCTAAACGTAGCAAAGGCACACCATTCAGTCAGCTATTTGTTAATGAGATGCTGGTAACGATCTTAAAGGTAGCTTAGGTTAAATCTGTGGTTATATGGTTCCTACCTACATGTCCAGTTTGGCGGAGTAAAGGTTATATAGTATATACTCACTCATTTAAATATTTATCAAACCTTAGAAAAGTGTCAATGAAGTCAATACCTGCACGAAATAAAATTTATAAAAAAATTAAGTCGGGTCGGGCCCAATCATATATACCTCCTTAGACTTTATATTCTTCGTTTGTACACGACGCAAATGCTAGACCACAGATTTTTATCGGAGACAGACAAGCAAGTTACCACTCAAATGTTCTATATTTCTAAACATAGCTATTAAAAAAATATGTCATAGGAATTGTAGGTAGGACGACGGCATCGTCACTTGATAAAAAACTGGTCAAGTGAAATTCGGACTCGCACTTGTAGGGTTCCGTACCACACTACAATATTTTATAAGATCGAGCAAAAAATAGATTATCATTTTTCGCCAGCAAAAAGTCAACTTTGTTTTTCATAGTTTTTGTATGAACGACAAAGTTATATTTTTGGTTTTGAAAATATGCTATAATATCTATAAAACTGCTGACTATATTTTGTTCAAACCAATTTTCGTTGAAAGTGTTTATTGAGATTTGAGATCTAAAGCATAATTTTTTTTAGATTTTTCCCTTTCTTATTTTAAAAGTTAGAGGAGAGGGTCACCCAAATTACCACTTTGAAAGTGTCTTTCAAACGATTGACTTTGAGAAACCATAGATTTAGGAACCTCAATGTCATTATTATTGTTATATACCGGCTATAATTCACGTACCTTTAGTCGAGTTCGCGATGTTCACTGAACATCGCGATCTCACCGCGTGACCTTACTCCCGAGGAAGAGCGACTGACTCGCTCGAAACCTAGGTCGAGAAAATTCGACTAAAGTGTGTACGTGAATTATAGCCGGTATATAACAATAATAATGTTACAAATTCACGATAATTTTAAAATCTCAATGTAATTTTTATTGCCATTTGCCATTGGGCTATGGAACCCTAAAAAGTGATGATGCCCTCAAAATGCATTAGTACTTTTCTGAAAAATTTCAGTAACAGCCTTTCTGAGGTGATGTGCCAAATTAAATTTGAATTGATTTGACTTTAGGAACACAATTTTTTTTATATCATATAGGCTAGCTCTAGCATTTGACCACTCACCTGGCGGTAACCGATGATATGGTCGAAGATGGTAAACACGTTATAAGGCCTAAAATTGACCCTCAAGGGCTGTGTGCTGCCGGAACACCGTCGGCAAATTTTCTCCTTGATGGTGGTAAACTACTTTTTCGTAGCAAATCAGGCGGAAAATCGATATAATATGCTCCACCTATGGACAAACACCCCTAGCCTATAAGATATTAAAAAAAATATGATCAAAACATTTTCACAGTGTCTTCACATATCGTACCTCAGCGCCCTTTCCTTAGCTGTAACGGTACGACTACAGTGCCACAAGTATAACTTGGCGGTGGTGGTTTTTGGAACTTATTCCGCTCTCTTGAAACTGTGAGTTTGACGTTTGAGAGATTACCGCGACATTATTGTTGATAAATCTGCTACATTAAAATAGTTCAATACTGCCAAAAGTAATTAAAAGTGGTTTAAGAGAAACTGTTATCAAAGTACAAAGTAAAAGCACAGTGGCGCACAGCCGCGCCAAGTTATAGGTACTTGCCGGACTGTACCTGCGGCGTCCTGCGTCCGCGTGCGCGTTCGCGATTTGATTTTCAATATTTTTTTTCATCAATACAAAATACTACTGCACTATCTGATCGCCGCCTAGATCGCCGGATGTGGTCGTACCTTAACAGCAGACTATTTAGGTATTTATACAGATAGGTACATACGAGATAGTTACGTTTTGCTCCAGTTCCAATATAGGGTCAAGAGCATGAATGTGTCAAGTTTAAATGGGCTTGATGTTTGATCCAAGCCCGAGTTTACAGGCATTTAATTATAGGCCTTTACTAAGCAGTGAATGTGTTGGTTGTTTCATAGTAATTTATGCAAATTATGTGTGTAGAAGTTACGGCTATTACATGCTATTACAAAGCCTAACCTTAGCCCACCTATGATAGGAACCATTATTGATACTGACCTTATGTGGTATAGGTTTAATAAACGCTTAAAGGAACGTAATTGAAGAAATGATAAACGGCAAAGTGATTAGAATATGATTTTCCGCGGGTTTATGATGATATTGATAATACATTGTGTGTATATTTAGCTTGGCTAGTCATTAGTATGGCAAACATATAGCAGGTAGATATGTTCTTTATAAGAACCTATACCTATGTTATGAAATAAACATTTTATAAATAACTTTATCTGCCCTATTTCTTAGTACTTATTTCTTAATCTTAGACATAATTCAGTATCAACTCCGTGCACAGACCTGCTACATATTAAACTTGATTGCGTACAACGGCCCCCATGAGACCGACCTTGAACGGAGTTTGTCCCTTTCTTTTGAATGGACAATTTATATATATACCATACATATAGTATTGAGCATATATAGGACTAGCAGGTTGTTAGACAAGGACACACTCCCAGCCTGGTGTCTCTCAATTGGGCCGTTTTGTTCTACAAATTAATTACAACCTTATAGTAAAAGCATACGGATTAAATTGAATTTGTCGAAATATCTGCAGTGCACCATCCTTTTTAACCGACTTCACAAAAAAGTAGGAGGTTCTCAATTCGTCGGAATCTTTTTTTTTTTTATGTATGTTCACCGGTTACTCAAAGATGCCTGAACCGATTTGGAAAATCCTTTTTTTGTTTCAAAGGGTAACCTTCTCAGGTGGTCTCATTTAAATTTTAACGAAATCAGCCGAGCCGTTTTTAATATATCAACATTTGTATTACGACGCATTTACTTATCTCGACGACTTACTAGTTACTGTAGAAGAAGAGTCCCAAGAGCATTATACACAATGAAGGTTGCTATTGCATATACTTTTGAAGACTAAAAAAATATGACCTTGAATAATGTTTTTACATCTTTCTTCTCGTTGATTTTGGTTTTTGACAGATATTCTTACGGTAACTGAGAGCGAGATAGAAACAAAGGTGAAGAGAATTAATTTGTCTTCACTTCGTTCTACCGGGCAAAGTCTTGTTAGGGTGCAAAGTTAGTTAATATGTTTTGACATGACAATGACATGACGTTTGGCGAAGATGGCGGCTATATCAGTCCCGCGACACTGCATATATAATTAAATAACTCAGAATTATGAACGTACATTTTACCAACCAACACTGCAACAAAAAAGCATAATACCACAGATTATATAATAGTTACTACGTAAATAATACTTTCCGTTGTTAGGTTGGCTACACAGTGCTTTCATAATTCGGGTATTAACAATGTAGGGAAGTGCCAACTCTTATAACGTAGTAGAGTGAGACAGTACTGTTTGGGTCATATGGCGGCAATTAATGTTAATAATCGCAAATAATACTTTTTAATATTCATTTTGGAATACAACTAGTCCGTGTTATAAAAGTATTTGGAATTATTGTAATAAAATAGACAATTAATTATCGTGTTTGTCAGATGCTTTTATTGCACAGGGCCATTTTGGACATTGTCCTTTGATACCTTGATGACATCATTATGACTAGTGAATATTTCCACAATTAAAGCATTATTTTCCGGCATTTAAAGTCAATTCTATAAGGTTCCGAACCCAAAGGAAGAATGAACACTTTCTGCGACTTTGTTGTCCGTTTGTCCGTCCGTCTGTCCGTCCGTCCGTACGTGTGTCTATATGTGCGCACTTTACAGATCTGTATCTTCTTAACCGTAATAGGTACATACTTGAAACTTTCACAATGTATAAATCCCTCAGTGTATAACGGCCCAGACACGAAATTTTATAGATGCATGTAATTTAATTAAAACTTGTTTTGCACTAAAAAGGGTAAAATAAATTCTTATAAAAAAAACTGACTTCATCACCACAAACAAGCACTCAAACAGGCACTCAAAAAAAACTACTCGAAAATTACTTAATATAATTATTATAAGCGCTACCCACTTATCTATTTGAAGTCGGTGCCAGCCAAGTCTAATAGGTAGTAGATAGATAGATACTCATCATCATCATCATCATCAGGCGGTGTCAGTCCACTGCTGGACATAGGCCTCTCCCAAATAATAAAATAGATCGCTACTACCTACATGTATCTACCTACTTACTAACTAACTTGGCTGGCACCGACTTCAAATAGATAAGTGGGTACCGCTTATATTAAGTAATTTATTTTTCGCTTTTGAGTGCCTGTTTGTGGTTATGAAGTCGGTTTTTTTTTAAAAAGAAGTGATATAATACGTCTATGACTCCGTGTTATAAGTCAGTTTTTTTATAAGTTTCATTGTGGCTCCACGATAAGTGTATTTTTAGCCAGTGTCAAGTGATAAAATTCTTCAAGTTTTTGCGAACACAAGTCATAAAGATGGGTTAAAGTCACATTTCAGGTTAAGTTGAAGTCAAGTCCATGTCGTACCCTCAGTCACAGAATAATGAATAGTACCAGTAAGTAAGTAAGTAAGTGCCTCAGTAAGATGTGGACTTTATTAATGACTTAAATTCAATTAAGTGGATTTTTTCTATTCGGATTGGACTGAGTTCTGAGGTAACAAACATAAAAAAAAAACAAAAAAACAACAGTCTAATTGAGAACCTTCTCCTTTTTTGTGAAGTCGGTTAAAAAGTAACAAAACTCGCCTTTGCCTTAGTCCACTACTATAGACTATCTAATGTCTACACACCTATTTATTATAGGCATTAAAATAACGTAATTAGGAAACTAATAGCATTCCATTGCAAATAAACCCTTAGGCGTTTCGTTGGTCATATGACTGAGAGTGGAAGGCGACCGCCGTGAAGTTCAAGGTAGGACGATCAACGGCGAGCCGGCTCGGCGGGGGTAATCGAAAACATTTGATTTAGATAACATAAAGTTACGTGATTTATTCTATATATTCAAAGATTGGAAGCCTGCGTCGCATAGACAATTCCCATCCAAAAGTAACGCAAAATAAACTAGCCAAGTGCGAGTCGGACTCGCACACGATTGAACAGAATTTTCCGGGCAAATAAGTTTTTTGTATGTGGCCCCCCTTTTTTTAAAATTTAATTTAGATTTTATTATTTGATGTTATAGCAACTACTGTAATACACACTGAGCACATTTCTCAAGTCTCTTTCTATTACGGTTTGTAAGATTGAGCTTCAGACTGATCGAGCATAAAACGTCTAAAAAACACGTTTCTTGTATGGGGACCCTCTTTTATGTTTGACTTTATTCTGTTTTTACTCGACTGCGCGACGCAAAGGAGAGGTAATGTGTTTATCAGTCTATGTATGTATGTATGTTTGTTCCTTTGTGGCACACTAGAGGCCAAACGCGTGGGCCGATTTTGATAATTGGCACGTCAATAGATTCGCCATGCTAGCGCGAGTGTCAACGAAAACATAAAAAATTGAAAAATTCAAAATGGCGGATTTCAGACGACACAATTTGGAGTTCAAAAAAAATTTTTTTTTCAAAACCTATCGAGTGGGGTATCGAATTAAAGGTCTTAAAATGGAGATTCAATATATATTTATAACAAATAATTTATCATCGTACAAATCGAAAAAAAACGATTTTACATGCCGCGTTAGTCACTTTCAGTAACAAGTTTGCGGTGCTTATCTCTGAAGTTACTTATCAGATCTCAATAAAATTACAATGAGACCAAACGAAAATCATATTAACTCAAACAAAAAAAGAATTTTAAATCGGTTAAGAATTGATGGAGTTCTGAGGTAACAAACAACCTCTTCCTTTTGGTATAGTCGTTTAATAGTACAACTGTAAAGTAAGTAAGCTTAAAAAGCAATACCCTATCTATTTCACGCATTTCGGTTTTTTGTTCTTTTTTTTCAAAGTAGTACCTTGGACAAAGCTGTGGTCGACTTAAGTTCACGCATTTTTGCGAAAGGTCAAGCCTATGTAGCATTGAGCCGGGTTAGATCTTTCGATGGACTAGTAATAAGTAGTTTAGATCCCCGGAAACTACTCAATAATCCACATGACATCAACTCTCTAAATGAAATGAGAAGATTATGGAATTTGCCGTTCTTTACTTAACTAAAAAGTGTAAAATAAAACATTAAATTAAAAAATCAAAAAACCCGACTGCGCAAAAAGTGAAGTGTTAAAAAACGAACTGAAAAGAAAAAAACAAGTAAGTCTAGTAGTTTAGACTTCTGTTTAGGGACATCAAAAAACTATACCTTTTAAATTCTTTCTCGGTCGATACACTCATAAAATAAGTTATACATTGTTATATGGAATATGGAGACTTTAACAGTCGGGACACATTAATCCCCATTCGTTAAGCCATTAATGTGTCCCGAGTGAGATGTGTATTTTATGAGTGTATCGACCGAGAAAGAATTTAAATGGTATAGTTTTTTGATGTTCCTAAACAGAAGTCTAAACTACTAGACTTACTTGATTTTTTCTTTTCAATTCGTTTTTTAACACTTCACTTTTTGCGCAGTCGGGTTTTTTGATTTTTTAATTTAATGTTTTATTAGTATTTGTTGTTATAGCGGCCATAGCAATACATACTTGGTGAAGATTTTAAGTCTCTTTCTATTATGGTTCATAACTTCAAGCAAAAAACGCCGAAAAAACAATCCTTCACTATTTAATTTTATTTTGTTTTTACTATTTGTAGTTAAATCTCACATACTTCGTGAAAATTTCAAGTATTACGGTTAATGAGATCTTCTTCTTCTTGAGGTGCCATCTCCTACCGGAGGTCGGCTATCATTAGAGCTATTTTAACTTTAGATGCAGCAGCTCGAAACAGGGATCTGGTGCTCTGCTTGAACCAGGTTCTTAAGTTTTTGAGCCATGATGTGCGCCTTCTTCCAGGTTTCCTGCTACCTGGTATCTTTCCCTGTATTATAAGTTGTAAAAAGTCATACTTCTTATTTCGCATAATATGACCAAAGTACTGTAATTTGCGGATTTTCACAGTGTTAAGAATCTCCAGTTCCTTATTCAACATCCTCAGGACTCTTTCGTTAGACACTTTGTCCGAATGAGATACAAGTATCCGTAATGAGATACAGCCCTGTAAAATGCGGACGGACGAATGGACGGACGGACAGCGAAGTCTCAGACAGGGTTCCGTTAGTACCCTTTGGGTTCGGACCCTAAAAAGAGCATATAAACGATGACTAACTAATGAGAGTTCTCATTATTAAGGGTTAGTGAAGTATGAAGCCTACATGGGCAATACCTCGGAATATATTGCCGAAGTCAAAAGTGCTAGCTTCCTTGCCTTATTGTTTATAAGTAAAGGTCGTCAAAAAATTAAGGAATGTAATAGGTAGCGATTGAAGAAAATACATGAGGTTTGCCAGGTTTATCGAGTACAATGTCAAATCATTGATTTAATTTCATGAAAGAATTAACTATGAAAGCTTTATGGCTTTCTAAAGGCTTTCATGAGAGTGTTGAGACTCCATGAAATGAAATGTTTTTTTTGAAGTGAAAACTTATTTAGCGGCGTTTTGCACTTTTCTTGGGATGGGTTCATAATGTTAAACTCGCGTCAGGGTCACGTGGCCTGATCGTAAGACGGAAATTCGTAAGACGGAGCGCAGGGCGCTTGCGCGAGGTGTATTCCAAAGTAGTCCAAAATGACGTGTTCAAGTTTTCACTTCTGCCGGCACTCCCGGAGTGCAAACCGTTGTTTTTTTTTTAACAAAACTCATATCTAGAAATCTACATGCATCTTTAAGTAAGTAACTAATATTTTCTTGATTTGAACTTTTTAAGTTTATGTGTTTATGATTTCGTCCTGCGTGCGCGATCTAGGCTGCGATCAGATAGCGCAGTAGTATTTGTACCGATTGGTTCACACCGAATGCGATCAGAAAACAATTGAAAAGTACTGAGATCGCGCCCGCAGATCGCAGGACGCCGCGGTGTGGCCGTACCTTTAATAGGAAGAAAGTATGACAAGTCACAGAACAGATAATAATACTACTTAGTCAAGTTATGGATGATAATATATTATACCTATCCCGGAAAATTATTAAGTTTAAAAATTATTGTTTTTATCATCTACACTCATGTCATAAAGTTATGATTATGAATTAAATAATATCGTTTAAAAACTAAAAAACAACCGACTTCAATGCCGCGCTATACATTTTCAGTACCAATTTTGAGATGTTTATCTCAATATCTCTGAAGATACTTATCATACCTCGATAAAATTACCATGGTACCACACTTGGGATATCTCTTTTTGAACAAAAAAAGAATAATCGCAATCGGTTCATAAACGACGAAGTTATCCGCGAACAAACATAAAAAAAAAAAAAAAAAAAATATATATACGGTCGAATTGAGAAACCTCCTCCTTTTTTTGAAGTCGGTTAAAAATAGTAGCATAATTACAGACTTTATGATGTACAATTGAAATGTTTTTTTTTTGTTATGAATCAGATTTCAATGCTATAAAATAACTGTTTTTGGTTATACAGTAGAACCTCTATAAGTCGAACCTCAAGGGAAACGCCAAAAAATTCGAGTTATAGAGTTTTCGACTTATGGAGGATTTCGACTTAGGCAGATTTTAGTTCAACTTGTAGAGGTTAAGATTCATTCTTAATAATTTTGAGCTTTCAGTATACGTTTAACAGTACTCAACGTTTTAACAATTTTATTTGTAAACTGTTCTAAAAATTGATGTGTATTGCGGTAGAACCAAACTACTTCTGACAATTTTTCAATCGATTATAAACAACTTGCTTTGCTAAAGTTCTAATGAAATAAAAAATAATAAAAATTAACACCTGACACCAAGCAAGCAAGCACGTGTTAATTCGAGTCATAAATTCCTTAAGGGTTAATCCTATTTATTGTACACTCCTAAATTGTTTTCTAAGAAAGTGTACCTACTTACATTGTCGGCAAATTCTTAAAGTCGGCAACTTATTTTGCGTCGCACTATAGAGGTAATAAGTTTAAAATAATAGTGTTGTAAAAGTTGTAAAATATAAAATGCGATGTTCGAGATGCAGAGGTCAAATTTATTTTTTCGGGTTATAGAGGGAAAAAACGTACTGAATTTGCTTATAGGGACTCACTAATTATTTCGATTTATAGAGGGTTCAGATTTCGAGAAACGGAGGTTTTGGGGCTTGAAGGGAAGGGAATACACACTTTTTTCGAGTTTGGGAGATTTTCGACTTAAAGAGGTTCTACTGTATAACATTTTGGACCGATCCAGTAGTTTTTAGTTCGATTTTAAGGGTTCCATAGTCGAATTGCAAAAAACGGAACCCTTATAGATTCGTCATGTCTGTCTGCAGCCATTTTATTAAGAAGTTATTAGGACTACACCGTTAAAACTTTGTAGGGCGATGTATTCTATATGTCGCTTTGCGATTTTTATACAGAAATAAAAAATAAAATATTGAAACCTATACGTGCCTAGGTTCCTAAAACTATTTATTCTCAAAGTCAATCGTTTGAAAGATAGATATTCTAAAGTGGTTGTAAAAAAAACTACGCGACTCGTTCCACTATCACGACTTAGACTAGTAGTGAACCCGACGACGAATCGAATGCCACGGCTTATACTGGTAGCCAACCCGAAAGGCAGACAGTCCGCGAACACACACACGATACCGCAAAGTGCGCGTCTACCAATACGCCGCCCGGGCGTGCTCGGCAAAAGCGTCTCTAGTCCCGGCGATGAACTGGCCAACAACGGTGGCCGCAACGTTTGCCAAACCATAAACACACGTGCACGTACTAGACGCCCTAACAACGACGCAGTATCTATCGCGGTTCTGTCCCTGATTTAGGCGCAGGGTAAGGATTACGGGTGGTGACGAATTAAAACCCCGCACACGATAATCACACGCACACAACTTTATGAATAAACATTTTACACATAGGATCTTAATACGAGTTTACACTACTTTTATATCTACGATGTTCTTACATAAGTTACTCTATTAATTTTCTCCGTGAAATGACTCTCTGAAATGACTAACGTTTCTAAACATGTAAGGGTTCTTAAACCCTCTGCCTGCCCTTCCACCAGGCCGGCATGTACCGTTTAGTTTAGTTTAGTTTAGCGAATTAGGTGCCTGCTTCCATAAACCGTCTTATTCCCACGGCTAGCAGGGCTCCCAAGGATAGCAGTAATATTTATTTCTTTATTAGAGGCAAGCCGCTTTACAACAAATACCCTACTGTTAAATCTATAACAAAATACAATCTAATTCCAAACCGTTACGCATTTTATGTCTGTTTACTTTACAATGTATTCAATGAACTACAGTATTTTACTTTGCCGACAATATGGCTTGTAACGGATACAGGATTGCTTTACAGCCTAAAATATTTGTAACAGTTTACTTATAACGGTAAAACGAATGCTATTGTGCATCTCAACCGGTAAATCAGTTAAGATAGTTGCGCTCCTCAACGGTGGTTAAAAGGTGTCCCCACCTCTAACGTTAAAAAAACATGCTATAGATCTCAATAAACACTTTTAACGTAAATTGTTTTGAACTAATGAGATATAAGTCAGCAGTTTTTGAGATATAGCACATTTTCAAAACCGCAGATATAACTTTGTCATTCATACAAACACTAGGAAACACAAAGTTATTTTTTTTAAATGGCATAAAATTAGAATGGTATTTTTGCTTGATATTATAAACTACCGCGCTGCGCCACACAGCTTTGCCCGCGTTTGGGCAAACTTGGGCCTTGACACTTAGGCGTATGAAAAATAGATGTTGGTCGATTCTCAGACCTACCCGATAGACAAACTTTTCGTATAAATCGGTCCAGCCGTTTCGGAGGAGTTTGGTAACAAACACCGCGACACGAGAATTTCGTATATTAGATTGTAGTGTGGTACGAAGCCCTACGAGTGAGTGTCCGACTTGCACTTGACCAGTTTATTATCATTGTTTAAGGGGACCGCGCTAGGGCGCATGCGCGGTTGACCAATTTATACACACTCGTGATATAATACCATTATGCAACAGTTTCATAAACTTTTATTAAACAATTTATAAACATAACCATTTTCCTGGCTGGAAAATCTTAGTTGACTCATAATGTTGGCATAGTTAAATAAATTAATTTTCAACGTCGTCATCAAAACTAGAAAATAATTAGTGACTAGGAACACATACGTAAGTCTCCCATTTCCTATTTACTAATTAAATTAATACGTGATTATACGCTCTTCGTGACCCAGCAATCGTCTATGATCGTTATCGGAGTTGGACACTCATTATGAGTTTATGTACCGACCACATTATCAATAATTAGCACAAATAGGAACTTTACAAAAGGATGTCTGATGTGATGTATTTATTTACAGTGTTACGCAATAGGTTACCTAAATGTAAGATCTTAATTGGTCGTGATCGTGATTTATTAATTTATCTAGGTACTCAAATCTTCTGATGATGGAGGTACGTAATAGTATCTAGATACAAATCAGCTTGTTAGCTATCCTGAAACAGCTGAAAGTAAGGAAGATATGCATACAAAGTTAAGAAGACCACATATTGGAAAACGTAGTGTAGGTACAAACGTACTTTCAGTGGCAAGGTGGAGCGACGGTATCGTCAGAGTATCTCTTCCCTTGCAGTTATGCCACCTGGCAATTGGCAGTGAAATTAGTGAATTGGCAGCTGAAGACAGTGCTCATTTAGCTTGATCGATTATTTATCGGTCCAGGATAAGTAGTACCTAGGTCATCTAGCTAGATAAGACATAGGTATCTCAACGAGTTGGATAATAACAACAGTTGGTATGAATAACTGACAGTTGGTCTTTTAAAAAAAATACATACAGACGAACATAGAACCTAATCCATTTTGGAAAAGAGTAGGTCTGTAATCTGAAAATTCTTTAAGAATCGGCAACGCATCATTAGCTCCTATGAAGTTGCAAATGTTCATAGGGCACCATCATGCACTATCAGGCGGACCGTCAGCTTGTTTGTTCACTATTAGCGTTAAAAAATAATCTAGACTACCAAGATCGAAAGCCGGAGAGCTGATTTGCATTACTTACCCATATATGTTATCAACACCAATATGCGGAAGTCAGTTTGTATATTTGTTTGTTTGGGACTTCATCATGGTCAAACGGCTGGAGCGATTTAGCTGAAATTTTTCGCAGGGATAGGCAGTATTATGGATTAGGCTATAGAATACTTTTTCACGCAGGCAAAGCCCCGGGGCACAGCTAGTCCTAATGAATGCATGCACTATTTAAATACGAATAAGTTTCGTATGCTTATTTCAAGACTGCATAAAGATGGTGTCCGTTGAAAACGAATCGTAGTCCATAATATTAGACACGTAGAGGCTTTGCTTAAGGTCTAGATAACGTTTTAACTACGATCAGTACTGTATAAACTGTATTTTCTCACCGCAGAACACTACATTCATTCAGCAGGTCGACATTGTTTCGTGGCATATTTAATTTTTATGGTGATTTGTCGAGGCAAAACGCGATGATAACAGTTTATAGTTGTTTGCAAATAGCGAAGATGGAGTGTAATAATGAATTAATGTCAGTAATTTAGGCAATACCTACGCACAAAGCGAACCAGAGTATTGATAAGAACCTAGGACGATGGCGTGGTTAGGAAAGTTTTCTTTTAAATATCTTATAGGCTAGCGTTTGACTACTCTCTCGCCTGGTGGTAAGCGATGATGTTTTGAAGATGGTGAACACGGTAGGCCTACAATATATATATAGCCAATACATGGATCGCCATCAGGCCGCTACTTTTCTTGTAGCCTTATAGGATCACTTTGTTGTCCATCTGTCTCTCCGTCTGTATGTCTGTCTGCCTGTCTGTCCATCTGTCAAGACCCTTTTTCTCAGAAACGCGTAAAGATATAAAGTTGAAACTTATAACAAATACTCGGATCTACGGTATCTTTCGGCTGAGAAAAAATCAAACTTGTAAGTCAATGCGATCAAAAGATAAGTATGACTGTGTATGTCGCACATTTTCGCATATTGTGATTAAAATTATTTTTTTTTTTAGCGCATTAAAACCCCTATGGAACTTTTTGTTGACCTATCTAGAATCATGATATTTGGCATGAAGCAAGGTCTTGAAGCATTTATAAAGGGAAAAAATCTGAAAACCGTAAATATGTAACTTAATTATAAAAAAGCGAATTTACTAATACAAACTTATTATTTGCGGTTGGTGAATGAACAGTTTCTTGGTATCGGTCTATGAATCGAACTGCAAAGTTAAGTTTGTTTTGACACGTTTGTACGGAAGCCTCAGTGCGCGCGAGTCCAACTCGCACTTGGCCGGATTTTATTTACGAATACGAGTTCTACCGTGGCACCAGCGCTGCAGAAACAGCTTGAAGAGTCAATTATGTGTATGGGTAAACTACTGTGTAATGCCGAAACACCGTAAGGTTATAGCGCCAGATTTTCTCCTTGATGGTTTGGTGGTTAGCTACTTTTTAGTACCAAGTCAGGCTGAATATCAATAGAATGCTGCTGACACCTGTGGAAATACATATACATAGTAGACTATAAGACAATTAATACTCCAAAACCTAAGTACATTGAATCAAAATGAGTCAAAGCATGTGACTATTATCTGGCGATAATCTTTGGTCATATAGACCTGATTCTGCGAAAGAAAATATTTTCTTACAAAACTGTGAAGATAACAGCGGCGAATGCAGCATACCTTCAATTTGAATAAGAGCGTAGAACATATTTAATTAACGTTCACGTAGGAAGCGGCTTAACGTTAATCTAAGAGCAAATCTCGTTGGTATCTTAGAATTGGTTCATAATGTTATCAGTGAGCACAAATATTAGCTATGTTGTCGTTAGTAGCTCCGACCTTGCCGCACCACGAATCCATATATTAAACTGATACAACTTTCTGCAAACAATTACCTATTGTTATTTAAAAGAGAGTTTGTTTAGAGCACATGACACAAACGTGATGATGCATGCTACACTAACAGAGTATATAATGCGCCTATATACGTACTTATTCATAATGCGGACTAATATCTTTACAAAAGGTATGCAAAACAGGAAACTGCGACAGCCTATAACTTTAATGTGCAGAACTAAAATAAACGGAACTGTATTTAGTAGTTATTTGCAGTTGAAACCGAGTAATTTTTCTCAAATATCAATAAGTTTATTATGCGGACAGACAGACAGACGGACAACAAAGTAATCTTATAAGTGTTCCATTTTTAGGGTTCGGTTTTTAGGTAGGTACCTCAAAAGGTAAATAAACTTGCCAAGTGCAAGTCGGGCTCGCACTCGTAGGGTTCCGTACCACACTACAGTATTTTATAAGATCGAGCAAAAAATACCACTATCATTATTCGCCGGCAAAAAATAATAATAAATAAACATTTCGTTTCTTATAACGCCATCTAACGTCTAACAAAGGTGTTAGGAATCGACATTTCAATATAACGCCAACTATGGGACGTTTACCTAACTAAGCGTTCATAGATGGCGTGAAATTCCGAAAAAAAACACGTTTCTTGTATGGGGACCCTCTAATATCTTTAGCTTTATTCTGTTTTTAGTATTTGTTGTTATAGCGGCAACAGAATAACATCATCTGTGAAAATTTCAACTGTCTAACTATCACGGTATATGAGATACAGCTTGGTGACAGACGGACAGACAGACAGACAGACAGACGGACAGCGGAGTCTCAGTAATAGGGTTCCGTTGGTGCCCTTTGGGTACGAAACCCTAAAAAAGGAACCCTTATAAGATCACTTTCTTGTCCGTCTCCCTGTCTGTCTGTCCGTGTGTCACCACCGATTTTCTCAGGAATGGATGGACCTAGCAAGTTGAAATTTATGCCAGATACTGAGCCCCTATTAGGTGTATAAATCAGGTCCTGAGTCAACACGATAAAAAGATATGGGCAAAATTAGATTTTCGCAAAAACTTGTAAGTAAAAATGAAATTTGGCAAGAAGCAAGGTCTTACAGCACAATATAGGAAAAATTCTAAAAAATAAAAAAAAGTTGAAAATGATAGGGTGTCCCCATACATACATAGTTTCTCCAATTAAGATAAGCCTCTGAGATATATGAGCGTTCATATAATTTACAGGTCTAGCTTAATTGGTCCCAACCAACGTTGGTACGGAAGCCTCGGTGGGCGAGTCTAACTCGACTTAGCCGGTTTTTATTTTATTCCTTTTAAGGTAAGGGCCCTAAAAAGTGTTACCTACATCAATTTTTTTTAGGGTTCCGTACCCTGTAAGGAAAAAAGGATTTGTTTTTGTTGTCCGTCTGTATGTCTGTCTGTCCGTTTGTCTGTACGTTAGACTTGCCGTAGACACGAAAATTAAGACGTCTTTGTCAAAATGTTTTTTGTAAAATTGCAGGTAAACAAACATGCTTTACGAGTTTAATAATGTCTTTAGATATACCTCCAATCGTAAATTCTACTCACGTTCAACGTGCAACGAACATACTGCGTATGGGTTTATTAGTGCCAAGTATAATATACTCGTAGAGCCCACATCGTACATTTCTAGCGTACTGCCATCGACCGCATCTTCACTTACCAACAAGTGGGACAGTGGTTAAACGCTAGCATTATATTAAAAAAATAAACACTTGCGATAGATGAAATTATACGTATAATATGTACAGTGCCACAAGTATAACTTGGCGGTGGTGGTTTTTGGAACTAATTCTTTTAATTGAAACTGTGAGTTTGACGTTTGAGAGATTACCGCGACATTATTGTTGATAAATCTGCTACATTAAAATAGTTCAATAATGCTAAAAGTAATTAAAAGTGGTTTAAGAGAAACTGTTATCAAAGTACAAAGTAAAAGCACAGTGGCGCACAGGCACGCCAAGTTATACTTGCCGGACTGTAGGTACCTACGTAGTACGTAATTAGCAGCTAGTCTTTTTCTTCTAAAGATCGTAAAATGAATACTTTCCTGTTCTCAGTTCAGGGGTGGCTACGGACTGCCCGACTCTAGACAATGGAGACAGCTACACACAGTCAGAGTTCTTGTCGAGACTTGCAAACGAATGCCGCTACGACCGGCTCCTACTACCCACCTACCTTACTGGAGAAACGGTCTATGTGCATGCCAGTGCATACGTTTACTTCATCCAGCCTGCTGAAGCTCATGACTTGGTGAGTTGCATTCAACCCAAATCTTTTATTGTTTCTAATCTGAAGTATAAAACGGTGTGTAAAGTAGTATTTTCTTTTTACTGGACTACGTCAAAGCCACTTCACGTACCTATGCTATTACAGACTGACTTTTAGTACAGACAAGTCTGGTTGATAATGACGATGCTAATGGAATCATCATCATCATCATTAACAGCCAGTATTTGTCCACTGCTGGACATAGTCCTCTCCTATGGCACGCCACTGAGCTTGATATTCAGCTCTTTGTTTCCAACCGCTGCCAGCCAGCTTGCGTATATCATTGCTCCATCTAGCTGGAGGGCCTCCTATACTTCTTTTACCGAGCCGTGGTCTCCACTATAGAACACGTCTACCCCAACGGTTATCGGTTCTGCGACGGAATCCTTTGAGCTATGTTGATAACTTTGGTATGGATGGATTTTATGGAACCATAGATGCGTTTTATATTATGTTCTGTGTTTTGTTCGACTGTGTGGCTCATACCAAGTCGATCTTGCTTTTGTTAGCCACTTCAATTATTTAACCACCTATTTCAGAACTTCAAGTTGCATTTCCTTCTTCAACTGCGATGGACAGACCCTCGGTTAGCGTACACCTTATACTCGCCGGAGCGTTCAAAGATCATAGGCGAGAGTGACTTACGACAGAGAATATGGGTCCCTCACTTGTACATGTCTAACGAGCAGTCATCCAGCTTGATGGGAACAGACAGTAAGGATGTCCTGATATCGATAGCACCTGATGGAGAGGTGCTGTTCAGTCGGAGAATGCAGGCAGTACTCTACTGCTGGATGAACTTGCAAAAGTTTCCTTTTGACGACCAAACCTGTTCTATGAATTTGGAAAGCTGTAAGTCACTTTAACTTTTATTTTTTAATAACGTTATTATATCTTTATTGTAGATAAGATCGTTTAAAAAACTCAAAACAACCGACTTCAATGCCGCGCTATTAATTTTCAGTACCAATTTTGAGGTGTTTATCTCCATATCTCTGGAGATACTCATCAGACCTCAATAAAATTACCATGGTACCACACTTGGGATATCTCCTTTCTAACAAAAAAAGAATAATCAAAATCGGTTCATAAACGACGAAGTTATCCGCGGACAAACATATAAAAAAAAACATATATACGGTCGAATTGAGAAACCTCCTCCTTTTTTTGTATTTCTGTTGCCGCTATAACAACAAATACTAAGAACAGAACAATAATCAAAATTAAAGAAAAGTTTAAAAAAAGTTTTTTACGATAGCGCAGCGCCACCTATCTAGCATCAAAGATGGCTTCTTTACCTTAATCTGAATCTCGGAAGCGGCTCCAACGATTAAATAAAATTAAGTATACCTACTGGGGATTTCGGGGGCGATAAATCGATCTAGCTAGGAGTAATTTTCAGAAAATGTTGTTTTATTCTTGTTTTCAATAATCAACTTTATTGATAATCAACTTAAAATATGACTTTTCCCGACATCTATTGGCGAGTAGAAGTACTGTTTCAGTAAAGCAGTTAGTTGCTCTCAATAAAAAAAAATAGTATTAATATTCGTCAATAGATGTCGGGAAGAATCATATTTGTCTGTTTAAGTGGCAAAAAATACCGAGCCGGTCAACCAGATATTTAATAATATTAATTACTACAATTACTATTTAAGAGTGTAATTGGTATGGCGCCAACAGTCTTCAATAAAATTCCTAAATCTTTAAAGGACATGGACAATATTATGTTTAAAAATAGGCTAAAACAATTTTTAATTCAGAAATGTTATTATGGTATTGACGATTTTTTAAGTGACAAATTATAATCATTATTATTATTTACATGACATTGTGCTGTATCCTTTTAATTTTATAATTCAATTTAGTTTATAAGAATGACCAGTGTAATATGTATTTAAATTTGGATTATATGTAGTGAGTAAAGCAGCGCCATCTGCAAAGTTTGCACGCCTGTTAAGGCAAAACATGACGATCGTTTGAATATTTTGTCACAACTTTTTGTTATACGCATGTTTTACGCAAATAAAATATCTTTATCTTTATCTTATCTTTATTACTACTATTACTACTATATAATACTATTCTACCTTTGTGTTAACGTTTACTTAGTTGGTGTTAGAAGTTCGTTAGAAATTCGATAGATGGCGTTCGGAACCCTCCGTGTGCGGGACAAAAGTCTGACTCGCACTTGGCCAGTTTTATTTATGTGTGTTCACCGATTACTCAAAGGTGCCTGAACAGATTTGGAATTTTGTTTTTTTTCCCAGGTGGTCCTATTTAAATTTTAACGAAATCAGTCGAGCCGTTTTTAATATATCAATATTTGTATTACGATGCATTTGTATGCCTTGATGACATGCTACTAACTACTGGCTACTTTGACTAGCGCGACGTTTGAAGTCGGTTCTTTTACTTTTTTAAACGATCTAAAGTTATTTATCTATTCTTACGTAATTATTATCAACTACAACATTATTTTATTTATTATATTTCCATTTAGTCATTCATAATATAAAATTATTTCATTCATAGTTACCTACTTAATATGACTTATAACTACATAGTTTAGACCATGTTCAGCTTGAGTGCTAGGTTTGCGATATTGTGACTCAGTGCAAAATTATTGACCAACCACAAAGGGTCGTTAGTAATGATATTCAAACTTTGTTAACATTTTACCTCTCCGTCTTGGACGGTGACACATATATTTTCACTACTTCAATATCGTCTACGTCTCTAAGTATATGTTAATTCATAGTTGATTGATTTGTATAAGGTCCTTATGATTTTCCTTTCTATGTACTTGCAGGGAAATACAATGCTTCTATTCTGAGGCTAATGTGGGAAAAGGACAGTCCCGTGCGTCTGTCAACGGAACTTCATTTGACGGAGTACTCTCTCATGGATTTTTGGACGAACGAGTCAGTGGTGCGCGGCGACATCATGAACATGCGCCTCGGGGGAGGTAGATGTAAATGTCCTTTATATTCGTTTGTGCCGTCTAAACTTTGCTTTAAAAACAATCTATGGGTACATGCAATAACTTCTTTTTTTTTGTAGCTGGTAACTACAGTGCCCTGCAGTTCACGTTCAAACTGGGCCGCGAAGTGGGCTACTACCTCATGGATTATTTCATTCCATCCATGATGATAGTGGCGATGTCATGGGTCACTTTCTGGTTGCAGGCCGACGCTGCAGCTCCTCGGATCACTTTAGGTAAGACTTAGAACCTAGACTTATAGAACCACACGAAACAGACCTGATATCTTACCTTTCTGACGTAACCAAAACCTGTTGTAATTAATCACACACGCTTCTGGGTTCGTTCGCAGATAAATCAAAGTTCTTCGAAACACGCATAAATCGTGTCTGCGTTAAACAGTTCCACTCATACGTTTCTGTAGCTATCTTTTACAAAATAGTTCTTATCTATCGATTTTAATTTCAGGCACGAGCACGATGTTGTCATTCATCACGCTGGCGTCATCGCAGGCCAAGACTCTGCCGAAAGTGTCCTACATCAAGGCCAGCGAGATCTGGTTCCTGGCGTGTACAGGATTCATTTTCTCCGCGCTGGTGGAGTTTGCCTTTGTTAATACTATTTGGCGTAGAAAGTAAGTATTTCGCTGCTTGCCTTGAATATCTTTGCTGAAACTATATCCCTAGTATATGCCGAAACAGCGCTCGCTCATTATGTCAATGATAGAGCTCATTATGTCAGATAAATAAGGTAGTTAGTTAAACATAGGAGACTCCAGGGGAGAGAGATTTTAAGAAATCCGGAAAGAGAAGGCTATGGAGGAGATCGTTGCCCTGTAGTGGGTCGCAATAGTTTAGGAAAAAAAAGTAAGGTGAAAATATGCACTGATATAGGCCGATCCATATCGATAGCATATTCTTGAGGAAGGTTGTTATTATACCTAATGGATGACGTAAAGTAAAACAAAGTGGGAAAACTAGTTCGTACATAAACTGTGGTATAAGATAAGGAAAGATTGATGATATCGGCTTCTTGGGTAAACTCAAGCTACTGTTTGATGTTAAACAATCATAAAAGGTCTACAGACCAACGCGAAGATATATTGCCAAATTACCTCGAAAAATATTTCCTCATTTTTTATCTTCTATACAAAGTATGTATAGTAGACACCTACTTGGTACCGCTACATAGCTGGGTACTATATCTACTGATATTATTCATAAACGTTTGTTAGTACGAGTCGAGTATACATTTACAGTAGGAATCTAGGTAGTAAAATCGACTGTGAATGCGCAAGTGTCTTTGGAAGAATGCAAGTAAATCCTGAAAACAAAACGACGAATATTGACGCATTTTGACACCCACCCTATGAATTCAATTAAAAAAGGATTAAAAAGGAAAGAAAATTAAATACACAACACCAAATAAAACCTAAAGTAACATACAAATTAAAATCCCTGACTGAAACACATTTTGTAATATAACGTTCAAAGGTCGGTGGATTGAAACTCACATAATAAGCAAGTCCATAAACCAATCTTCCAGGAAAGCAGTGAGCCTCAAGAAGGTCAACAGCAAATACATCCTGAAGAGCACGCTGACGCCGCGGCTGGCACGTAAAGAGCTGCAGAAGGAGCTGGAGGAGTCATCCCCGCAGCTCACCAAGTCGCGGTCCTGTTCCTCTCTCCAGCAGGACCCCAACCACGACCCGGCCGGGCCCGGGTACAACAACTACCTCACTGTGCACGTGAGTAACTACATACAACACTACTTTTTAAGAGATTCGTGCGAGGTTGCTGTACCCTTAGTACGAGTTTTTACACCAAACTCGATATCCTATATCGAACAAACTTTGTATGAAAAATTGTACAGCGCCTCTACTGGTTACTACACTTCACTAAATTTAGACCAATCAGGGAGCCAGAATAACTCGAAAACTATGTGAGATCTGTCAAAAGCGTTTACGATGAAAACTGGTACTAAGGGTACTACTGATTCTCAATAATTCGAAAACCTATTCGGATTCGGAACCTTATTTTTAATTTTTAATATTGATAAATACGTGAGCTATTTTGTCGCAAAAACCTTTTTCGAATTTAAATATCAAAAGTAACCGATCGGAGCAGTGTGAATTGCAAAAATCCAAGTCGAAGTAAAGGCAGTTTATGAATTCGAATTTGCTTTTGAATGATTGAGTATAACCCTGCAGGAGGGTAATATCTAGGAACCCGTTACCTATTAAGTAAGTAACGGTAGTTATACTGTTATACTGTGTATACTATATATATATAAGTTATATAATAAAATGACAATAAAGATTTTTTACTATTGCCGATATACAACACATAATTTGTTACAATAATAAAAGTAAATAAAAAGTTAGTCAAAGACAAAAATAATGGATGTATTAGAGAAGAATGTGGAGCAGAACTTCTCAACGAGCAACTTATATGCTCAAGAGCTTCCATTATTAATATTAAATGCCAAAAAAATAATAATTTCAAAGTTATAATACAAAAAAATTGCCTTATTATAAAATGAGATAACCATTAAAATAACCCAGTGGATCTATCTATGTAGATCTAAAGCAATCATCTCCAATAATGCCACTGTAAACGTAAAAATGTCGGTCAGCTTAAATACACTAAGATAACAGTGTCGTTGTATTGAAATAAAGATTTGAGATTCTTGAAACAGATCTTCTAAGAATAACTCTCCTAAGTACTAAGGTAAACTTTGTTCACAAATTAGTCATAATGTTTTGTTTTACTTGCGAAGATATTGAAGTTCATATAGTCTACTTAGGTATAACCACAGTTTTACAAGTATAACTTACAGTTAACTATTACATAGTCTCGAGTTCAGCTTTTGTTGAGACATAGTACTAATCCCCCTTATCACGAACCTTAACAGTTGATCATTGAATGAACGAAATTAGTTAAGGCCGCTATATTTCAGCGCAGTAGGTATTTAGCGATACCTCCGTCCGTCAAATCACGTAGCGGAAAACTGTCAGCCAGCTAGCAAAAGTGACACAGGTCCTACCTCGAAGACGCCTCGCGGGCTACTGACTGAAGTGAGGCGCACTGGCCACTTTGTTACTGTTAATATTGTTTAGAAAACAATAAGGACTGTTTTGAAAAAACTATCCATTTAATTTCCTTTTAAACTTCATTTCCTATTTTTTGGCATATTTTTTGTGAGTCAGAGTTTAATGTACTTTAAGTAATACAAAAAAAAAAGATTTATATTTCTTTGTTTTCGTATTTTTTTATGATCGTGTGAAGTCGTAAATATCGTGTTTTGAACCATTAAATAATCAAGAATGTTTCTTGAACTACATCATATGTTTTTTCTGCTCAAAACAAATAATATTTAATTGTTTGCTGTTCAATCAAAAACTTGTCTATTTAGAATAATTAAGCCTTAAATCAAGGGGACGCAGCTAATGCTATACAGGCTGTATAGCTTCATATTTGTCATTTTAATAACAGCCAAACTACGAAATAAGCCCCCTAATAATAATATTCAGAAAATGCCGCAGGAATTATGCACTTAGATAATTATTTTCTTGTGACCAAGAGCAAAAATCTCACGAATTTAAACTGCAGCCATGTGATATCGTTGAAAGATGAGCGCATTTACCTCTTCGTACGCTACACAGGCGGCGTCGAGGCGTAGCGATTGAACTGTACGGTTATAGCCCGGCAATCTCGTGCGCGACCGTCCCGCGGGGTGACAGACGGTGGCGGGACGAGGTAGCGGCTATTCCAGCACACGACTACGAAGTAACTATTATATAATCTGTGGCACGGCTACACACGCTTCCCTTCCCCGCTACACCACCCGCTACCCGCTGACATCTTGGGAACCTCGTCCCCGCCACCGTCTGACACCCAGCGGGACGGTCGCGCACGAGATTGCCGGACTATAGTCAGGAATCGCTCACGCGCTACGGCTATAGGTACGTAGGTGAAGTGGGTAGAGCTACACATATACGTTTAGCCATGTGATTTGCTTGAACAACACTTTCGATTTGATACGTTTATTACGACATTCCTGATACACATCAATATTATCGTAAAGCTACGAATGCTACGATTTCAGGCACATCCACAGAATGAATAATAAATAGTACAAGGACAGCGTAGCTGTGCACTGTAATGGACAGAGTTCTTTACATTATTTTTAATGCATAGCACTATTTGCTGCACTAGTCAGCGATTATATTTTGATATTACACACTAACCGCTGACTAATGTTTTCGTAACCGCTGTTTGTATAGATTTTTATGATTCAAGATTATTTAAACTTTAGGTCTATGATGTAGTAATTATCAGGTCTTAGCGTACTTATTATAATATGACACACAATACCTTTATTGCAGCGAAATGCGAAATGTGTCATAATGTTATCAAATGTATATTGCAATTATTTAATTAAAGTAACGACATTGTTTATTGTTTCACTGCTTCTGTGGAAAAGTAAGGTAAATACACTGGCAGCTACATAATAATTATGTAAGCTTGTCAATTAACTCGTTACGTTGTGCAAAGTTACTAAATACGTGGCTAGAATAATAGTTTACTTAATCCGTACAAATAATATTATTTTACAAAGTTCTTAAGTTATAGTTATGTTCGCGTAGTTTGCCATATGTAATGTCTATTATGACCTCTCATTTGTATGGTTCCCAATATTGACACTGAACTTAGTTATCGTAATCACACATTCGTATATTTATGTTAGAATTTGAGCAAGCATTCTCCTTTCATAGAGCCGTCATGGAGTGCATCTTATGAAATAGGAATGTGTCTACCGATTGTTATAATATTTACTAGTTTTTAACCGACTTCAGAAAAAGGAGGAGGTTTCTCAATTCGACCGTATATATGTTTTTTTTTTAATTTTATGTGTGTTCGTGGATAACTTCGTCGTTTATGAACCGATTCTGATTATTATTATTTTGTTTGAAAGGAGATATCCCAAGTGTGGTACCATGGTAATTTTATCGAGGTCTGATAAGTATCTCCAGAGATATGGAGATAAACACCTCAAAATTGGTACTGAAAATTAATAGCGCTGTATTGAAGTTGGTTATTTTTTTAAGTTTTTTAAACGATCTTATTGACTTGTTCTTTATTAGTTCACTCTACTTTTTAGTATTGCTAGTTTACTCAGATTGAGATTGCGCCTGAATTGTTTTCAAGATCGATTCATTAAAGGAAGTTCAATAAATTGGACGGGCAGAGTAGTTCCTGTGGTTAGTAGTGCTTTGCTAAAAATGAAATACCGCCAGTGTTGAACCCGTCACCTGTAATGACTAACTATTTATTTTTCAGTAGCGTAAAGTTGTATTAAATATATCTAGCAAACGTGTACTTCACGTACGCATACAATTTATTCATGCATTCAGATTATTTTAATGGACTTTTTAACGTACCTTCTACTTACCTTCAAAAATCATGAACAGGGTGGTCTTTTAGTAAATTTCATCAAGATCTCATTTAACACCTTAAATAATGGTAATTGTGTAAAAAAAAAGAAAATTGCTACTGAAAATTACTTGCGCGACATGAGTAAGTAGGTAGTCTTTTTTTAAAATATATCTTATAGGCTAGCGTTTCACTATCTCAACTGTTAGTAAGTGATGATGCAGGCGAAGATGGTAAGCACGCTAGGCCTAGAATGGGAATAGTCGGTTCTATTTAAAATGTATAAGATATAATTGTATTAATAATACCTACCCATAATACGCATCTAATTTTCCAGAGCTTCCCGTCTGCCATGAACTTGCCAACGATCACGACGCAGAGCTACGACGACCTGACCAAGCCGCGTGGCAACGGCAGCGACGGATCAGACGAGCCCATCCCCAAACATCACACCTGGACTACTATGACCCCGCAGGAGATTGCCACGTGGATCGACAAGCGTTCCCGTCTCCTTTTCCCCCTTATGTTTGTCTTCTTCAATATCATTTACTGGACCTTTGTGTACTGTCTGTAGTTCCATTCGTATTTTTCGAACAAGCTAACTATACTTTATCGAAGAGAAATTTGAAGAGTGATCCTAGAACATCACATCTGGCCTGCGATTTCACGATACGGGAGCCAGGTGTTTGTAGGATTTCCTTTGTTTTTTTCGTACTTATATAGTGATAAATCAAGGATGATAAATATCATTGAAAAATCATCAGCTCGAGATTGCATCGATACGCGTTCTAGAATAATTTTCCCAATTTTATTTATATTGTTTGTAGTTCTATTTTGGATTTTTATTCGATATTTATGAAACCAGTTTGAATAGGTATAAGCTAAACATTGTTAAATGATTATTAACATTAGCTATATTAGAGCAATGCCGATTTTTCAGATTTTTTTAAAATATTTATTATTAGTTATATGATATATGATAAGTCTAGAATCTTTATATTAATACATATATATATATATATATATATATAATTTAATCCTTATTATTCGTTCGAAGTAGGTATATTTTATTGTAATTCCTTTATAAATATGGATTAAGTATATGTAAACCTTTAGCTGTAAGAGTCATCATCACAATACGTGATTAATAAGTAAGGTCGTTGTATCTTGCCGACTAACAGTCGCTATTATAAATATTAAAAAAATGAGTCAAAATAAATAATATTACTTTGTTATAGTTACGTCTTAGATAAGATTTAATCAAACATTTGGTTAATATTTGAAAGAGATTATTAAATATACCTATTATTTTTTGTTATTTAATACATTGTTATGGTTTATTAAAGATAATATGAAAATTATTTATGTTCTTACTGTTTTAAGCTAAAACTTACATATATTATTTTCATATCATTTATGTCATCTCCACCTATGGACATAAAGCAAATTATAAAATAATTCTTCAACCATAAAGACATAATTTTTAGTACTATTACAAATTACAATGATAAGTATAATATATAATATAATAACTCAAACTAAAATAAAATTAAGCAAGTTGATGATTAAAACTATATCAATGATTTAGGGCTAAGAAACATATTTCTATTGTTTTTAAAATGTATATACCTAAGTATACCTACCTACAAATTATACATGTAAGGTTCCTGTGAAATGTTGCTCACGCTACGCAAGGCGTATTGCAAGAGATGAGTGAATGGAATTGAAATGAATTTATTTTAGCTTGTGGTCCTACAGTCTGTGACGTGCATAATCAATAATTTTACTAACACGTCCATGAAGGTTTCTATTTTTTCCTGTAAAATCTACTACAATATAATGTTGTAATTTATTGACGGGGATTTATATAGGGCCCACGCCTAACGAACAACCACAGAATATCGATAATCGGTTTGAGATAACATTAATAGAAATACATATATTTTTTTGTAAATATTAGGCAGGCCACATACATCCGCATCGGATTTCCGTTTCGAAATTTCGAACGCAGTAAATCCTACCTATCCTATGATGATACCTATTTTGCTATAAACACATAACGTACCTATTATTTTTTTTAAATCCTGGCGTTCGAGAGGTCGGGAGATCGATCCCCACCTATTCCACTATTGACGTGAACCTACTCCACAAAAGCATATTTAGCTTTGAAGGGTTAACAAGACTTCAAGACCTTCTGGTAATGTGCAACCCACATTGCTAGTACCTAAGCTTTATAAAAATTTTAAAAATTTTGTTATACAAACTAATTTAATTTTAGTTCGCAATATCTCTTAATAACTTGTTGCATAGCGTTTTGATTGGCGTCCCAAAGTGCGAAACAAAACGAACAGTTGTTAGTTTGATTTTTTAATTAAAATCACTTTGAATGCCACTTTGCGATACATTGAGGTACTATTTACAAGCACAACGGTGAAACGACTTCGGCTCCATCTAGTTCCGTTTTTCAACAACAATGACGTTGTCACGCTATGTTGTCTGATTGGCGTTCACTTTCTCGTCAATAAATGCCTAATTTTATATTTGTAAGTACTAAAAAATAATAATGATTCTTAATATTTTATAAAAAATATATTTATTTATCAATACTTCCATACCATGATTGGTAAATAGTAATTAGAAACTTTACTCTATCCGATGTATTTATTGTAGAAACAAGATAAATAAATATATATAAATCTTTTAATGTAGATAAGGTAAGTTATAGAACAAAAGATATGAACGAGTTATTTACATAAATATCAAACATTGAGTTGATTCTTATGTCCGATAAGTCACATTGTAAACTACTTATTTCCCATATTTAAGAATAGAATACCATGTTTGTTAAGATAATAATATATCATAGTAGTTAAGAACAAACCGCAAAACTAAACGTTGTATTATTATTAGAAAATTATTGTGATTATCCTTGTGATGGTTATTTCAAAGTGCCTATAAAACGTAACTTAGTTATTTATCGATGTAGAAAATGAGATTAGGTATTTCATAAGTGATTGTATCTATATCCTTTACGATATGAATAAAACAAAAATGATTATAACGCATTTTATTTATTTGTACAAACTTAGCAACATATAACGAAGCATCACAATAAATCACAAATGACTAGACAAATTATACCGTGTTCTACACGAAATTTCAAAGATCTACAACACAATGAATATGTTATACAATAAAACGTTGTCACAAAAAATGTTACCCTTCCTCCTTTGAGAAAGTATAACCCCTTTCACTATTTACTCGATCTCGCCTACTCCTCATAAAGCACATCGTACTCGATCGATGCCTACCTCACGTAAATCATCCAAAAGGTGTGAAAACCACCAACTGATTGGTAACAGACACGCATGCAATCTTCAGTAATTCTATACGAATACAATCTTCACCAATACAAAGATCCTAATCAGAAATTGTTGGAATAGGTAAGTTACGTTCGTTTCATACTTTATCTTTCGTAATTTTTTTAATAGCGCCATCTAGTTACGCCATCCTTGTTATTTATCTATGTAAATTTCATAATAATTACTTTGCATCGGTATTTAAACAATGCGTATATAAGAAAGAAATATTTATTACTGGTTTTTAAAACAGTGAAAAACGTAAATTTATATTCTAATGCATGTCATGTGGAGATTCAAGTAGTGGCGCCATCTAGTGTTACGCCGTACGTACATTTCACAATTTCTATATTGAATCGATAGGATATTTAGCCGCGAATTCATACACATTTAAGATATTTCCATTTTCGAAAACCACGATCATCGTGTAAGAAGGTAAGTATCCAGTAACGTTACGTATAGCTTCAAGCGCCCGACTCATCTCGCCCTCTGGGCGCGGCCATCACGAGGCTGTCATCGCTTGAATATCGCTTCAGAGTAGCGGCACTTGCTTGACTGTGGACAAAATCTCATATTAGTAGAAGTATTTTTAAGAATGTTTTAATATTATGTTTGTCCCGTCTACAAAGATTGACAATTAAAAGCCCTAAATGAGAATGAGCATCGCTATGGGTAGAATAAATACAAATCTTAGTATACCTACCTCCTCGAGTTTCGTTAGAAAAATAAAATATACTTATTGCATTTTCTGAAAAAGAGTTAGAATATGATTATTATAATGTAACATTTTATATTACTCGTACTTTTTTATTGTCGGCAAAGTATATATCTATCTGGCAGATGAGTAGCTAGATAGAAGAATTAAAAACATTTGTATAGGCAAAAACATTATACCTAACAACAATACACATGTCAAATAACAAATAACGTAAAGCTTACTAAGAAAACCACAATAAACGCTAAATAAAAAATATAAATTATGCAGAGATGTGTGTAAGGTAGGCTAAAGGTAGGTACACACATTTGCTGTAGTAAACAGTAGGTACTAGATAGCACGCTTGTTACGTATAGTATAAGAAGGTATAGCCAAATAATGAATAGAATGAATGATTCTTTATTGTACACGGTGTACACCAAATAAAACAAATACAGAAAATATTTCATAACAAAACAATGGACGATTTACGACACGACTATTATCAGGCGCTATATAGAACCGACAATCCTGCGCCTGATAAAATTGTGTTGCATTGTATACAGTAATGTTGGTGTACAAAGTTGAGGACACTCATACAAAATCAACTAGTTTTCTAATAAGATGAGAAGCCTTAATAAATGAAAAACTGGTTGAATTATGTGACTTTATATCGTTACTAGCTGATACCCGCGACTTCGTTTACGTACCAAGAATTTTATCACAGGCTCTGTCAATCAACATTTGTACTTCATTCCCATTATACAAATCTGACTACTGAGGTAGCATCGGTCCAATGAGCCCATAAAATTCGGAAGTCGGAATATCTCGTCCCCGCGATTTAAAAGCAACGAGCTCGATGCGCAGCGACATCTATGATATTTGACGTGAAACTATCAACCGCTGAAGAGGGCGCTTGTACAATCAAATATAAATATGTTATTGTATAGACCTTACAGTTAAGAAATAGATATGTACTTCTTTACCATCGACGTCATAGCAATCTTTACCTTCTACCGCCATATAAAGAGAGAGGGACGGACATAGTCGGCGAGTGGCGACACTGGCGACGACTCCATGCATGTTTGTGCAGTGTGCAATCATTTGTAAAAAGTCCACGATTATCGTGATTTTATTTTCACAAAATGTAGCCTCTGTTCATCATCATGCTATAAAAAAACTGATTTTCAAATTTCAGTAAGGCTGGATCGTCCGTTTATGCGTGATTAGGTAACAAACAGACGGAGTTACTGAGTTGCAAATGTTTTTAGGGTTTCGATCCCATGTCTGTCCGCACTTTACAGGCCTGTATCTGCTTAACCGTAATAGGTACCTACTTGAAATTTTTACGAAGTATGTATTACTATAAGGGATTTAACAACAAATACTAAAAACAAAATAAAATAAAATATTAAAGGGGGTCCGCATGTCGGCAGTTTTTGTTTGAACTTATGAACCATATTAGATAGAGACTTGATATATTTATAAAGTATGTATTACTATGGCCGCAATAAAAACAAATACTAAAAACAGAATAAAGTTAAAAATAAAAGAGGGTCCCCAGCCATACAAGACACGTGTTTTTTCAGGCGTTTCATGCTCAATCTTACAAACCATAACAGCTAGGCTATTCTGTAAGCTATCTCGACAACGGAATCCGCGGTGAGATTTGAATTTCGTATAACGAAATTCAACCGTATTGCGAACGTGATACGATTGAATTTCAAAGTACGAAATTCGAATCTCACCGCGGATTCCGCTGTCGAGATAGCTTACAGAATAGCCTAGCAGATACGAGTTTTGAAATTTGCTCATAGTTTGTATTACAATGGTTGCTATAACATCAAATAATAGAAACTAGATTAAATTAAAAACCAAAAGGGGGTCCCAAGACAAAAAGCTAGATGTATGCATACTAGGCTAATAGACATCGAGGTGTGACATGTAAACCAGAGGCGCCAATCATAAATTGAGTTACGTGCCGAACGGCGCTGCCCTGATAACTAAGAATGCAGTAATTGCAAAATGGCGGTTTCGAGATAAACGCGCGAAAGACATTTTGACATAGTTTTCATGTAAGTACTGCGTAAAACGTTACCTAAAAACATACTTGTAGAGACTTTTTTTAAGATATTATATATATCTTAAAAATATATATAATATGTTATCATGTAAATAAACCCCATTTCTTGAAAAAAGTCAATATCCCAAAAATGTCGATTACTGCAGTTTGAGTTATGAGGGCAGGGCGCGCGATCGGGCTTGATGAGTAGGTACTTACGCTAAACTAAGCGAGATATAGATTCAGCACAGTAGGGCTATTCTGTAAGTTAGTATACCCATCTCGCAAGCGGAATCTGCGGTGAGTTGTACTATGAAATTCAAATCGTAATACTATTGTAATACGGTAGAATTTCGTAATACAAAATTCAAATCTCACCGCTTGCGAGATGCGTAAACTAGCTTACAGAATATCCCTACTGCTTTTTATTTGAACGTAGAGCTAGTACGCGACGCGTCATCTGGTACGTAGTAGAGTAGATATACTTAAATAACGATGTAGGTAAAGATTTAAAGATAAAGACCCACAACATTGTGCTGCCAGTACACCGTAAGGTTATGACGACAGATTTTCTCCTTGATGGTGGATTCATTATTCTGTGATGGTGGTAAGCTACTAAAATATACAGTTACGAGGGTCATTCAACAAGTACGTAGCCTCATCGCCCGATGGCACTGCTATTACAAAAAATTTTTACCACAGTACAGTGCAATGTTTTTGAAGCCTACTGTCAAAGTTTTAAACAATGACCTCTATTAGTTTTGTTTTAATAGCCTTTGAAAGCGAACGTGTCGTTCAGTTCAACAAAAATGGAAAAAGAGCAGTATCGTTCGGTGATTCGGTTTTTATTTCTGGAAGGGAAAGCGCGCAGTGAAATTAAAAATCACTTGGATGCTGTGTACGGTGACTCTTCTCCTTCGATGGCAACCGTCAAGAATTGGTTTAACGAGTTTGCTCGTGGCCGCAAGTCGGTTTTTGATGAGCCACACCCAGGTGCCCCAAAAATGGCTACTACGGAGGAAAACATAAAAAAAATCCACGATCTCGTGTTGGCAGACCGCCGATTGAAGGTTCGCGAGATAGCTGACACTGTGGGCATTACAGAAGGAACGGTGCATCATATTCTCCACGAAGAACTGGGCATGAAAAAGCTGTCAGCGCGATGGATGCCGCGTTTGCTCACACTGGACAACAACCACGACAACGCGCCGGCTCACACCTCTGCCGTCGCCTCTCGTACCTGTATCTAGTCCTGGGTCGCGGTGTGGGCGCGAGGCGCGGCAGGCGCGCGTCGGCCGGCAGCGTGCCGCCGGAGCCCGAGCTCGACCCGCGCCCCGACCCGCTCGACCCGCTCTCGGACCACGTCAGCTCCGACATGCTGCAAACAACACATACAGTTACTGCATACACCCTTTTGGGTGAGGGATATTACGAGAACTGCATTTCAAATATAGATTTAAAAAAAAGAGTGTGTGTACTTATGTACACGCGTTAGAAGTTATACTTCTGTGGCGTATGGAAAAATAAATTATAAGTAAAAAATATTTTTAAAAACAAGCTTTTATCTGGGACAATGAACTAAAATGTTAAAAATAAATTCTAGTAAGTATTTGGCGTGTAGATACTTAATTATATTCTTAAAAGCTTGAAGCACTACCCGTTTTTCAGGCTAGGTAATTACTATACTTCAGTGCCTCAAGCTTTTAAAAATATATAAAAAATATAACAAAGGTGGGGAGAAAAATTTGTCTTCTCAGGAATGTTCTACCCTTCGAGCATTTACCAAAGGAGATGTTAACGCAAGGCGTACCCCTCTGCTGGCCATATAGCCATTTTTGGCAATATGAGCGTGCGTAACTACGCTGTATTTTTAATACTGTGTGCGTGTTTCAAGCTAGTGTGTGTGTTTCAAGCTAGTGTGCGGATCGTTAAAGTGAATGCGTGTTTACCTCGTCCCCCGTAAGTATCGGCAGAAAATTTTTTTTGCGGATTACAACGTTAACTGTTAACCTTCGAGCATTTACCAATGGAGATGACATTGGTAAATGCTCGAAGGTTAAACCGGGCAAAGACTTGTTAGGGTGCAACGTTTTTGAGCATACCTAATAGTTTTTGACATGGCATAACGTCTGGCGAAGATGGCGGCCATATGGCGGCGATTAATGTTAATAATCGCAAATAATACTTTTTAATATTCATTTTGGAATACAACTAGTCCGTGTTATTAAAGTTTTTGGAATTATTGTAATAAAATAGACAATTAATTATCGTGTGCGTTAGATGCTTTTATTGCACAGGGCCATTTTGGACATTGTCCTTTAATACCTTGATGACATCATTTTGACTATGGATATTTTCACTAGCGCGGCATTTGAAGTCAATTTTTAAGGGGTTCCGAACCCAAAGGGTACCAAATGAACACTTTCTGAGACTTTGCTGTGCGTTCGTCCGTCCGTCCGTGTATAGACACACGGACGCACTTTATGTGCGCACTTTACAACGGCCCAGACACGAAATTTTATAGATGCATGTAATTTAATTAAAACTTGTTTTGCACTAAAAAGGTTAAAATAAATTATTTAAAAAAGACCGACTTAATAACCACAAACAGGCACTCAAAAGCGAAAAATAAATTACTTTGTATAATTATTATAAGCGCTACCCACTTATCTATTTGAAGTCGGTGCCAGCCAAGTCTAATAGGTAGTAGATTGATACATGTATCTACCTACTTACTACTATTACATACTTACATAGTATCTATCTACTATCCAATAGACTTGGCTGGCACCGACTTCAAATAGATAAGTGGGTATATTTTACGTTTATAATAATTATATTAAGTCATTTATTTTTCGCTTTTGAGTGCCTATTTGTGGTCAGGAAGTCGGTTTATTATTTTTTTTGAAAAATAATGTATTCTGTGCTCATATTGTTCAGTGGAACCAATTCGGAAGCCGGGTATGGGAAAGTGGGGCTGATTCATACAATGGGCACCTTCATACACTAGAGATATCTGTTGTTAGGCGCGCATTAACTGAACGACTTATGCGTGTACGCGTGACTTACTTATATGTGTGTTGGCTCACGGAGTTTGACAGAAGTCAGTTTGAAACTCGCGACGAGGTGACACGGAACGTGATTCAGCCACGCGTAAGTATTTTTATAACCGCACTTTAGACATCTTTATTTTAATGAAAGCTCGTATCTAGATTATTCAGTACTATATTATTTTAAAGATAATAGTATCAAGTTTGTGAACTGATACGAGAATAATGATATATATGGTTGATTTTTTTATAGGAATATTTTTATTTAATTTTCTTTTGATGGGGTAGGTTCATACAGCAGTAAGCGGGGAACATTCATACATGCATATTCTCTATGTTTAGTATGAGAGTGTATGAGAGTGCCCCGCATGGGGTACATTCATACATTTCTATTCATTATATATTCATGTTGATGATATCATTTTTTTCAAACTTTTATAAAATAGCCTCACATGTGTATTTACACAAATAACATGTTTTTGATCCAAAGTCAGATAGTTAGAGTACTAGTTTTTAATGAATCTATACAGATATTGATACCAGAGAAAATTCTATAAGACGAAATAAAAAACCTGTATGAGGCTGCTCCACCTTCCTACATTTCAACATTTAGTAGGTAAGCATGTATAAGTATAACCTGGTAGAGATGGGTGGCAGGCGGTAGGGCGGCGTGTAGATGTCGTTGGTTTCGGTGTAGGTGGAGGCGTGTATCTCCTGCTGGTATAACTCGTACAGCTGCGACAGCTCCGGCGGCGCGTGAACTCCCAGCTCTGTATTATATGTTATTACAAGATAATTAGAACCATACGAGTAGACGTAGTGTACGAATAAGTTAAAATGCTCCCTTTAAAAAATAAAATTGGGTACCGTTTGTAAAAGAAAAGAGTCCGCTACGCATTCTGGCACCGCTCATCTCTGTTGGAAACACTCACACATTTTCACTACACATCCTTGCTCGGCTCATTTTCTTCGCACATCTCTGGTTGAAACGCTCACACAGTTTCACAGCTTCACTACACATCCTCGCACCGTTTATTTTCTTCGCACACACTTATTGTCAGCAGACAAACGTTCTTGCGCATCACGTTGCTGCAGCGCTAGATAACATGGACACGACTTACATGAGATTATTTTGTTCTATATTTTAATTTGGGTATGTATATCTATATTATACCTACAGTTACGACAAAAGTTGAACATACCATCGAGTGCTCGTCGCTGTCGTGTGATAATCTCATCAGAAAGACGTCGTTGCGCATCACGGCGCTGCAGCGCTAGATCGCGTCGTCGCAGCTCATGGGCCCGTGCTGCTCGCTCGCCCTGCAGCGCTAACTTGTCAGCTTCTAGTTCATGCACGCGGCACACTAGAGCTAGTACCTCACGCTCTGGACCGCTGCTGATACGTGCTGGTAACTCCTGGAAGAAATATAATTAAAGGAATTAAACAAATTCTATTGCTGGATGAAGTAATCAGTCATTAGATGTTCTGTTGTTCTTCAAGTCGTGCCAGCCCCACAGATCGACAAATTTTCTCAGCATATTACCCCTAGATAGGTACTTCTTACTTTATTTTTAAACGAAGCTCGGTATACCTGTTCAAGTTGCGCCCCACGAAGCCGCACTTGCTCCAGTTGCCTCTCGACCGTATCTCGCTCGGTTCTCGCAGACTCCTGTTCCCGCTCGACCGCGGCTAGTTCCGCCCACGCTTGTTCCACGGCCACTTCCGCTTCCGCCCTCTCGCTTCCGCCGGAAAGACCGGTGCCTCCTCTGTAAGAAGAGCTATTCATCTGTCATATTGAGGAGTTTGAAGAGCGTTCATTGAGGTACACGTGAACGATGAGAGCGTTGCAATCGGGTTAAAAGTTCAAAGACGCGTTATGGTAGACTAGCTGTGCCTCACGGCTTCGCCCGCATTAAAAAGTATCCTATAGCCTAATCCATAATACTGGCTATCCCTATGTAAAATTTCACCTACATCGGTCCAGCCGTTTGACCGTGGCGAAGTCCCAAACAAACAAACAAATATACAAACTGACTTTCGCATTTTTGGTATTGGTGTTGATTATTATAAAACAAAGGTTGGAAGATAATTCAAGTACTTACTACATCAGATGAGATTGTGGGCAAACGCTTGCTTATCAACTATAAAAATTAAGTTCAAAAACTAAAACCTGACTACTGAAAAATCACGCTCTAAAAAGAATGAAACAAGAAAATATTCTCATCTGAGATCGCTATGTACAAACTATTCAATATGTATCGTGTATTATATAAACAACTTACTTGTAATAAATATTTTATTGTATTTCATACATATCCTAGTGGTGCTCAGAGGATAGCCTGGATAATATAACGGGGTATATCAAAAATATGTTGTACTAAACCCTATCTTCATTTTAAAATCCCTATTCAACGATACCACACGATGGGGTGAGGTGCAAAAATTTTTTTTATTCCTTGACTTCGTGCCCCTCGAGGGCGCCACATTCAATTTGTTGCGACGTCACATAGCCTATAGGCTTCGCGTTTTATTTGTCTGCTGGTTCTAACCAGCAGACAAATAAAACGCATCCAACGACACCTTATTTATAAAATTACGATAAATAGTTAAGAAGTTATGAGGGAACAGATGAACATACATGCAAACATACATACTTACATACATACATACATACATACATACATACATACTTACATACATACATACCCACATACCAGTCAAAAACATAACCCTCTTTTTTGCTTCGCCGTAGTCGGGTAATAAAAAAAAACTACTTAACTTTTGACAACTGATGGAGAACGTAACTGTATCATGTTTAGTCACATTTCAGGTCAAGTTAAGGTCAAAGTCTAATCCAAGTCATACCCTCAGTAAAAAGGTGGACTTTACTGATGATTTTCAGTGGAATTTTGGTGGGAACGCATATAGCATGTTTTTCAACATTGTGCTTATTCCCTAAGGGACACTCGCACACATTTACCGACACTTAATGGTTAATAATCTACATATATTAAACATTAGGTAACTCGCGGAAGAACACAAGTTTTAGGAAAAAAACTGTCTGTCTTTCCGTCTGTCTGTCTGTTTGTTTGTTTGTTTGTTTAGGATTTCTTCACGGTCAAACGGCTTGACCGATTTTATTGGTCCTTGGAGTCCTCTCTAATGACTTAACTAAAGGTTATGAAGTCATAAAACTGTCAGAGTCATAAAACGTCATAAAACATTTTAGAGGATATTGAGTTCGACCTTAGGTTATCTATAGTGACTTATTAGGTCTTAAAACTGTCAGAGTCATAAAAAGTCGTCGAAATTTTTCGCGCTAGCTACGCTCGCAACCATTCTCCTTATCTACTTTTTTGGAAATATTTCAGGAACTTTTGTTTTAACAGCCTCATGCATCAGACTGAGTGATACATTTAAATAGCATTGTTTTGTATACCAAACCATAATAAAAATTGACTTTAACAACAGAGGATATCGAGTTCGACCTTTGAGTCATCTATAGTGATTTGATTATTTGGTCATAAAACTGTCAGGATCATAAAATACATAAAAAAAGTTCGCGGTCACTTTGCTCGCGCAACTATTCGCCTTATCTACTAATTTTAACCGACTTCAAAAAAAGGAGGAGGTTTCTCAATTCGACCGTATATATATATATATATATATATTTTTTTTTTTAATGTTTGTTCGCGGATAACTTCGTCGTTTATGAACCGATTTCGATTATTCTTTTTTTTGTTCGAAAGGAGATATCCCAAGTGTGGTACCATGGTAATTTTATCAAGGTATGATAAGTATCTCCAGAGATATTGAGATAAACATCTCAAAATTGGTACTGAAAATGAATAGCGCGGCATTGAAGTCGGTTGTTTTTTAGTTTTTAAACGATATTATATAAGAAAGGATTCATTCACTTTTGTGTTTAACAGCCTCATGCATCAGACTGAATTATACATTTAAACAGCACTGTCAACTTGGTATACCTAACCATAATGATTCATGACTTTACCAATAGAGAATATCGACCTTGGAGTTCTCTATAGTGACTTAAATAAAGCCTAGGTTATTAGGTCATAAAACTGTCAGGGTCATAAAAAGTCGTAAAAAATTTTCGCGCTCGCTGCACTCGCGCAACCGTATGTATGCCTTATCTTACTTACTTTGTAGGAAATATTTCATTTTTTTTTGTTTTTTGACAGCCTCAATCTTCATCAAAATCAAGCCTTACATCACAATGAGTCTAACATTTTAAGGCGGCAATAGCCCAATAGATAAGGTGTCGGACTGGCGATCGAGAGGTCGTGAGTTAGATCCCCACCTCACCCAATATACTATTGACGTGAATCCACTCCAGACACAAGCATATTTAACTTAGTTGGAGGGGTTAACAAGAATACTAGTAATGTGCAACCAACATTGCGAGTAATCTTTATAATGACAGAATATAATGACTTTAACAACAGAGGATATTGAGTTCGACCTTAGGGTCATCTAAACTGCCTAATTAGTTAATAAAACTGTCAAAGTAATAAAATGTCGTAAAAAATTAAGCCAGCGAAGCCGCGGGCAGATGCTAGTCTGTCAGGTAAGTACCTACTAGAGCTATCAGGCACCGGTGAAACTGGGCATGAAAGTCATAAAAATTAACTAACCTATAACTCTGCTGCGTGCTAAGCCTCGATCCCGGTACATTGATAGGTTTATACAAGCGATTAAACCTCGCTTCCCAGTGCGATATGGCAGCATGCTGTCTCTCCGCATCCAATGCAAGACCCAACAAATGACTGTCTAATTCCATCAGACGTCGACGCAATCTCATTTGTTGCTTGAAAGTGGACACGATGGCCTCTCGAAGGGATTTAAGGTGCGCTTCGCTTTCTGCCTTGTCTTCTTTCGATGTTTCTTCTAGTTGGAGGTATTCTTCTTTAGGACTGCTGTCAACAAAATTGTGTGAAATTCGCATAAATGTTTTTCCAGGCGTAGATATGATGGTTTACTCAAATGTTTTGAATTGGTAACAGACAAGCCTTTTAACACTATGTAGTAGTACCGGATTTAAAGCGACAATGCGGTCTCAGATGGTGTTGTACTTATTAGAAGTGGACGAGGGAGGTGGACTATTTTTTTTTTCATATCTGATAGGCTAGCGTTACTATCTCTCGATAATGTAGTCGAGAATGGTAAACACGCTAGGCGTAGAATGGTCTACTCTCAAGGGCTGTGCCGTAGGAGTAGGAACACCGTAAGGTTCTTTTGGTGGTAGATTTTCTTTTTTATGGTGGTAAGCTATTATTTTGTAGCAAGTCAGGGGAAACATTGATATAATGCTCCTACAAACCGTGGAACTACCGTCACTTAATAACTGATATTTAGTCCAATCCACAGAGTGTAACTATCCAAAATGTTTATCTGACTTACCGTGAAGCTTCGTTCATCTTCACTTTGAGTCGCGATATCTCTTCACGTAGGTCGTGTATGACTGTCCTGTACTGCGAGAGGTGCTTTGGTGTTTGTATTAGTTCACGTTCCACCTGAAATTACTATTATGTTAGCAACAATAACACGCATAGTAATTAAGTATTAAAAAGTAACTAAAAATCGACTACATACGCCACACGAGTAATCCGTTCTGTGTGCCACGATCAAAACACTCTCGCAGACCAACTGAGGTTAGAGTACTAAAAAGAAAATTTTGCGATTTATGACTTTCTAGTACCCCATAACCCTAACCCTAGTTGGTCGTAAAGAGTGTTTTGATCCCGAAAAGTAACCGGATCGATTAGCATCAAAAAAGTTTTAGTGTAAATTGCCCGTTTTCTTGCTTGAAATTGTTTTTTTTTTTCAAATTCTATGAATACAGCTCAAAATTTAAACAAGAATAATGGACAATCTACTCAGAGTGTTTTACTTTATCTATACCGGAGGAGGTACCTGCACTTACGGTCCCATCACAAAAATACAACCCGTGTAAGTGAAAGTCTTTTGATGTTTATTATAACGCAAACACAGCTGTTAGTTAAGCATGTTCCAGACGGATGTAATCCAGCGTCCCATCAGAGGTGACCTTGATTGTTGCCATCTATCTAGACTGTAGATGTAATCCAATTTTGATTTGACCTTTAACGTCCTTCCTTAACGTCCGTCCTCTTTTACATTGTACAGAATATTAAAGGTATTCTAGACGGATGTAATCCAGCGTCCCGACTGAGGTGACCTATCTGCGGATTGTGTTTTGGCTACACGGATGTGATGGATGGGAATTCTCGCCTGTACTCCAAGGACGTTAAAGGTCAAATCAAAATTGGATTACATCTGCAGTCTAGATTGATAGCAACAATCAAGGTCACCTCTGTTGGGCCGCTGGATTACATCCGTCTGGAACACGCTTTTATTATCGAATAGTTTATATCCTCATATAGAATACTTGACAACGCAGGCAAAGCTGCACGGCGCAACTAATAAATAGCAGTTACAAATAAAATTTAAGAATTACCGTGACTAAATGATTTAAAAAAAAAATGTTACCCGATTAGTAATAGCGGAAGCTCTCTGCGCATAGTGTAGCGTGGAGCGTGTGGTCTCACGATGGGCGGCGCCTGGCGCTACATGCGCGACCATCGCGGCTCGGCACCGCCCGCCCAGCACCTCGCGTAGTAGACGGGTTAACTTCGAATCGCGGTAGTTCACGTATCTGCAAAATTATTAATATGTTGTTAACATCGACGTCATAGCATTGTTATGAAGTCGATGGTTGTTAAAAAAGCTAAATAAACAACTTCACATACCACGCGACTGACCGCCCAGAGCCCCAGACTTGATCATTCTTTAGGTACGTGTGATTTTCTACGTGATCTACGGGTGAATAAAATATCATATGATATTTGAATCACACGAAAATTATAATGTTGGTGTGCAAACTGTACCAACTGTCAACTAGTGAGTTTGTGGGTTCCTTGTGATTCCTATAAAAATATAATTGTAGTATGGTAATAGACGGGTTTTACGATGATCTACAAATAAGCTATGTTCTAACACCTGGCAGCCAAATATGATTCGTTTCCTAACACGCCAATTTCGCAAATTTCAAATAAATACATATATTGGCCTGCCTATTTACAAATTTATGCGTTTTAAAATAAACACCAAAAACAAATCGCGGCGTTAACACTAACATATTATAATTATATTTACCGTCTTACTTATGGTTAGGTACATACAAACATTTAGCATAAACATTTACAGATTGCACACAAACATATTAAATTTCCGAGTATTAAATAATATTTTACCTTGCTCCACCAGAAAGAGCCATAATGCAATTTCCAAGAGCGAGCAGCGACCGATTGATATGAGCACCTTCCAGTCTTCTCGCACGTAACCCTGCTCGTTCTGACCCGGCTAGGTCTATGAGGAACAGTCTACCGCGCTGAGTTCCTCCCTCCACTTGTCTACTAACCGTTACACTGAAATTAAACGTGTAAGTAATAAAACAACATGTTTATAAATAAAAAAATACATTATATCATTATGCATCATTATTCAATAATAAAATAAACAAAAACATTGACATTTCTATTTATAGAATTATTTACGGGATATTACCATTACAATTACTTATGAATTAATTTATGAAAGCTAATAAGAAGTAATTATTATAGTTTAAACATTTAAAAACCAACTTCATATGTCGCCCGAGTCAGTTTTAGTGTGCAAGTTTGAGTTGTTATCGCCATATCTCATCAGATCTTGATAAAATTTACTAGAGGACCATACCCACTCACGAATAATTAAAATCGGTTCATATTCAGTGAGACATTTTAGGTGTTTATCTTCATGTCTCTAGAGATACTCATCAGATCTCAAAAAAATGTAAGTCACGACGACCTGTGAGATGTACCCTACCTATGACAAAAATAATCATTCTATCACAACTGGCAGAATAATCGCGCAACAAAGATAAAAAAAACATACAGACTAAATGTAACGTCATTTTTGGAAGTCGGTTAAAAACAGAGGCATTGCGATGACAATGATGCGCTCTTTTGATTGGTTTACAGACTACGAACACTGATAAAACCGGCGAGTAAAATGTTAAATAAAATAAAAAGTGTGACCATAGAGTTAAACCAAAAGAGTTGCTATCCTGAGTAAATGTACTCAGGATAGCAGGAGAAAATGTTCTCGAACGGTTATCATTCACGCGGGGGCAGGGGGGAGCAGTTGCCGCCATAGATAAAAACTGCTGACAAACAGATGTGACAAATTTTAGATTAAACACCTATCGCCATACCGTCGATACCGAATTACCGACGACGACTAAAGTACTTTTCGCTAAAAAAAGGATAGGATAAGATATTAGGATTAGGATAGGATAGGCACTAATCAATTTAAAAGATCCATAATTATTATCAGTGAACTATGCAGTAGTTTATTCAGGCGTCAGGTGGCTGTGTAAACAAATGAAGTGATACGATAGCAGACAGTAGACATTTTGAAAACTATAATTTTTTAGATTCTATTTGGCGCAAAAATTCCATCATTTTTTTTTTAAATTTTGATGTACCCAGTGTTGTCACTCTCACGACTAAGACGAATCTATTGACACCACTCACATAAAAATACGACAAGCCATTTAGGCTCTAGGGCGTGCCAAAGAAATATACATATATACATACACTCGAAAAACATAACCCTCCTTTGACACTTCAATGAAACATAATATTTGATTTACGCAGTGCAACATCTCTCGTCGGATTTGAAAACTGTAATGATTTCTTCAGAATGATTAACTTACGTAATAAGTAGTCATAGATGGCGCCACCAATGCATAATTGGGTTAACAAATGCAATCCACTAATTTCGTCGTATCGATGGATCGAACCGTGGCTTAATTGGCAGAGCACCTGGACGTGTAATCCGGGGGATGCGAGTTCGAGTCCCGTCGGTACGATGAAATTTTGGATAGTGTTTAACAAAAATTAAAGTTAAAAAATTTACAAAAATATAAAGTGTGTGACACTTCAAAGACACATAATAACCCTCCTTCTTTCGCAGTCGGGTACAAAGGCTGAAACCTTTGGATTGAATTTTAAAATTTAGTTCGCTATTTTAAGAATTAAAACTAACGTTTTCCGACTGCTTTTTGCCTAAGCTATCTCAATAATACATTTATAGATTTTTTTTATTTCTCATATAGAGTAAAATAACCTATTGTAAATTACAGTATATACACACATGTCAAACTGTTCTTCAAAGGTTAAAGATAGGCAATTTAATTTAGCTATAATGTCATATCTGTTTACACAATCTCTGAACTGCCCGTGCAAACAGCAAACATGGCGCCGTGTCGTGAAGTGTCATTACGATTTGACAAAATAATGCTTTATTTTAGCGTGTTTTATTCGAATATCTGAACTTATGAAAAGTGACTCCGTCGCTTTTGTTCCCGTTTGGTTTTTGCAATATCTGAGGACACACGATGGCATTTCGGATACGCAATATTTAGGGTCCGAACCCAAACGGAACCCATTACTGAGACTCCGCTGTCCGTCTGTCTGTCTGTCTGTCCGTCTGTCACCAGGCTGTATCTCTTGAACCGTGATAGTTAGACGGACGGTTGAAATTTTCACAGATGATGTATTTATGTTGCCGCTATAACAACAAATACTAAAAACAGAATAAAGCTAAAGATATTAGAGGGTCCCCATACAAAAAACGTATTTTTTACTATAGCGCCATCCATGAACGATTGTTTACCTTATTAATAATATTAATTACCTACACTAACACCTTTGTGTTAACGTTCACTTAGTTGGTGCTAGTAGTTCGTTAGATATTCGTTAGATGGCGTTGTAGTTAATAACCATGTTTAGTATTGACACGGTAATATAATATATTATTATACTGCAGTTCGGAACCCTCCGTGTGCGAGACAAAAGTCTGACTCGCACTCGGCCAGTTTTATTTACATAAAGCGCGTGTTGTTGTTTTGAGTGCCGAGCTACGTGTGAGGCACAGAGTACATTGAATATATAGGGAAATGGTGTGAGCGAAAAGAAGCCGGCCAGCTCTTTCGCGGTGTTCGACAATGCCAGTTCGAGATGTTCCGTCTCGTGGTCTATGTGTGTGACTGGCTCCGCTGGCAACAGTGCCAATAACATCGAATTCTGACATATAACGGTAAAATTAGGTAAATATACCGTAAATATTGACTATGAAAACTAAAAAAACTCATGAAGATTTTATTTTGTCTTTTAAATTACTAGTTGCCGCGGCCCGCGGATTCGCCCGCGATATAAAGTATATTCTTCTTCTTATATATAAAAATCAATTGCTGTTCGTTAGTCTCGCTAAAACTCGAGAACGGCTGGGCCGATTTAGCTGATTTTGGTTTTGAAATGTTTTTCTTAGTACAGGGAAGGCTTAAACGATGAGAAAATATGAAAAAATTGCGAGAAAGATAGTAAAAACGGGATGTAAGGGAGCACAAATACGACCTCGGTACTCCCAGCCAACCTCACCTGCCCGTGGTACATCCTGCTAACCAACAGACGGGGCTCTGGCACAGAATAATGAATAGTGGCTCTGGCGACCGACAAATGGCGGTATAACCATTTCATATCTATGGCGTAGAAAAATTCTACATGCCGGTGACGGGCAGCAGCGTCACCGGTGCGAGAAGCTACGTCCTGCGATCGCCAACACGCCTGCCCAACATGGCGATTAGGGCATATCCCTCCCAAGGGATGCATGCATGAAATGGAAAGTCACAATAAGCCGCGGCCCCCAGTTCACGGCCACCCTGCTATTCCTGACCACGGCGGCGGTCACGGTATCGGCAGGGCAGGGGGTGCTAAGAATCCCCGGGTTACGGTATGCCGCCAGAACAAACTGACCCTCGCAACGTACAATGGACGCACGATTCGGCTGGACGATCATCTAGCGCAGCTGGAGGAGGAGCTGAAACACATAACACATTCTGGGGTTATGTGAAGTCCGAAGACAGGGAGAGGACACCATAACCTTAGAATCGGGCCATATTATGTACTACAGAGAAGGAGATCAGCCATCCCAAGGCGGCGTCGGGTTTCTGGTCAACAAGGCTATACATATATTTGGGGGGCTATACTGCTCGCGTCCGTAGGATTTGCCCTCGATGTCCTACACGTGTCCCCTGGGTGGCACCAAAAGAGCAGTACGTTTCAGGTGGTAGGCTTTGGCCGTGGCGTGTTACCACCCACCAGACAAAGCCATGCCGCCAAGCGGTCGCTTTACGGCATGATGTTTGGTGAAGCCATTTGTTGGGAAAACGGGTCGGATACAGTTGCGCTTATTTTAATAACAGATTGTGACACATTGGAGGATATTTCATTGAGTGACCAGTTTCGGAGAGCAGCGGGATCCGAGGCACGGTTCTCCGCTGGCCGACCGCAGATAGTTGGGGGCCCAAGTAGTGAGCCAGCCACTCACGAAAGGCTGCCCCGCCATCTAGCGAAAAATCCCGGGGGTGCGCCATCGTGCTGGTTGGCGACCGGACGAGAGGACCCGATGGACACCTCTGGGGGGGCTCGGGCGTCCCCGCGGTCTCCGGAACTGGTTTACTAAGATGATTTATCTGAATGTGTGTCACTGTGTTGGTAAATGAGCGTCTCAATCCACTTCCGTGTTCCCAACCTGCCTTCACTCACCTTTATCTATGGCAAGGAAAAATAACAGAAAGTCGGTTTCACAGCGGAAGCACGTCCTCTCTCTACAAGTGCATTTCTCTAACATACGAGGCTTGCACTCAAATATCAATGCAGTCCACCACCACCTCGAAACTGCAAAACCGCACCTTCTGTTCCTCACGGAGACGCAGATTAAATGTCCAGCTGACGCAGCATATCTCGCTTACCCAGGCTACGTCCTCGAGCATCGCTTCAGGGCGCGTGCTGGAATCTGCATGTATGCTCGCGATGACATTTGCTTTCGGCGTCTCCGTGATCTTGAGGACCCCAAATTTTCCACCATGTGGGTTTTGGTGGACACTGGTATGGAGAAAATTCTCTATGCTGGTGTCTACCGTTCGCACAGCGGAGACGAGGAGGCAACTAGGCTCACAAACTATCTCAGTGAGGCGGCCGACGTAGCCCAACAACGGTATCCATCAGCTCAATTAGTGCTTCTGGGGGATTTTAACGCCTACCATCAAGACTGGCTATACCCATACCAGAGCACAGACCATGCTGGTCGAGAGATGCGCAAGCTTGCCTTGACGCTAGACCTCACTCAGCTGGTCCAGGAAGCAACAAGGATACCGGATGTTGATGGCCATACAGCCAATTGCTTGGACCTTCTGCTGACAACAGATCCAGACCGCTACTCGGTGTCGGTTTTATCACCCTTGGGTAGCTCCGACCATTGTCTGGTAAAGTCTGTATCAGTCTACTCCCCACCCGATCCCAGCCCGAAAGGGTCTCGGCGGGTATGGCGATACAGGTCAGCAGATTGGGATGAGATGCGAAGCTTTTTCGCGTCTTACCCTTGGCGGCAAGTTTGCTTTTCTTCGAGCGATCCCACAACTTGCGCGGATGCTGTGACAGAAGTATTACGCCAGGGTATGGAGTATTACATACCTTTTTCTGACGTCCCTCTGTCCAGCAAAGCTCGACCTTGGTTTAATTCCGAATGTAGAGATGCTGAAGCGTTAAAGCATAAGGCTTACTTAACCTGGGCTGATGCTCGAACCCGCAAATCTAGAGATGTTCGCGAAAAGAAGAAAGCCTTTAACAAATCCGCTAAGTCTTGCAAAAAGGCTCTCAAGAAGGCTCGCTTCGACCACATACGCCGAACTGGGAAAAAACTAACTTCTTACCCCTCGGGTAGTAAAGCGTTCTGGTCCCTGGCGAAGTCGATCGAAGAGAACTTCTGCCCTCCCTCACTGCCTCCACTGCTGAAACCCGACGGATCGCTAGCTCACACCGCTAAAGAGAAAGCAAATCTATATGCTACTCTGTTTGCGGAATCTTCACGTTTAGATGCTGTCAATGCTGTAACTTCTAGTTTGCCGTCATGCGGGACGTTTATGTCGGAAATCCGCATACGGCAAACCGAAGTGCGCAAAGCGTTGCGCGATCTGGACGTAAATAAAGCTAGTGGACCAGACGGTATACCAGCTATAGTCTTGAGGACGTGTGCGCCTGAGTTGACTCCTATTCTGACACGTCTCTTTCGCTTGTCTATGGCGACTGGTCAAGTGCCTAAGTCTTGGAAGCAAGCTAACGTGCAACCCCTGCCCAAAAAGGGTAGTCGTGCTGACCCTGCCAATTACAGGCCCATCTCAGTTACTTCCATACTCTGTAAGACTATGGAACGTGTACTGAACCACAGGCTCCTAACATAGCTAGAAGCAAACGATCTACTCAGTGACCGACAGTACGGGTTCCGCCGAAACCAGTCTACTACGTTGGAGCGAGGCCATTGAGAATCATGGAGAGGCGCTTGCCGTCTCTCTTGATATCTCTAAGGCCTTTGACAGGGCATGGCTCGACAGCCTTATTAGCAAGCTTCCTTCATATTGCCTCCCCACTGGTTTTTGTGTCTGGATATCAGTTTTCCTGAGGGAACGGTCTATTCGTGTGGTCATTGATGGCTGCTCGTCCGACCAATTGGCTATAAATGCCGGTGTTCCTCAAGGGTCGGTACTCTCTGCAACGCTTTTTCTGCTGCATTTTAATGACCTGCTAAAACCTGGTATTTTAGGGTATGCAGATGACAGCACCGTTGTGGAGAGTTATATGTCTAGTGCACGAGCCAGTGCAGTACAAATCCAGTCTCATAGAGAAGCGATGGTTCAGCGCTTAAACTTTTCCTTAAAGGCAGTCTCCGATTGGGGCGATGCCAATCTGGTTAAGTTTAATGCTTCTAAAACCCAGTCGTGTCTTTTCTCCGCCAAACGGAGTCCATTTCAACTGGCTCTTACTTTCAGGGATGTGTCCGTGCCGATAAATGACCAACTTGAGCTTCTTGGCATCTCATTAACACCAACTCTCAATTTCGGCTCTTATATTGAGTCTAAAGCCCAGATAGCCTCCAAAAAGCTTGGAATTTTGTCTAAGGTGCGACAATACTTCACACCGGGACAGTTGCTCAATCTCTACCAAGCACAAGTCCGGTCGTGTATGGAGTACTATTGTAACAGAACGGATTTCGAGCTCTACGATTTATTGAGATTGGTTCAGGTTTATGAGGTGATATTTCGAATTTATATTGATTTTAATGATGTACTATGTTTATATTCAAAATAATTCATAAATAAGATCGTTCTCATTTAGTATTTAATTAAATATTTGGGTCAGACAAAACAACACTTGGCGCTATATAGGTCAGGTGCGAAGCCACTGTGCAGAGTTTAAAAAAAAGCTAGATTACATAAACTGCCAGTGTCAGGAGGAGCTGTCACTGGTCAGAATGACAGGGATTATTGTTTTGTTTTGGGAAGAGCGCGATTTTCTTGGATTTTTATTTAGTATTTTTCTTAGTTTATGGCTGCTTTTGAAAAACGAACGAAATTTGCCGCGTAAAAATAGTATTTAGCCGCAAAAATGCGGGGAACTGGACTTTTGGCGGCGAAGCTTGGGGGCACTTTTTGGACGGGAGGAAAAAGAGCAAGATGTTACTGGACGTGTAGTGTTATTTTGAAGTTTTTATGTGCTAAAAAGTGTTAAAATTGTGGAAAAACGGAGCAGTAAGAAGTCAGGGAGTATCCTTTTATCTATTTAATAAGAAAGCTGCATTGTGGACTTTTCCAATAACATGAGAAGATGTCACTGTAACGCGTTTAGATTATCTATTTAAATGATTATTGTAATGGGATAGTGCCCGATTTCAAGCGGTTTTACGGTTCAATATAATATTAGGCGTGAAGCTCAGCTACAAAACAAGAAGCTGGTTTGCCAGTTACTTGCTGATGGTAAACAGAAGTGTCTTTGTAATGCTTTCAATCTCCAATAATTGTTTGGACAGAGCACTGATGGTTCATGATGCTTTTTCAACCGACTTCCAAAAGGAAGGAGGTTCTCAGTTTGTCTGTGTGTTTTTTTGTGTGTATGTTGTGCGATTGCTTCGTCGGTTGTGACCATCCAAAACTTGCTGCTGGGGCTGACTCGCGGAGCATGGAGGTCAGCTGTCTTGGTTTTTGAACTATCCTAATTATTATGCACATATTTATTTTCTTATCTTAAGTCTAGGTTTTTTTACTATTATTATTATAAGATCTAAATTTAAAAATAGAAAGTCATAATTGACTGACTTTCTATCGGTTGGTATTAACTAATAAATTTAAGAAGATACAATTACAAGGTAAAATAAATTTTATCTCCTTGTAGATAGTTTTCTCACTAAATATTACACTTTGAAACTATTGTTAGCTCACTGGATATTATTACTTAATTTAAGTCAGTATTTCATTTCATATTATAGTTTAGTATTTTAAGTTATTTTATTCTTAGTGGTAATTTATTTTACTGTATTTTAATTGTTAGACATGTTCCCAAGTCACAAGAACGTATTTCCGTTTTATTAAAAGTGTTTTATCTGACTACCTACATAAAAATGACACAAGAGGTAGACTTGAGAACATGGCCGGCGGACAGTCTGATTCGTAGCGTTAAGACGTGATAACTAGTGCAGTAAAAGTTAAAGGAATAAATACGTGTACAAGTGATTAACATACATCCTGTGTTTAAATCTACGCCAGCCCTTTTCAGTCCAGAAGAGGGATAACTCTAAGGTAAATAGTATCTCGATGCCTTGGAGGCCACCACACGCCTCATATACAAAAAAAAAACTAAGGTACAGTAACAATATATTTTTTCTTTTTATCGTTATTTATAGAATTCATTAAATTCAGATAGCTGATTTAATATACCTACCATGCATGAGATTTGTTTTTATTCTACCCTATTTATAATCTGCTGTTGGCAATCGCATGAATTCGATTTATTCGAATCCTATATACGTAGTAGGGTAGAATTGATTCTAGAATTTAAAGATGAATACCTATATCTTTAGGATCTATCCAATCCTAATGTATTTTTTTTTTACTTGATTAATTTAAAGTGTATTTAAATTAATCACTTGAATATCACTAAACAGCTAGAAGCAAATGATCATAGTTCATTATAGATTTATAGCGACAACTTGATGGCAACGGTAGAATGGCCATTTGCTCATAAAGCCCAATAAAAAAAAATCGATGTTATACCCTAAGTTTGAGAACGTACGGACAATATTAGATGGTGTGATTTTGTTGTAATTTTGTTTTGTTTTTTTATTGACTATATATACATTTTAGTGACTTAAATGGAGCGGAAAGCGAAAAAGAGAACTAGGCAGCCAGGATCTCCTGAAGTCGATCCGCCGTGGCGCACACCGAAGAGAAGAGACAGCCGGAGCGTAAGGCGCTCCAGAAGCTCCCGCGCAAGGCGTGGTGGTAGCAGCGCAAGGCGCTCCCATAGCTCCCGCGCAAGGCGTGGTGGTAGCAGCGCAAGGCGCTCCAGAAGCTCCCGCGCAAGGTGTGGTGGTAGCAGCGCAAGGCGCTCCAGAAGCTCCCGCGCAAGGCGTGGTGGTAGCAGCGCAAGGCGCTCCAGAAGCTCCCGCGCAAGGCGTGGTGGTAGCAGCGCAAGGCGCTCCCATAGCTCCCGCGCAAGGCGTGGTGGTAGCAGCGCAAGGCGCTCCCATAGCTCCCACGCAAGGCGTGGTGGTAGCAGCGCAAGGCGCTCCCATAGCCCCCACGCAAGGCGTGGTGGTAGCAGCGCAAGGCGCTCCAGAAGCTCCCGCGCAAGGCGTGGTGGTAGCAGTGCGAGGCGCTCCTGCAGCGGCACGAGGTGCTTCCGCAGAGGCGCGAGGCACTCCCGCAGAGGCGCGAGGCGCTCCCGCAGAGGCGCGAGGCGCTCCCGCAGTGGCGTGAGGCGCTCCCGCAGCGCTCACAGTGGTGCGAGGCGCTCCCGCAGCGCTCACAGTGGCACGAGGCGATCCCGCAGCGCTTGCAGTGGTGCAAGGCACCCCCTCATCAGCGCAAGGAGCTCCCGCAGCGCTCGCATCGGTGCGAGGCGCTCCCGCAGCATTCGCAGCAGCGCGAGGCGCTCCCGCAGCGCTCACAGTGGCGCGAGGCGCTCCCGCAGCGCTCACAGTGGCGCGAGGCGCTTCCGCAGTGCTCACAGTGACGCGAGGCGCTCCCGCAGTGCTTGCAGTGGTGCGAGGCACCCCCTCATCAGCGTGAGGCGCTCCCGCAGCGCTCACAGTGGCGCGAGGCGCTCCCGCAGCGGCGCGAGGCGCTCCCGCAGCAGCGCGAGGCGCTCCCGCAGCGGCGCGAGGCGCTCCCGCAGCGGGGCGAGGCGCTCCCGCAGCGGCGCGAGGCGCTCCCGCAGCGGCGCGAGGCGCTCTCGCAGCGGCGCGAGGCACTCCCACAGTGCTCGCAACGGTGTGAGGCGCTCCCGCAGTGCTCTCAGTGGCGTTGGGCGCTCCCGCAGAGGGAAGCGTCACACCAGCTCAGACGTTCCAATCAACGACGCAAGAGGTTTGCAGGTGACACAATCTATGAACAAATCGACTTCTAATCACGAAACATTAGGTCCAGCGGTAGATGAAACCTCTAAACAAAATGTCATACGTAGCGATACATACGTGCAATTATTTAAAGATATCGTTCAGACCATGAAAACTGATAATAGTAATTCAGACAGATTTCCTATCTTAAACGTAATCCCAGAGTTTGATCCATCTAAACGTAATCAAACTATTGATATGTGGATTTCAAAAGTTAGCGAATGTGCTCAAATGTATAGTTGGACCGAAAGACAGACAATCCATTACGCTTTACCAAAATTGGCTGGTATGGCACAAAAATGGTATCAAGGATTACCAAGCCTCATGTTTTCCTGGTCTGAATGGCAAGATAAACTACGTTCTGCATTCCCAAGTAACGAAAATTATGCTCACTTGCTTTCGGACATGTTTGCTCTCAAAGCACGTTTTGGTGACTCATTAGAGGAATACTTTTATGATAAAATGGCTTTGTTGAATAGGTGTAAAATTTTCGGGAAGGATGCTATTGATTGTCTTTTATATGGAATCGAAGATCACTCGGTTAGGACAAGTGCTGAAGCCGCACAATATACAGACCCAGACAAATTACTAATTTATTTAAAGGGAAGAAAATTAACCTATAAAAGAGTCGACAAAACGGCATCGAGAGCAGGCATGTCTGACTTTAAACGTAATAGAATTAATAGGCCTACGAATACTAGCGCAACGGAATCTAAACCTAAATGTTTCAATTGCGGGGAAGAAGGGCATACATTTAATCGATGCAAACAAACCATCAAACGATGCTCTCACTGTAACAAAGTAGGTCATCTCAGTACTAACTGTCTCAATAAAAAAGAAGTAACTCCTAAAACAGTTTTACGTATATCTCAAGAACAGGACAATGACTTTAAGTATTTCAAACCAGCATTAGTGAATGGTGTTTCACTTGAATGTTTCATAGATTTTGGGAGCCAATGTTCTATGTTGAGGGAATCTACTGCACGATCGTTGACTACAAGCTGGACCGTTAACGACTTACCGGTACTTAGAGGTTTCGGAGACTCGTTAGTTAATTGTCTAGGTAAATGTGACGTCCAAATTGAAGTTGATTCTGTTAAGGCGATAGTGCCTGCACTTGTAGTCCCTGACCACTTGTTGCAAGTACCTTTGTTGCTGGGACAAACATTTACTGAACAAAACCACATTATGGTGGTAAAAACTAACGAGTTTTTAAAGATTCTTAGTGATACAGTCTCATTACCTAAAAAAATAATGTTACGAACAATGAATGACATAGATGTAAACGGTTTCACAGTCATTGACGTGCACTCTGATGATGATAATTTTAATGGCGATGTACTTATAGAACCCAGTATAAATCAGGAACCACAGAAAGAGTATGAAGTCATCCAAAGCCTTGTTACGTTAACAGATGGTCGGGGGAAAATGGTAGTAAAAGGACTTAATGTTTCCGGATTTACGGTACCACAAAATACGCTAATAGCACGTGTCCAACCATATAAACAGATGCAGATGTATAGTGTAAATAGGATTCTCAATGACAACGAAAATCTTCCCAATCCTGAAATAGACAGTTCTTTGATTAAAGTAGATACCGATTTAGAGAGAAAGGATAAGGATCTGTTGACAAATTTACTTAACGAATACAGGGATTGTTTTGCTTTTTCTACTAAAGAGTTAGGGTGTATTAAGGGTGTTGAAATGGAAATTCAACTAAACGATAGTACACCTGTTGTTTATCGACCATATAGACTAGCTCATTCAGAACGCGACATTGTTAGAGGGATGGTTAAGGAACTAGAAGATTCGGGAATAATAAGCCCTTCTTCTTCGGAATACGCTTCACCGGTTTTGTTAGTAAAGAAAAAGACTGGTGACTACAGACTTTGTGTGGATTTCAGGTCTCTTAATAAAAAAACTATTAAGGAACATTATCCGTTACCAAGGATTGATGATCAACTCGATAACTTGTCTGGATTTAAATACTATACGTCATTAGACCTTGCATCCGGTTATTACCAAATATCTATGTCGGGCAGTTCAAAACATTTGACTGCGTTTGTAACTCCCGACGGACATTTCGAATTTAATCGAATGCCGTTCGGACTTGCGAATGCCCCGTCCAACTTCCAAAGAACCATTAATAATATTCTAGGAAACGCACGATTTAAAGACGCATTTGCCTATATGGACGATGTAATAATTCCCTCAAAAACTATTGATGAAGGTTTCGAAAAATTGCGGAAAACTTTAGATCTGTTTCGCAGCGCGGGCCTTACGTTAAAATTATCTAAATGCAATTTTTTCAAGAAATCTATTGATTACTTAGGATTTGAAGTTAATGAAGATGGAGTAAGACCAGGAAAGAAAAAGATCGAAGCGGTTGAGGACTTTCCTCGCCCTAATGATCAGCACAAAGTTCGACAGTTTTTAGGCTTAGCAAGCTTTTTCCGTCGGTTTATTCGAGGCTTTTCTACAATAGCTAGGCCGCTTACTCACCTTTTAAAGAAAAATGTAAATTGGCAATGGGCTAGTGTAGAAGATGAGGCTTTTGAAAAGTTAAAAGAGGAGTTGGTAAAGCGTCCGATACTTGCTTTTTACAACCCCACCTTCGAAACGCAGGTTCACACTGATGCTTCCAAACTTGGTATAGCTGGTATACTAATGCAAAGACCAAATGAAGAATCACCTTTTCATGCTGTAGCATATTATAGTAGACAGACGTCCCCAGAAGAGGCTCGATTCACCTCTTATGATTTAGAAACGTTGGCCGTAGTTACTGCCGTCAAACAATTTAGGGTTTATTTATTAGGCCTTCATTTCACGATAGTGACGGATTGTAATTCAGTTAGAGCTACTTTTACGAAGAGAGACATACTACCCAGGGTTGCGAGATGGTGGAATAGTTTACAAGAATTTGATTTTGAAATAGTTTATAAGTCTGGTTCAAATATGAGCCACGTAGACGCTCTTAGTCGTAATCCTGTACAACAAAATCACACCGAGGTTAGATTGATCGATGCAAACTGGATCACTACAGTTCAACAAAATGATTCTGAACTTCAAAGAATTATTAATATTTTAAATGACAAAAAAGCAGACGAAATTATTGAAATTAAAAATAATTTTGTGCTAAAACGTGGATTGTTGTACAGGAAGACGACGGATGGAGATCGATGGGTAGTTCCTAAAGGAGTACGATGGCATTTGCTTAAGGCAAATCATGATAATTTGGGACATTTTGGTTTTGAAAAGACCTACGATAAAATAAAGGGACAGTATTGGTTTGCGAAAATGAGGAAATTCATAAAGAAATACGTAGAGTCGTGTTTAGAATGTGCTCATACTAAAATACCCGCTGGTAAAAGATCTGGGGAATTGCACCCCATACCGAAAGCGGACCGTCCATTTCACACCCTACACATAGACCATCTTGGTCCCTTTGTACGAAGCAGAAAGAAAAATTCCTATTTGCTTTTGATCATAGATGCTTTTACAAAATATTTGATACTCGTCCCAGTCAAAAGTACGAAAAGCGTGCACACTATACAAGCAATTAAAAATTATTTTCACACCTTTGGAGTGCCTCAAAGACTAATATCAGACAGAGGCACTTCATTCACTTCTAAGGGTTTTAAGGGATATCTTGAATCAGTAGGTGTCAAACATATTTTGAATTCAGTTGCTACACCAAGGGCAAACGGTCAAGTAGAGAGATACAACCGTACAGTTCTCGCTGCTCTAAGTGCCAAAAATTTCGATAAATCTGAAAATGTATGGGACGAGTCAGTGTCTGAAATACAATGGGGTCTTAATAATACCATCAATAAGGGCACGGGCAAATCACCAGCACAAGCGTTATTTGGTGTTAATTTGGCAGGAACTAATGATTCATCGTTGTCTCTTAACACAAATGATACCCAGATGCCCCATAATGATAACACTACGGAGGCTATTCGTGCCGAGGTAGCTAATCATATTGCTGACAGCCAAACCAAACAAAAAAAGGCTTTTGACAAACACAGGAAGAAGATTAGTTATTCTATAGGCGATTTGGTTAGGGTGGAAAGAGAGGTTCCCTCCTGTGGACACAGTCGGAAACTGGTGCCTAAAATTCGCGGTCCGTACCGTATAACTAATATTTTCGATCACGATAGATACATGGTTGAGGATACTCCGCTATCTCGAAAGGGTAATAAGGCCTTCAAAGGGGTGTTCTCCGTCGACAAGATTCACCCTTGGATGGTTTTTAATAGAACTGGCAATAACACTGACAACGAATCTGATGATGTTGAATCCGATGATCAATCATCAGACACCAACGGTACTGCTTCTGTAATACATTTGAATACTGACAACATTTCCACAAACGACAATGACCTAAACAACGATAATGATAAGAATTGTGCCAATGCTATTACTGAAAACGACAGTGGAGGAATGGATAGTGATGATTAGGTCCACGGTAGTTAAGAGATCACATGATATATTCTTCTATAATATAGGAGCATTTCTCAATAAAAATACAATGGTTTATTTGATAATTATTGTACTAATCGCTAATAAGAAATTGGAAACCGAGACATCATATCAAATATCACAATAAATCATTTAAATATGCTAATTACCTAATTAATAACCATTACTAAAATAGTACATGAAAATAAATTGATTTTGTAACCAATAATCATTTTAGCTTAATCAAAATAGAATTATAAGTAGGTAATTAAAACTAAATTAGTAAATGTAATAACGCAAACTATTATAGGTTAATTCATCATAGTTGTAAGTTATTTATTCTTATATGCTGCTAATTTATTTTGTTTTACTATTTTCTGGTGAGTTAATATATTTAGTGAATATTAGCTAAGTGTGTGTAATGTAATCAATTGATTGTTGTGATTTTGTTTCTTCTCTTCTTCTATTACACCTTAACATATCACGGGACGTGATAATTATCAGGAAAGGCCGACTGTTAGCTCACTGGATATTATTACTTAATTTAAGTCAGTATTTCATTTCATATTATAGTTTAGTATTTTAAGTTATTTTATTCTTAGTGGTAATTTATTTTACTGTATTTTAATTGTTAGACATGTTCCCAAGTCACAAGAACGTATTTCCGTTTTATTAAAAGTGTTTTATCTGACTACCTACATAAAAATGACACAAGAGGTAGACTTGAGAACATGGCCGGCGGACAGTCTGATTCGTAGCGTTAAGACGTGATAACTAGTGCAGTAAAAGTTAAAGGAATAAATACGTGTACAAGTGATTAACATACATCCTGTGTTTAAATCTACGCCAGCCCTTTTCACTATGAGGAAACTAGCTGACTTTCAATACTACATTATGACATCTAGTATTTGAATTCTTGGTTTATTGCCCTGAATTGGTGAATATATTTGTAATTTTGGTGTTGATTATTAAGTGTTCTTTGAACCAACCTGATATAAACTTTTCATACTTGAGATAGATTGGAGGAGGTATTCATTAGTTTAAAATAATTATAATGATTTATTTAAGAGCATAAATTGTTTATGTGTAGGTACGTGTACATTGATAATAATTTTCATTTATCAACTGTGTAATCTGATGTTGTTGATGGTGTTGATGTTGCAACCCTCTTGAGAAACCATAAATTTGTTTATAATTTTAATAATTAATTTATTTCAGAGTATTAATTGTTTATGTGTACGTGAACGATGATAATAATTTTCATATACCAACTTTGCACCTGATGTTGTGAGATGATGTTTAAGTATCTACGTTGTATATTTAAAATGTAATCTCGTGAGATTATTCACCTTTTCGATCATATTTGGCAGTTTGTTACAATTATAAGAGGTAGTGACCCTATGGATCACTCACAAGCAGAATCAATAATTCAAAATTTCAGTACTTCCTAAATTGGTTGATTTTTCATCATTAATTAAAATAATTTATTGGAATTATCGTATTAGAGTGGAGACCTTGAATCAGTAAGTGTGGCGTGGGACGCCCTGTGACCAGGTGTAGCAACAACGTTCGCGAAGCGATGGGCAGTGACTGGAAACAGGGAGCCGAGGATCGGACTCGGTGGCGTGACTTAGGAGAGACATATGTCCGGAGGTCTGATACTGGCTGATTATGGTGATGATTATGATGATTGGAATTATCTATTGTGAAAACGTTTCACTTATTATTTCATTCGAGGTTTATTTATATATTGCTATGGGAAGCTTAGAGATTTTGATTCATACTGAGGGTAGCAGCCGTAGGATATTCGTACGCTGAAAAGAATAGTCAGAGATACACGTTTATCACTGACATAAATAATCATGCATCAATAATTTAATATAATTTTATGTACCTGCATCATCGAAGTAATTTGGTGAAAAAGATTAATTTATTATTTATGTTCGAGATTTTGTTTCCTACGGGACGTGAATATTATGTCACGTTGACTTACCTGATATCACCGACATAAATAACCGTACATCAGCATCTTTAAATTCAACGTACCTGATTCATTGGAATGACTTAGTGAGACGGATTCACTTACTAATTATGTACGAGATTTTGTTTCCTACGGGACATATGTGCTTATTGAAGCTGCTCATATGGCGTGGATTCGCCTATTATCTGTTCGTGATTTATTTTCCCTGCGGGGATCGTGGAAGTTTGTGTCACACTACGGGTGGCCCAACCCTGGGGAGACTTGTAAGCTGAAAGAATAGCCAGAGTCTTCTCTAGTTCGTGACATAGACAACCACGCAACGTGTCTTCAAATTTACATATTCTGCGGAATAATTCAGTGAGAAAAGAATCACTTTTACTACATGTTCGAGATTTACCTTCCCTGAGGGGACCGTGAGATTCTGTGTTATGCTACGGGTGGCCCAACCCTGGGGAGACTTGTAAGCTGAATGAATAGCCAGAGTCTTCTCTAGCATTTAACATAGATGATCACGCAACGACATCATCACCAACTACGTCAAAAAGGTGATCTTGGACCGCTGGGTCTTTCCGGAGTGGAGAAATAATTTAACTAAAATGCTGGCGAACCTAGCCTACTGGGTTGCTTCAGTAATTATCTTCATTAACCACAATATTAACTACAATTAACCTGGCTCATTGATTCATTCCTTTGTTGGAAATATACTTTGCGGTTCAGGACAGGTTTTAGTATAGATGGAGTTGGATAGACCCAGTATGGGTTAGTAGGAATGATAGGATAGGTTGATAGGAAATTCGATAGTAGGTAGTGTATGCAGGGTAGCTCAGATACTACTCACTCTTAAGAAACTAGAGTGAGTAATATCTACATGAAACAGGTGGTGATGGATGTTGTGCTCGATTAATAGACAGAGACCTTCTAACCATCCAAGGCAACTCTGTCGTTCGAGCAAGCGAATGTTCCTAAGCTAAACTAAGCTGGAGTGGATGAGTATGTAGGCTGACTAACAGACATACATGTACTATTCTCTTTGATAAAAGATTATGCCCTCTCACTTTTAGTTGTGACTCAGTACTGACATACAATTTAAGACGTCGAATTTAATTTAATTGCATACATCTTGTACTACTGACTTTTGACTTACTGTAGACATCACCATGAGGCTTAACCTCGTTTCTGGTTGATGATTCGATAATGAAATGCAGGTAATATTTCTAGGCTTGCTAAACCTCATTTCTCGTCGATACTTCGATTATGAAATATAGGTCATGTCTTCTCATGCGCAGTGGTGGTCCCCCATGGATGGTTGCTTGATACTAGATCAAGTAGGGGCTACCCAAGTAATTCAGGATGAATGCCATAGCTCGGTAGCGAATGGACGGCGCGCCGATCCAACCATCCATGGTACATGCTGTGTAAAAAACACCCCAAAGACTATCCTCCCTTTAAAAGTACTAAATCAGACATATTTTCATATATACATGTATTTATTTATCACCCTTTTGTCCTCCTCTCTTTTGTTATTGTACATACTAAAATGTTTATACTAAATCTATTGACATGATCAATAACTTTGTCTATAAAAATAACAAAGAAATTGACAAAGAAAGATCATCAAATTAAAATCTATCGAAGTCCCAAAGAAAGTCTAGAGATAAATATAATTAAGAATGCAAGGTGTGAATGTAAGAGATTATCCAGAGAATATACTATGATGATGATATTGTTATGGTTATTTCTAAAAAGTAATATTATTAGGGTCAATAGGTATAATGTTGACAAAGGTTGTAAAATATTACTCAATGTTCAGCTGTATTCTATAATGTAGCGTTATAGTACTAATAATAATAATACAACACAAATTAGTAATCATAATAGTGTATTTGTACAAATTAGTATTAGATAAATAATTGGTACTCAGAAATTCACTAGGTAACAGTTGTACCAAAAAGTACCAACAGTAATATTTAGGGTTACAAGTACTAATAATAATAGAATAACACAAATTAGTACTAATAATAGCATATTTGTACTGAATAGTATTAGTTAGAAAAATTGGTGCTATCCCTTCACTAGGTAACAGTTGCACCAAAAGGTATCAAATAGTACCAACATTAATATTTAGGTTTACAAGTACTAATAATAATAGAATAACACAAATTAGTACTAATAATAACATATTTACACTGGATAGTATTAGTTAGAGAAAATGGTGCAAACACTTTCACTAGGTAACAATTGCACCATAGGGTATAAAAAGCAACAGTATAGCACAAATAGTATTGTAGCAGTGTTTAGGATTACTTGCAACTATAGAAGCTTTATTTCCTGTATTATTTAGTCTTTAGTTATTATATTAGGTTTGTCTTGAGATTCCCTGAAAAGAATTTAGGTTACATCAACGGTTCACAATGGGTCCTACCACTAACTAGACGATTACAAATGGCCAATATTTTATTCCAGTCCGATTAATATTCCAATATTAAATATTCTCATATATTAATATATTAGTATTTCAGTATAATTTATAAAGTAAACAAGTATAGTCGCGTTCAAAAAAGAAAATATTTAAAAACCAAAAAGCGGTTTAAGGGGGGGTTGTTACAATATGGTGGCACCGTGACCAGGATTGACCAAAGTTACTACGATTTACAACTATACTTTAATAAATTAGTATATACATAGGAAAATTAAATAGTACATTTGTAAAATATAATAGTAATTGCAGTTAAATTAAAATAATAAATAATTAAAGTAAATTTAAAAATAGATTTATTAAAATAAAATATTAAGTATTTGTTTTTTTACATTTGTAAAATATATTAGTTTTTCAGTAAAATAAAATAATATACTAGTAATATAAATGTAAAATATTTTAGTAAAATATAATTGTAAGTAATTTATTAGAATAAATATAATACTTCAATAGATATCATAATTTTTAAGGATTGGAATAAAAAAATTAAAAAAAAAACTGTTGGGAATTTCGGTTCCCACAATTTGTTGCTGTAAAACGGATAGGGGAATCTTGAGACATTATTAGGGCATATTAGGTATGTTAAATGTAGGGGCGCAAAACGGTCAAAACAATGATATTCTAAATGCAGTGTACTTAAACGTTAAGTAGGATTTACTATATTGGGGGCGTAAAGTATTTAAAAGATGTAGAAATTTGGGGCGAATATAATTTTAAATATGAAGAAATGAGGAGCGTAGAGCACTTTGAAGATGAATAAATTGGGGGCGTAGAGTAATTTAAAGATGTGAACATAGGGGGCGTAGAGTAATTTAAAGATGTGAATATAGGGGGCGTAGAGTATTTTAAAGATGAATAAATCGGGGGCGTAATTTAAAGATGTGAACATTGGGGGCGCAGATGAATTTAAAACTGTAGAAATTTAGGGCGTTGATTATTTTAAAGATGTATAATTGGGGGCGTAGAGTATTTTATAGATGAAGCAATTGGGGGCGTACATTAAAAAAAAATATAGTAATTAGAGGCATAGCGTATTGCAAAGATGTAAAAGTTAGGGGCGTACCGTGTAAATTGGGGGCGTACTGGATAAATTAGTTGCGTACCGTGTAAATTGGGGGCGTATTGTGTAAATTGGGGGCGTACTGTGTAAATTGGGGGCGTACTGTATAAATTGGTTGCGTACTGAGTAAATTGGAGGCATATTGTATAAATTATGGCGTGCAGTTGAAATTGGGGGCGTACAGTAAAAGTTCGAAGCGTACAGTTGAAATTGGGGGCGTAGAATATGCGTTAATTAATAGTAATAAAATAATATGAAAAAATATTCAATACAATTAATAATTGGAGTAGGAAAATGAGGTAGAGAAATAGATGATCATAAGAATAATTCAGAATTTTTCAGAAGGTTCTAGTTTGCTAGGGGCGAAGATTTAATGGAATAGGCCATTCAACATTTACAATATAAGTAATTCAAAATTCAAAATATAAAGAAAATTCTAATAGTTAATTTGTTGCTTAAATATATAAAACTATATGTTTGGTAGATTAAATTAATAAATATAGTAGGAGTAGAATATAAATGGCTTGGGGCGCGACAAAATAAGTTTAATGATATTAACTATTTGAAATAAAAAAAAAAGAAAATATTTGCATATTGATATGATTTTAGCACATGAATCCACCGCGTGAGGTTCTTCCCTAGGATAAAAAAAAAACAGAAAATAAGAAGAGTAGCTAGTAGATAAAAGTTTTACACAAATCGAATTGTGTTTCATTTTAAAAACTTAAACAATATAATTAAATCACTTTGCGCAAACTAATTGTTGTAGTTTTATTGTGGTAAAAAAAAAACATGCAAAAAAAAAAAAAAAAAGGGTAATTTAAAGGTAAATTGGAGGTATCTCCTGCATGAGCTACCAATGATTTGTAGTATCTCATTCACGAGCCAAATGTATTGAGGTAAACGTGTTGAAAGGTGCGAGTAAAAGCAATATTGATTTTATAATAAAATAAATACAGAGAATTTAATTGCATACGTTAAATTAAAACAAATTGATAATCCGTAGTTTCGTGTCTGTATAGGTTGTAGTTGGGTTGTCAAGTGGCGTGTAAGAACATGAATGTCGAGTTACTGAATTACTTGGAAAATGTGATGATTAGGATGTGGGGCTTGATAATTTTATTGCAACTTAGACATGAGGCGGTTTGCACGCGTCTGGATTTAGACATCCCCGACACTTACAAAAAAATCTTTAATGAAGGAGATCCGTTGGTGGTAGGCTAGGTCAGCAGACATCATCAGTATCATGCTGATTTCATTAAAGGTCGTACTCCACAAGAAGCTAACATGCTTGCAGAACCGATGATTACTCCACATGTTCCGAGACGATAACAATCTTATTGCGACAATTGACTTTTGAAAGAGATGTTGAAACTCAGGGAATCTATTGTCTTTTGCTATTAAAGAAATTTAAACAGGCGGGACGGTGCTGTGTTGCTCAGTAATCGGACGATTGGATTGGTTTGCAACATTTGTACTGTACTACTTAGGGTTGATCAGCCTCACAACCTGATTTCCCAGTTTGTTTAAATTGTCCTTGTGGAAGGTGATTTATGTCCCAAGTGGAAAACGTTAAAATTTCAGATGTTGACTTTTTGCCATGGTTATTGTTGTTTCGGTTTAAATACACACTACATACGTAGGGATACGCTTAACATTTCGTTGTTTGGATTCAGACGTTGGCAGATCAGGATTCAGTTGGTAGTGCAGGAATTGCAATTTATTCTCTTATTTTTATTATTGCTTTTATTTTATTGTAATTTATTTATATATTTTATCAAATAGTTGTGAGTGAAAAATTCTTTCCGTAAACTATAAGAATTATTTCAGGGGCGATTGTAACAGAACGGATTTCGAGCTCTACGATTTATTGAGATTGGTTCAGGTTTATGAGGTGATATTTCGAATTTATATTGATTTTAATGATGTACTATGTTTATATTCAAAATAATTCATAAATAAGATCGTTCTCATTTAGTATTTAATTAAATATTTGGGTCAGACAAAACAACACTTGGCGCTATATAGGTCAGGTGCGAAGCCACTGTGCAGAGTTTAAAAAAAAGCTAGATTACATAAACTGCCAGTGTCAGGAGGAGCTGTCACTGGTCAGAATGACAGGGATTATTGTTTTGTTTTGGGAAGAGCGCGATTTTCTTGGATTTTTATTTAGTATTTTTCTTAGTTTATGGCTGCTTTTGAAAAACGAACGAAATTTGCCGCGTAAAAATAGTATTTAGCCGCAAAAATGCGGGGAACTGGACTTTTGGCGGCGAAGCTTGGGGGCACTTTTTGGACGGGAGGAAAAAGAGCAAGATGTTACTGGACGTGTAGTGTTATTTTGAAGTTTTTATGTGCTAAAAAGTGTTAAAATTGTGGAAAAACGGAGCAGTAAGAAGTCAGGGAGTATCCTTTTATCTATTTAATAAGAAAGCTGCATTGTGGACTTTTCCAATAACATGAGAAGATGTCACTGTAACGCGTTTAGATTATCTATTTAAATGATTATTGTAATGGGATAGTGCCCGATTTCAAGCGGTTTTACGGTTCAATATAATATTAGGCGTGAAGCTCAGCTACAAAACAAGAAGCTGGTTTGCCAGTTACTTGCTGATGGTAAACAGAAGTGTCTTTGTAATGCTTTCAATCTCCAATAATTGTTTGGACAGAGCACTGATGGTTCATGATGCTTTTTCAACCGACTTCCAAAAGGAAGGAGGTTCTCAGTTTGTCTGTGTGTTTTTTTGTGTGTATGTTGTGCGATTGCTTCGTCGGTTGTGACCATCCAAAACTTGCTGCTGGGGCTGACTCGCGGAGCATGGAGGTCAGCTGTCTTGGTTTTTGAACTATCCTAATTATTATGCACATATTTATTTTCTTATCTTAAGTCTAGGTTTTTTTACTATTATTATTATAAGATCTAAATTTAAAAATAGAAAGTCATAATTGACTGACTTTCTATCGGTTGGTATTAACTAATAAATTTAAGAAGATACAATTACAAGGTAAAATAAATTTTATCTCCTTGTAGATAGTTTTCTCACTAAATATTACACTTTGAAACTATGAGGAAACTAGCTGACTTTCAATACTACATTATGACATCTAGTATTTGAATTCTTGGTTTATTGCCCTGAATTGGTGAATATATTTGTAATTTTGGTGTTGATTATTAAGTGTTCTTTGAACCAACCTGATATAAACTTTTCATACTTGAGATAGATTGGAGGAGGTATTCATTAGTTTAAAATAATTATAATGATTTATTTAAGAGCATAAATTGTTTATGTGTAGGTACGTGTACATTGATAATAATTTTCATTTATCAACTGTGTAATCTGATGTTGTTGATGGTGTTGATGTTGCAACCCTCTTGAGAAACCATAAATTTGTTTATAATTTTAATAATTAATTTATTTCAGAGTATTAATTGTTTATGTGTACGTGAACGATGATAATAATTTTCATATACCAACTTTGCACCTGATGTTGTGAGATGATGTTTAAGTATCTACGTTGTATATTTAAAATGTAATCTCGTGAGATTATTCACCTTTTCGATCATATTTGGCAGTTTGTTACAATTATAAGAGGTAGTGACCCTATGGATCACTCACAAGCAGAATCAATAATTCAAAATTTCAGTACTTCCTAAATTGGTTGATTTTTCATCATTAATTAAAATAATTTATTGGAATTATCGTATTAGAGTGGAGACCTTGAATCAGTAAGTGTGGCGTGGGACGCCCTGTGACCAGGTGTAGCAACAACGTTCGCGAAGCGATGGGCAGTGACTGGAAACAGGGAGCCGAGGATCGGACTCGGTGGCGTGACTTAGGAGAGACATATGTCCGGAGGTCTGATACTGGCTGATTATGGTGATGATTATGATGATTGGAATTATCTATTGTGAAAACGTTTCACTTATTATTTCATTCGAGGTTTATTTATATATTGCTATGGGAAGCTTAGAGATTTTGATTCATACTGAGGGTAGCAGCCGTAGGATATTCGTACGCTGAAAAGAATAGTCAGAGATACACGTTTATCACTGACATAAATAATCATGCATCAATAATTTAATATAATTTTATGTACCTGCATCATCGAAGTAATTTGGTGAAAAAGATTAATTTATTATTTATGTTCGAGATTTTGTTTCCTACGGGACGTGAATATTATGTCACGTTGACTTACCTGATATCACCGACATAAATAACCGTACATCAGCATCTTTAAATTCAACGTACCTGATTCATTGGAATGACTTAGTGAGACGGATTCACTTACTAATTATGTACGAGATTTTGTTTCCTACGGGACATATGTGCTTATTGAAGCTGCTCATATGGCGTGGATTCGCCTATTATCTGTTCGTGATTTATTTTCCCTGCGGGGATCGTGGAAGTTTGTGTCACACTACGGGTGGCCCAACCCTGGGGAGACTTGTAAGCTGAAAGAATAGCCAGAGTCTTCTCTAGTTCGTGACATAGACAACCACGCAACGTGTCTTCAAATTTACATATTCTGCGGAATAATTCAGTGAGAAAAGAATCACTTTTACTACATGTTCGAGATTTACCTTCCCTGAGGGGACCGTGAGATTCTGTGTTATGCTACGGGTGGCCCAACCCTGGGGAGACTTGTAAGCTGAATGAATAGCCAGAGTCTTCTCTAGCATTTAACATAGATGATCACGCAACGACATCATCACCAACTACGTCAAAAAGGTGATCTTGGACCGCTGGGTCTTTCCGGAGTGGAGAAATAATTTAACTAAAATGCTGGCGAACCTAGCCTACTGGGTTGCTTCAGTAATTATCTTCATTAACCACAATATTAACTACAATTAACCTGGCTCATTGATTCATTCCTTTGTTGGAAATATACTTTGCGGTTCAGGACAGGTTTTAGTATAGATGGAGTTGGATAGACCCAGTATGGGTTAGTAGGAATGATAGGATAGGTTGATAGGAAATTCGATAGTAGGTAGTGTATGCAGGGTAGCTCAGATACTACTCACTCTTAAGAAACTAGAGTGAGTAATATCTACATGAAACAGGTGGTGATGGATGTTGTGCTCGATTAATAGACAGAGACCTTCTAACCATCCAAGGCAACTCTGTCGTTCGAGCAAGCGAATGTTCCTAAGCTAAACTAAGCTGGAGTGGATGAGTATGTAGGCTGACTAACAGACATACATGTACTATTCTCTTTGATAAAAGATTATGCCCTCTCACTTTTAGTTGTGACTCAGTACTGACATACAATTTAAGACGTCGAATTTAATTTAATTGCATACATCTTGTACTACTGACTTTTGACTTACTGTAGACATCACCATGAGGCTTAACCTCGTTTCTGGTTGATGATTCGATAATGAAATGCAGGTAATATTTCTAGGCTTGCTAAACCTCATTTCTCGTCGATACTTCGATTATGAAATATAGGTCATGTCTTCTCATGCGCAGTGGTGGTCCCCCATGGATGGTTGCTTGATACTAGATCAAGTAGGGGCTACCCAAGTAATTCAGGATGAATGCCATAGCTCGGTAGCGAATGGACGGCGCGCCGATCCAACCATCCATGGTACATGCTGTGTAAAAAACACCCCAAAGACTATCCTCCCTTTAAAAGTACTAAATCAGACATATTTTCATATATACATGTATTTATTTATCACCCTTTTGTCCTCCTCTCTTTTGTTATTGTACATACTAAAATGTTTATACTAAATCTATTGACATGATCAATAACTTTGTCTATAAAAATAACAAAGAAATTGACAAAGAAAGATCATCAAATTAAAATCTATCGAAGTCCCAAAGAAAGTCTAGAGATAAATATAATTAAGAATGCAAGGTGTGAATGTAAGAGATTATCCAGAGAATATACTATGATGATGATATTGTTATGGTTATTTCTAAAAAGTAATATTATTAGGGTCAATAGGTATAATGTTGACAAAGGTTGTAAAATATTACTCAATGTTCAGCTGTATTCTATAATGTAGCGTTATAGTACTAATAATAATAATACAACACAAATTAGTAATCATAATAGTGTATTTGTACAAATTAGTATTAGATAAATAATTGGTACTCAGAAATTCACTAGGTAACAGTTGTACCAAAAAGTACCAACAGTAATATTTAGGGTTACAAGTACTAATAATAATAGAATAACACAAATTAGTACTAATAATAGCATATTTGTACTGAATAGTATTAGTTAGAAAAATTGGTGCTATCCCTTCACTAGGTAACAGTTGCACCAAAAGGTATCAAATAGTACCAACATTAATATTTAGGTTTACAAGTACTAATAATAATAGAATAACACAAATTAGTACTAATAATAACATATTTACACTGGATAGTATTAGTTAGAGAAAATGGTGCAAACACTTTCACTAGGTAACAATTGCACCATAGGGTATAAAAAGCAACAGTATAGCACAAATAGTATTGTAGCAGTGTTTAGGATTACTTGCAACTATAGAAGCTTTATTTCCTGTATTATTTAGTCTTTAGTTATTATATTAGGTTTGTCTTGAGATTCCCTGAAAAGAATTTAGGTTACATCAACGGTTCACAATGGGTCCTACCACTAACTAGACGATTACAAATGGCCAATATTTTATTCCAGTCCGATTAATATTCCAATATTAAATATTCTCATATATTAATATATTAGTATTTCAGTATAATTTATAAAGTAAACAAGTATAGTCGCGTTCAAAAAAGAAAATATTTAAAAACCAAAAAAGCGTTTAAGGGGGGGTTGTTACACTGTTCTCACCTCTGGGATGGTTCTGCCAAATACCAGCTGCAGACACTGGAAGCTATTGAGAGGAGAGCCAAGAAGCTCATCAACGACGACCAACTAGTAAGCAAAAGACTCCAGAGTCTCGAGCATCGTCGCAAGGTCGCTTGTTTGTCGGTTTTTTATCGGATTCATTTCGGAGAGTGTGCATCGGAACTTCATAACTTGATTCCGCCATCCCCTTTTTATAATCGGACTAGCAGGGATACTAAGAGGCGCCACCGCTACATGGTGGATATACCATTTACGCGTACAAAGCGATTCGCTTCTTCTTTCATCATACGTACTGCCAAGGAATGGAATTCCCTGCCCGAGTCTGTGTTTCCGATTAGATACAACATAGGGGTCTTCAAGTCGCGAGTGAATAGGTATCTTTTGGGTAAGCGCGCTACATCATCGACCGCATCGTCACTTAACATCAGGTGAGATAGTGGTCAAGCGATACCCATTATAACATTAAAAAAAAAAAAAAAAAAGGCTCTCAGTGACAACGTTGCAGACATCTCCAGTGTATCGACCAGGGTAGCGTACCTCATAATTAAGATAACCATGAGGTACAGCCTCAAGGTTATCCAGGTCTACGCACCGACCTTGACACACTTGGATGATGAGGTGGAGAGCATGTATGAAGATATCTCCAGAGCTTTACACACCACCTCCAAGGCTCACTACAACGTTGTCATGGGAGACTTTAACGCCAAATTGCGAGTACAAACTTGCGGCGAATCGTCTATAGGACCACACGGATTTGGAAGTAGGAATCACAGGGCGCAAATGCTCGTCTATTTCCTCGAGAGATAGGGGCTTTTCTTGATGAACTCGTTTTTCAAGAAACAGCCCCAAAGGAAATGGACGTGGCAAAGCCCCGACTATGTGATTAAAAACGAGATTGATTTCATCATTACGGACAAACGGCGCATATTCAGAGACGTCTCAGTGATCACTAGGTTTAATACTGGAAGTGATCACCGACTCGTACGAGACTCTCTGGATATCGACTTTAAAGCCGAGAGATTCCGATTGATGAAGTCTATAATCCGTCCGAACCTACTCCAAACCGTTGTTGGGTCCGAAACATTCCAATTAAAATTGGAAAATCGATTAGCTGCCTTAGAAACCACAGATGACGTAGACCAGAAACTCGAAGAAGTGGTGGAAATCCTCAGTGATGAAGGGACGAAGTTTTGCGAGAGCAAGCGTACGGGCAAAAAGTCCAAACTTTCGGCAGAAACACTTCGGCTAATGCAAGAGAGACGAACAGACCCTTTGTCAGCTTTGTCAACTAACCTGGTGCGCAACAAATCCATAAAGAAGCTGGTACGACGCGACCTCCGATCCTCTAACACGCTCTTGATTAAAGAATCAATTGAGCAGCATCGGGGGTCGAAAGTGTTCGTCCAGCCTCTGGGTAGAAGCCACCTCACAAAGCTGACAACGTCAACGGGGAACGTCTTCGCATCCAAGCCGGAGATTCTGTCGGAAGTTGAAGACTTCTACGGCAAGCTCTACGCATCGCATGCTTCAAGGCCCGAACCCGATACTGAGGATTCTAGAGCCACCTTAACCCGCCACTTCACAGAAGATCTGCCCGAAATTAGCCGAGACGAAATCGTGATGGCCCTTAAACAACTAAAAAATGGAAAAGCCCCAGGAGAAGACGGAATCACAACGGAGCTTTTAAAAGCCGGAGGAGCTCCAGCAACAGCTTCAGCAGCTCTTTAATTCCGTTCTTTTCACTGGGAGAACTCCACAGGCATGGAACAGAAGCATGGTGGTTTTGTTTTTCAAAAAAGGAGACAAAACCTTATTGAAAAACTACCGCCCGATTTCGCTTCTGAGCCATGTCTACAAGCTGTTTTCAAGGGTCATCACGAACCGTCTTGCGCGAAGACTCGACGAGTTTCAACCTCCGGAACAGGCCGGGTTTCGAAGCGGTTACGGCACCATAGACCACATCCACACGGTGCGGCAGATTGTACAGAAGACCGAAGAGTACAATCGGCTCCTGTGCTTAGCATTTGTGGACTATGAGAAGGCCTTTGACTCAATCGAAACCTGGTCTGTTCTCGAGTCCTTGCAGCGTTGCCAAGTCGACTGGCGATATATCGAAGTGATGAGATGTCTATGCCGCAACGATGACTGTACAAGTACAGAACCAGCGAACTAAACATGTCCACCTGCCTCGAGGAGTGAGACAGGGGGACGTCATATCCCCGAAACTGTTCGCTAACGCCTTGGAGGATATGTTTAAGACGCTGGACTGGAAAGATCGTGGCATTAACATCAACGGCAGGTACATCTCTCACTTACGATTCGCAGATGACATCGTCATTATAGCAGAGACGCTGCAGGACCTACAAAGGATGTTGAATGACCTAGCTGATTCTTCTCGTCGCATCGGTCTCCGGATGAATTTGGATAAAACCAAAGTCATGTACAACGAGCACGTTATTCTGGAACCGATTGCCGTAGATGGAATCCCACTCAAAGTTGTCACTAAGTATGTTTACCTAGGGCAGACGCTCCAACTAGGCAAACATAACTTCGAGAAGGAAATCCAGAGAAGAATCCAGCTGGGCTGGGCAGCATTCGGAAAACTCCGTCGAGTCTTCTCGTCGCCTATACCACAGTGTCTAAAGACAAAAGTCTTTAACCAGTGCGTCCTACCTGTGATGACATACGGAGCCGAGACGTGGACACTCACAGTCCGACTGGTCCACCAGTTTAAAGTCGCTCAGCGAGCTATGGAGAGAGCTATGCTCGGTATTTCTCTGCGGGATCGAATCCGGAACAAAGTAATTCGCCAGAGAACTAAAGTTATCGACATAGCTCAACGGATTAGCAAGCTGAAGTGGCAGTGGGCTGGTCATATCTACCGTAGGACTGATAACCGTTGGGGGAGCTCCCAAGTGTCTACAGGTACGTTCTCGTCGTCTCCCCTGGACCCCGTCCTGACCCCGGTAACGCAGGTGGCAGGCGGGTGACTAAATTCTGACTAGACTATACTTGGGCGTGAGGTTAATTCGGTGAAATGCCGAAACAATTAAGAGACATGTCTGGGAAGTTCATAAAAGGCCCTTCTCAGGGCCACTTCTCAGACACCACGGAGGTGGTGGATGTCGGAGATGTCCACGGTGACGTCGTTTCGGCGGCCGCCATCGTCGAGGTGGAGGAAGGCTCTTCTCAGGGCCAACCTGAGGAGTCCGAAATGGACACTGCGTCTTGTAGTGTTGAGATCGGAGAGGGACGTAAGCGGCCGTCTTCTTCGTTCTTCGTGCCTGGGTATTCAGGTTCAGACACGGAGACCGAAGAAACAGCTGCCGCGAAAGTCAGCACGGCGAGGAGAGGAAGGGCAAGGGGCACCAAGGCGGGCCCTTCACGTGAGGAGTTCCTTAAGCCTGGTCCAGTGCCGTCGGATGATGAGCTGGAGAACGTACTGCGTGGCAGTCAGTACAGAGTCGGGAGTGTCGTTACTACCGATGACAACACTACAGATGGCAACGAATCTGATACCGTTGCAAGGATTGTTGACATAAATGCGTTGAACGCGCAGGAGCTGAGGGCACATGCGGGCGAAGGCCTCGCTTGCATTTTGGAGGTTGCCAAGAAGTCTGGCAACCTCAAAGGCCAATTCGTCGGACGCCTAAAAAGGTCCGCTTCGGCCCTTAGAGAGGTCGTGGATGCTCTTGCGAGTAGGAGCGAAGCGGAGGAGACAAGGCGGCTAAGGGCGGAAAACAGCCGCCTCAAACTCGAGGTCGAGTCACGCAAGGCGGAGGTGAAAGCGCTGCGGCGTGGGTTCACCGAGGCCAAAACTGAGGCGGCCGCGGCCTCTTCAGCTGCCGCAGCCGCCGTTTCCGGGACGCGAACGCCACCGGCAACCCTGATAGGGGCGGAGCTCATTGACGAGTTGAAGCGGTCCTTGACCTGTACTCTCGGGCAGATGATAAATGCCCGACTCGCGGGTATCGAGGACCGGCTTCTGCCAGCCCCGACGGTTCGCCCGCCACTAAAGGCAGACGCTAAGAGAATGATGGTGACTGCCGCTCCACCCAAACCGAAGCTTGCGTCGACCAAAAACTCTTTGAAGACTGCCACCCCCTCAGTGGCGCCGATAGCGGGCCCTTCCAAAAGTAAGGGGATACAGAGTGCCACTACATCGGCCCATCCCGTTGTACCTCAGGAGGAAACATGGACCACCGTGGTGAGGAAAGGCATGGGGAAAGGGAAAGGGAAGGGGAAGGGAAAGTCCTGCGCCCCAGTGATTGCCCCCACCCCCAGGGCCGGTACACGCGCCGCTACTTCAGCAAAGAGGGATGCTTCCACCAAGCCACAGAAAGCGCTGAAAGTCCCCAAGACCGCGGCTGTCGTGCTGTCGGTGCAGCCAGAAGCCGCGGAGAAGGGGATCACATATAGCGCTATCCTCCAGACGGCACAAGAGCAGGTCGACCTTCAGGAGCTGGGGATCGACCGACTCCGCTTTCGACAGACGGCCACGGGAGCTAGGATGCTCGAGATTCCTGGCTCCCAAAACAGCGATAAGGCGGATAGGCTCGCGGAGAAGCTCCGCGGGGTCCTATCCGAGGTGGCTAGTGTCACCAGGCCCGTAAAATCAGTTGATTTGAAGGTTGCGGGCCTGGACGATACAACTACGAAAGAGAAGGTGGCTGCGGCGGTAGCGAAGGCGACTGGGTGCGTCATAAGTCTGATCAGGGTTGGGGAGATTCGCCCCGGCTTTGGTGGCACCGGCTCCACTGTCGTTTCCTGCCCAATTGCGACAGCCAAAGTGCTTTCGCAAAAGGGTAAATTTTTGATTGGGTGGAGCTCGGTGCGGGTGAGGGCCTTGGAGGCGCGGCCCAAGCGCTGCTTCCGGTGCATGGGGCTGGGACATACGCGCCCTCAGTGCCCAGCGTCGTCAGACAGGGGGGACCTGTGCTTCCGGTGTGGAAGCGCAGGAAATCAGGTGGCCAACTGCGAAAAGGCCACCCCACGCTGCGCGATATGCGCGGAGACGGGGAGGCCTTCCGGGCATGTGATGGGGGGCCGCAACTGCATGCCCCCAAAGACAAAGGGCAAGGCCACCAGGACCCAGGCCACCCGTGCGGCTGCTAGTCAAATCGCTCCTGAGGAGGTGGTCCGCCGATTGGCGGGCGTGGAGGAAGTTGTGATGTCTGAATAAAATATGGATCGGTTCGGACATCACAACTTCCTCCAGACGAATCTAAACCACTGCGCTCAGGCCCAAGACCTGTTCATGCAGGCCCTGGCGCAGTGGCGTATAGACGTTGCGGTGGCGGCGGAGCCGTATTACGTTCCCTCTTCCCATCCCTGTTGGGCTGGGGACGTGGACGGCTCCGTTGTGTTGGAGAAGATTAAATAAGACCTATCAAGTCAGTAGTAAACTCTTTTCTGTTTGTTTTATTGTATTCCGATTTTAAAACATATTCTGTGTGAATTGTGATGTCTGTCGTGTGTCACTTAACTTCATATAGAAAACTACTAAGCTGTATATTTTTCTATTAAATTGTTTTATCATCTTTATTCTCATATTTTATTGGTTATTATTCACCGGACCTCATAACCCAACATGGTAGCACGAGCTACGGTAGGTTTTTAACCAAAAATAAAAATTTTATGAGAAGACTTTTACAATATGGAGGACGTATGTGAAGCAGTTGGAAGTGGAGATCGTGCATCGCACTCGCATGGATCTGGTTCGGGATTACTACAAAGCATCGAGAAGTTAGATGGCGCATCTAACTATGCTACTTGGAAGGTACAAGTAGAGCTTTACCTAGTAATGGAAGATCTATGGGACTTCATAGAAGATACACCTACAACTGCTACAGGGTTAAAGACAGACAGAAAGGTAAGAGCAAAGATGCTCCTTATGGTAAAGCCCCATTGTCTGGTACATGTAAGAAAGACAGTTACTGCTAAAGAATCCTGGCATGCATTGAGAACAGCTTTCGAAGATGCAGGTATTAATAACCGATGTCGACTGCTAGGACGACTTGTCAGTCAAAAGTTGAGCATGTACAGTAGCCCCCGAGTCTACGTCACCGAGATGTTGTCGCTAGCAAGTCAGCTTGCTGATATGGGCAAAGAAGTCGATGATGAATTACTAGCTGCACTTATGCTACAAGGACTTGGAGATCAATACGAGCCAATGAGGATGGCTCTCGAAAACAGCAATGTAACGTTAACAACTGATTACGTCAAAATAAAATTGCTTCAAATAGATGTCAATCCAACGTCAGAAGGATCTTCACAGAATGCTTTGAGTGCTGCTAATAAGAAGAGCTATAATATAAAAGCTAAGGACAAAAACACAAAGATGCCAGCAAAGAAAATTAAATGCTATGTGTGTGGGGAAGGGCATAAAGCGAGATTTTGCCCAAAGAATCACAACAGTCAAGCACACACGTCACATACGGCACTCCATACTTATAGAAACGCTTCGCAAGAGTGGATTTTGGATTCTGGAGCGTCATTTCATATGACAAACAGAAAAGATTGGCTTAAAAACTATGTTGATTTGAAAGAACCAATTCAAATATCCTGCGCGAATGGGAATAGGGTGGAAGGTGAAGGCCGAGGTGATGTCAGTTCAGATGAGTTGAACGTAAGTGTGAATGGAGCTGTTTTTGTGCCTAACTTAGCTACGAATCTATTGAGTGTAAGTACATTAGTGAATCGTAACTTTATGGTAGTATTTTCGAAAAGAGGTTGTGAGTTGTACAAAGCAGAAGAATGTCAAGTGAATGGTAAGGTAGAGTTGGTATGTAAGGAAGAGAAAGGTATCTATACAGTGAAGCCCGCATCTAATCCTTACATGTTTTCAGCTTTAAAAACCAACGCTGATGATGAAGTCCAACTATGGCACCGCAGACTTGGACATTTAGGACTTGTCAACATGAGAGTACTACGTGATAAACTGGCTAGAGGTATATGTTTCAAGGATCCTAATTCAGTGCAGTGTGAGGCGTGCTTAAAAGGTAAGCAAACTACATTACCTTTTCCGAAACAACAGAGTACGCGTGCTACAGACCTCATTGAACTAGTACATAGCGACGTTTGTGGCCCAATGGAGACTACTTCATTTACGGGGTACAAATATTTTTTGACATTTATTGACGATAAATCAAGAAAAACTTTTGTATATTTTTTGCGGAACAAAAGTGAAGTTTTCTCAAAGTTGGTAGAGTTTAAAACACTTGTTGAAAACCAGACCGGGAAGAAATTAAAGGCAATTCGGACGGACAACGCAACCGACTACGTCAATAAACGTGTCAAAGATTTTTTGTGCGATAATGGAATTGTTCACCAGTTAACCGTTGAATACACACCACAACAGAATGGAGTGAGTGAGAGAGCGAATCGGTCAATTGTGGAACGGGCCAGAAGTATGCTTGAAGAAGCGAAACTTAGCAAGAAGTATTGGGCTGAAGCAGTCAATACATCGGTTTATCTTAAAAACAGATGTCCTACACGTGCTGTAAAGGGGATGACGCCTGAAGAAGCATGGTCTAACAGAAAAGTTGACCTGAGTCATTTAAAGGTTTTTGGTTGCCGGGCATTTATGCATGTTCCCAAACAGAAACGGAAGAAGTTTGATTCAAAGACAAAAGAACTATTGTTTGTCGGCTACTGCGAAACAACAAAAGGTTTTAGACTTATTGATCCTGTGACGCATAGTTTGCACAAAGCAAGGGATGTAGTTTTCTTTGAGAATCAAATCAGGGTTCATGAATACAACACTGATGACATTATGGAAGTGATACCATCAGATGATAACTTGGAAAGACCTATAATGATACAAGAAGTTACTGACGAGGCTCATCTAGTTGAACCAAATGATGTAAGAAGAGAAAATGATGATTTTTTCGACTGCGAAGATGTTTGTGAAAACACAGTGGAAGGTGCTGAGTCTGGAATTTTAGATAGTCTAGACACTGTACCTAGTGCACCGCAAGGAGTAGAGGTTCCTGAATGTGAAGCGCAAAACAATAATGGTTCTGCAACCACATTGGAAAACACTCCTGATGATATTCCAGAAAGAAGATATCCTCTTAGAGAAAGGAAGCCTAAAAAATTTGACGACTACGTTCTGTATTATGCTGAAGAAGATATAATGGAAGAACCTTTAACTGTTGAAGAAGCTTTATCAGGAGAAGATAAAGATAAATGGCAAAAAGCTATTCAGGAAGAGCTCAATGCAATGAAGAAAAACCAAACATGGGAGTTAGTGGAAAAATCCCATGGCTACTTCGTGGATTCTAAATGGATATTTAGAATCAAAAAGGAACCGGGGAAAATAAGGCATAAAGCAAGACTTGTAGCCAGAGGTTTTACGCAAATAAAAGGGTTAAATTACGATGAAACTTTTGCACCTGTAGTTCGACATAGTACATTGAGACTACTCTTAGCTCTAGCAGTGGAGAATCATCTTAAAGTAGATCAGATGGATGTCGTTACTGCATTCTTGAACGGAGACCTAAAAGAAAAGGTTTATATGAAACAACCTAAAGGGTTTGAGGAAAAAGGAAAAGAAGGACATGTCTGTCTTCTGAAGAAGGCTCTCTACGGTCTAAAACAAGCCCCCAGAGCTTGGTATGAGAAACTTAACAAAGTTTTGGTGGACATTGATTTCAAACGTTGTGAAACTGAACCATGTGTTTACACAAGAAAGAGACATAACTCTATAATGTTTATAGCAGTTTATGTAGACGATATTCTGATTTTTTGGAATAATGAGAAGGAGAGAATATCAGTTAAAAGAGAACTTAAAACCAAGTTTGAGATGAAAGACCTAGGTGAAGCTGATGTTTTTCTAGGCATGAAAATTAAACAACAGGAAAACTGTATAAGACTCAACCAAGCTGAGTATATTGAAAAGATTTTGAAGAAGTTTGGAATGAGCGACTGCAAGAGTGTAAAGACTCCTGTTGAAAGTGGGATAAAACTTGTGAAACCACTAGATGAAAAATACATACCACCAAGTGAACTGCCATACCGAGAGCTAATTGGTTCAGTTATGTATTTAGCTGTCTGTTCGAGACCTGATTTGTCATATGCAGTCAGCTATTTAAGTCAGTTTAACTGTTGTTACGATCAAACACATTGGGCAGCTGCAAAACGATTACTGAGATACCTAAAAGGAACTAAAGAGCTCGAGCTAGTATTCAGAAAGACAGGTAATAAGCTGGTTGGTTATGTGGATGCAGATCACGCAGGCAATGTGTGTGATAGAAAATCATATACGGGATTTGTATTTACACTTGGAGGCTGTCCGATAGCGTGGGAAAGTCGTAAGCAAACGACAATAGCACTCTCAAGTGCTGAAGCGGAGTATGTAGCTCTTTCAGAAGGATGCAGAGAGTCAGCATTTTTAACTGCTCTTCTAGCAGAGTTGACTGGGATTCATGAGGTTGTAGATTTATTTAGCGATAGTCAATCTGCGATTCAAATTGCTGAGAATCCTATGCATCATCGGAGAACAAAACATATTGATGTGAGGCATCACTATATTAGGGAAATGGTGCGAATGGGCAAAGTTAGGTTAAGCTATTTGCCTACGAATGAGATGCCTGCAGATGTATTAACGAAAGGGCTTAGCAGAGAGAGACATGACAGATGTATGAAAGGAATGCATGTTTGATGAGTTGAATTGGCTCTCATTTAAGGAGGCGTGTTGGAGAAGATTAAATAAGACCTATCAAGTCAGTAGTAAACTCTTTTCTGTTTGTTTTATTGTATTCCGATTTTAAAACATATTCTGTGTGAATTGTGATGTCTGTCGTGTGTCACTTAACTTCATATAGAAAAACTACTAAGCTGTATATTTTTCTATTAAATTGTTTTATCATCTTTATTCTCATATTTTATTGGTTATTATTCACCGGACCTCATAACCCAACACGTTGCCATAGTAGGGCGATCCGGCGGTGGCGCCCCGCCTCTCTCAGTTGAAGAGAGGGGGTCGGGGTACGTGGTGGCCAAATGGGGAGAGTATGCTGTTGTGGGCACATACTTCTCCCCCAACAAGACCGCCGCGGAGCTGGAGGTCTTTGTGGATCTCCTAGCCGCTGCGGTCGGAAGACAAGCGCCGCGTCAGGTCCTCCTTCTCGGGGACCTGAACGCCAAGGCCCGGGACTGGGGTAACCCCTCCACTGACTCTCGCGGGGATATAGTCAGAGAGTGGGCGGTTGCCACAGGACTGACCCTGCTCAACATGGGGTCGGTCCACACGTGCGTGCGACACAACGGGGGGTCCGTGGTAGACGTATCGTTCGCCACCCCGTCCGTCGCAGCGCGTGTGCGGGCCTGGAGGGTTTTGTCAGAGGTGGAGACTCTCTCGGACCATAAGTATGTTAGGTTCGAGATCTCCACCTCCCACAACCAAGAAGGGCTGCGGCGCGGGGTGACTTCATTTCCGCGCTGGGCCGTCAGCCGCCTCGACGCGGAATTGGCAAGGGAGGCGGCGATTGTCCAATCGTGGTGTGCTGCGCCCACCTCCACAGCCAACTCCTCCACTCCACCTCCACTCCAACAGCCTCCCGCACGCAACGATACAGGAGGCTCTCCGTTATCATGGAGTGCCCCTGTATCTGCGGAGGCTGTTGGCCGACTACCTCCAAGACCGCGTAGTCCTGGTGCAAGGACGCGACGGTTTGAGGCGACGTCGCGTCTCGTGCGGTGTTCCGCAGGGGTCGGTGTTGGGACCGCTCCTGTGGAACGTCGGCTACGACTGGGTGCTTCGCGGCACGCTTCCCGCAAGTGTGCGGGTTGCGTGCTACGCGGATGACACCCTAGTCGTGGCCAAGGGAAGGGACCTCGGAGAGGTGGTGCGGTCGGCCGTAGTGGGCACAACACTTGTGGTCGGCCGAATACGCGCCCTGGGGCTGGAGGTCGCCCTCTCCAAGACCGAGGCCCTACTGTTTCATGGGCCTCGGGGGGGACCCCCTCCAGGTACGCGGGTGTTACTGGACGGGGTCCCAGTCCGGGTTGGGACCCTGATGAAATATCTGGGTCTCATCCTGGACGGGAGGTGGGCTTTTGGGGCCCACTTTGCCGGGCTTGCCCCAAGAGTCGTGGGCGCTGCCGCCTCTTTGGGAAGGCTGCTGCCGAATGTGGGCGGCCCAAACGCCAACTGCCGACGGCTATACTCCGGAGTCATCCGGAGTATGGCCATGTATGGGGCACCCGTCTGGGTGGACGCCCTTAGTCGCAGCAACAAAACCCTGCTGCGACGTCCGCAGCGGGTTGTAGCGACGAGGGCAATCCGTGGATACCGGACGGTGTCCTGGACGGCGGCATGCGTGCTGGCCGGTGATCCCCCCTGGGAGCTCCAAGCGGAGATCCTCGCCGAAGTTTACCACTTCGTGGCGGCGAGGAGATCCCGAGGAGAGCCTCCAGCGTGGGAGGAGGTCGCACGCATGCGGAGGCAGGCGCAGGGCACCCTGTTGCGGCGGTGGAGGACCTGGCCCCACCGGTCCCTGGACAGTGGACGGTGGAGGCGGTCAGGCCGGTCCTTCGGAGGTGGGTAAGGCGGCGGTTCGGGTCGCTGACCTTCCGATTGGTGCAGGTGCTTTCCGGGCATGGATGTTTCGGTAAGTACCTGCACCAAATCGCGAGACGGGAGGCGACCCCTGCCTGCCACGAGTGTGGAGCGCCAGAAGATACGGCGCTCCACACGCTGGGGGTGTGTGCCGCATGGAGCCCGCAGCGGCACACACTTTCAGCGGTCATAGGGCGGGATCTCTCTCTGCCGAGCGTGGTAAACGCCATGCTCGACAGCGAGAGATCGTGGCGGGCGGTGGTCTCCTTCTGCGAAGAGGTGATGACGCAGAAGGAGACCGCGGAGCGGACCAGAGAGGACGACTCCTCTTCTGACCCGATCCGGCGCAGACGTACGGGGGGAAGGAGGAGGCGGTTTGCCCGCCTCCTCCCCCCTCACTCATAGTGGGGTCACTGGCCGAAGGTCGGGGGACTTTCGGCCGGCTTGCACGACCCCACACGTCTGAGGGGTGGCCTTGGTGAGCGAGGCCACCCCTCCTTGTGCCGGGGCCTGGATGTTTTCATCCGGGCCTACCGCCGGGGCAAGATAGTGATTGCTAGCGTGACCCTATCTTGCCCCATCTCGGCGGAGGACTGCTCACCCCAGGTTTTTAGTGGGTATACTGCCCTTCTGGCAGTGACTCCCACATAACCATCTCGCTCCCCCGGGCGATTTGGTATCCATAAAGGATTTTCCTGGGTCAAAAAAAAAAAAAAAAAAGGACTGATAACCGATGGGGTAGACTTGTCCTAGAGTGGAGACCGCGAATCGGCAAACGTAGCGTAGGACGTCCTGTGACCAGGTGGAGCGACGACATACGCAAAGCGGTGGGCAGTGACTGGAAGAGAAGAGCCGAAGATCGGGCTCAGTGGCGCATCTTGGCAGAAGCCTACGTCCAGCAGTGGACTGATAACAGGCTGATGATGATGATGATGATAGTAAAAACAACAATTTAATTTTCCAGCATAAACTGTTCTACCTACTTTCCTGTGTACGTTTGTACCCTTCGGTACGGTGAGGTAGACTCTTTTCCACTCGAGTTGAAATTTGAAAAACGTATTAAATTAATGGTTTTGAATCGACAACATAATATATCCACTTTTTTAAATATATATCTTATAGGCTAGCGTTTTGACCACTATCTCACCTGTTGGTAAGTGATGATGTAGTCGAAGATGGTAAGCACACTAGGCCAAGAATTGGAACTGGCTTTCAAGGATAGCTGCCGGAACACATTAGATGTTTTGGCGACAGATTTTCTAACTTGAGGGTGGTAGCTGGCCAGGCGGACACTAGATGGTGTCCTACCACCATGCGGGAGTTGTTGGTGTTTTAACGATATTTTTATTTGGATACTCGGATACTCTGATTATCGCGTAGGTATTTAAATTCTAATATTTTGAATTTTGATGGTTGTCCCAAGTTGTCATTGTTGGTTCCCGTGGTTGGTTCGTTAAGAAATGTTTGTCATTGCTCGATCTACAAACCTTAATAGTTAAAGACTTGAAATTTACTTATGGTGCGTAGTTTTTGCAATGGCTGCTATAAGATCAAATACTAAAAACTAAATTACATTAATAATTAAAGGAGGTCCCCACACAAGAAACGTGTGCGGGTCCGACTAGCACTTGGACAGTTTATTTATATTCGCGGACGAAGTACGCCGGGTCAGCTAGTAAAGTATTAATATGATATACTCGTAGGTATGTGTTAAACCAGGTGAAAAAGTATATAAATGCCAAAAACCGTTTGTGTGTGAAAGAGCTACAACCATCCATCCATCCATACTCACCAACCTAACTTAATATAAAAGCACAGTTTTACAACCTATAATAAAAGCATCTAGATGGCGCTGGAGTAGGTGGCACAGTTTTCCATGTAAATATTGCCTAAATGTATGTGATCCTGCATCACACATACGGTATTTTTCACGATGTTAGAACCAGATTAACTTGCTTTGTCGTCAAACATCTTAAAATTTGAACTCTTTACATACGTATGTAAGTAGTACGATAACATAATAAATAACATTTATATTTAAAAGTTAATAAATAATGTTAGTTACCTAACCAAAAATCAGGCGTTACCTACGTTAAAAGATAGCAGAGAGACCATCTTATCAAAACAAACCTTTGACAAGAGTAGTACAGTGTACACCTAACCTACACTGACCTTAACAATGCATGTCCCCTCGAGGAATGCTGATTAGCATGAGTAGGCTCGGCCGTCCTGGACCGATCCCCTCTCGTCAGTAGTTCTGAAACGTGCGCAGCGCTCGTGGCCCGGACTTCGCTCAGTCCCGCTACGGTGGGCGCTCCACTACCGCCTTCGTCACGAAGCTCTAGAGGTCCCGCGCTAGGATTCAGCAGGTCTCTTATAATCTCATTGTAGATTTCTATATAGGACATTTTCACCTGAAAATATTCGAAAGAAACACTTTATTATCTTTGAGTCTATAAACGCAGAGCTTCTAAAAGTCAAGTCTCAACTTATCTTTCACTCAATAAACTTAAATGATTGATATCTATATCTATACTAATATTATAGAGAGAGAACATTTGTATTTTTGTATGTAGTAAGCTCAAAAACTACTGAACCGATTTAAAAAATTCTTTCACTAATACATAGAATGGACTTTCGGAATGAAAATAGGCTATATATTATCCCGTTTAAATCAAAGGTACATTCGTGGAGACCTAATTTGCAACCTAAGTCGGCAAATAAACGGTCGAAAAAACACGTTTCTGACGAACGCTGCTTAATTGAAAATAGATAGAAGAATATTTTCTATGCAATAGTTGTACGACTTAATAAGACCTACAAAAAAGTCCGCGACAGCATATGTCTATCTCTTAAGGTTGACTCACAGTAACCATTTTAATCTTAAATTTTTTGTAAAAAATATAACATAACTTCCAAGGCTATTTTCAAGTATATAGTATTAATCCTTATCCAAATAATTACGTTAATTAGCTTGGCCACATATTATAGATTAAAATTGTCCTTAACAGTATATAATTCAAATGAAAACTCTAGAAGATATCACGAATTTCACATACACGTATGGCAAAATTAATAAAATATTTGCAGTGAAACCACAGATTAGGTCATAGTTACTACTAAAATATTATTTTAGGCTTAGATCTATGCTGTATCTATGCTGTAGATCCCCACCGATCACAATCAATTTGAAGTCAATATAGTATAATAATATGATCTATTGTAAAAATAATATTCATGTATATATATAATAATATAATATTTTAAACCACCCCGACTGATCTATGTATAATCTTTTCATTAAAAGCATTCCAATGACTCTAAACACGACAATTAAAATCTGAGCTGTAAGTTGGTGAGGATTTGAGTATTCTGTAGAGTCTAGATGTCCCAGCATCAGGTCAATGCTTCCATGTTCTTACAATATCGTTGAAGAAGAAGATTTTCGTATTGATCAGACCTATGAAAGTTGATTTCATAGCGCAATTAACTGGAAAAAAGCTCATAGTTTTAAAACGATTGAACGAATTTTCATGAATCAAAGCTAAGAAAACTCTCGATGAAGACATCTATCAAACAAAAAAAAACGATCAATAATAAAAACAAAATCGGTTCATCCGGTTAGGTGCTAAGATGCTACAGACAGACACACAGATACACACGTTAAACGTATATTACCCCTACATTTTGCGTCGGGGAACGCGTAAGGTTACGGCGGCAGATGTTCACCTTTTTTTTTTTTATATCTTATAGGCTAGCGTTTGACCACTATCTCACCTGTTGGTAAGTGATGATGCGGTCGAAGATGGTAAGCACGCTAGGCCTAGACTGGGGAACGGACTCTCAAGGATAGCTGCCGGAACACATTAGATGTTTTTGGCGACAGATTTTCTAACTTGAGGGTGGTAGCTGGCCAGGCGGACACTAGATAGTGTCCTGCCACCATGCGGGGGTTGTTGGTTTCTTAACGATGTTTTCATTCACCGGAGGGCCACTGTGAGAAGCGCACATACATTTTTCGATGGAAAAATCCATTGGTGCACGGTAAGGTTTGAACTCGGTACCACGGCATCAAAGCCGACCGTGCTCCTGATTACGCCACCGGGCCCGGGCTCTTTGTTGTAAGCTACTTTTTGGTAGATTTAATGATCCCACTACCACTGTGCGAAAACTCATGATTCATGAATGCACATAAAACTTTCATTGGTAGGTATATAGCTAGGATTAGAACCAACGACCGTCGGGTCAGAATCAGGGTAACTATCCTTTACGCCAAAGGGCCGTCCAATACTACTACGTAAGTATTATAAAACAAATTCCATCACTGCGTCTGTCTGTCTGTTCGCAATAATCTCAATAGCTACTGAACGGATTATCATGCTGTTTTCACCAATGGCCAGAGTGTTTATGAGGGAGGTTTAGGTGCATAATTCGTTAAGGTTTACTGTAAATTGGATGAAATATGACGATTATTGTTAAATATGTTCATATTTTATATTCGATGCAACAAACTGATGCAAATTTTGTAGGCTTATATTTTCTACCCGTGCGAAGCCGGGGCGGGCTGCTAGTATATAATAATATGGTGGTGGTGTTTGCCAGGCGGACAGTGACTAGACAGTGTCCTATTACCATGCAGGGGTCGTTACTAGATGAATGCAAGCTTGCTTGCCCAACACCTGTGTCCATCCGGAGGTTCCTAACGATGTTTTCCTTCGCCGGTGGGCCACTATAAAAAGCGCAACAAGAGCAATTTTTTCGGTAAAAAAAATCCATTGGTGCGTGGCGGGAACTGAAACCCACTACCTGTTGCGTAAAAGCCGTTCATTCTCCTAATGTACCACTGGGCTCTCAAAATACAAGATAGAGATCTACAAAATATGTAATAAGATATTTTTACCTGATAATTTAGGATCGTATACAAAACGTAAAAAAAACCGACTTCAAATGCCGCGCTAGTCATTTTCAGTACTAAGTTTGAGGTGTTTAATACTTAATACTAATAATAGTTTTCCATCTACTTAAATCGGTTATTAAACGACGGAGTTCTGAGGTTACAAATATTTTTAAAAATCTTCATTTTTATTGAGAACCGCGCCCTTTTTGTGAAGTCGGTTAAAAAAAAATACTTACAGGTGAATTGGAACAACAAACTCTTTTTTTGTGAAGTCGGTAAGCCTGTTTGAAGACTTTACAAATATTTTACTTCTTTGAGTCTATAAATGCAAATTTATCGGGTCTTCTAAGATCGTATTGTTAGAATAGGGAATATGCATGAAGCTCAGATTTATTGGAAATATGTTTTTTTCGATTTTTTGTTGTCCTGGAGTTATATGTAAAACCATTTTTTTTTATTTAATTCCATTTTATTTGCTTAAAATAATATATTAAAATGCAATTTAAGCGAGGGAAATTTAAGTTTGTAAAACAGATCACCATTGGTCGAATCGAAAGTTGACGTCATTATGCACTACTCCACGTGATAGAAACATTGAGCGCGGGAACATAAAAATAAAAGTATGGTGTGGTCTTATTGTATTTATTTCCAAATATTGTGTTTGCCGCGTATTATTGTGCAAAAATGTATATTACTAACCATTTAATATAGATAAAAATGAGTACGAAATTAGAGAAACTGTATAATTTAATAAAAACATGCCTTTGGCTAAATACAATTATCGCGCGGAGTCTTAGTTAAAGAAAAAAAAGCTAGTATGCTTCAAGCGGCGTGTGTCTGACGTAAGTGCGTGACGTCACAATGCATTACCAAAGAGCCCGGGAAATGATGGCGTTTAAACTGCTCAAATTTATTTGTATATTTAAATCTTTATTTAAAAAATAATTAGACTAATTCCAGCAGTATTTTATTTTTTTATTATGTTATATGGATGTAATGAGTGAAATAAAAATATTTAAAAAAAACATGCATATTCCCTATTATATATGAATCTTTGAGTCAACAAACGTGAACAACAAAACGCAGAGGAAAGTTTTTTTAATAGTTTGATAGCAATATTAAGTTTAAGATACTTAGAAGAACATTTTTGATTTTTTTTTATGGTAAAAGGTAACAGGACGACACTCGCCAGATGGTAAGCGATGATGTCTACCTATTACAGATACAGCGGCATGCAAAATTCTAGCAGTCTAGAATTTTGTATGTCACTGCATTGCGCCTGTTACTTTGAGACATATAAAGATGTTGAGTTTCACATGCATGATAGGTACTAATAATAAAAGTAATCTACTCTATAAAACAGATTGTAAAATAAACAAAGCTCTTTAATGTGATCTTTAGTGTGATCTCGATTTTACCACAGGAACTCGCGTATTCGTGTGAGGGCTCACCCTCATATTATAGACACGTGGTCCTCCCACACAACGCGTTTTAAGCGTTCTGTTCTTTCCGCGTACGTGCGAGATGTGGAATAACCTTCCTTCCGATATTTTCCCGCAGAAGGTTGATCTGAGTTGCTTCAAACGGAGAGTTACCAGTTTCCTCTTTCAAAAGAGCAGGCAACGCACCAGTATTGTCCCTGGTATTGCAGGTGTGAATAAGCGGCGGTAACCACTTACCATCAGGTGGGCCGCATGCTTGTTTGCTTCTCTATATATATATATATATTTAAAAAAAACTTACAAGAAATTACTTTCCTAAGATACCATTAATCAATAAATCTTGCAAATCATTGTTTTGTTACTCGAGCGAGGGAGTATTATTATCTGTTTTGTGGCGAGGGGTAGTGCAAACATCAAGGTGAGCAATTTTTCCATTAAGTCGTAATTAATGAACGCCATTTGCAAAAGTTAGACACACAAGGGCAGGCCATTACCGGCGCGAAAATAAAACTAGAATATTGATTTTGATAAATAAAGCTGAAGACATCGGCAAATCAAACACTGTATCGACTGTCAAGCCACATGTAGTCAAGCTATGCAACTTGCATGTTAAGCTATTTGAAACTGTTTTTAACCGACTTCACAAAAAAGGAGAAGGTTCTCAATTCGTCGGAATCTTTTTTTTAATGTATGTTCACAGATTACTCGAAGATGCCTGAACCGATTTGGAGAATTCCTTTACCTTTTAAAGTCCCAGGTGGTCCCATTTAAATTTTAACGAAATCGACCGAGCCTTTTTTAATATATCAACATTTGTATTACGACGCATTTACATATCTCGACGACTTACTACTAACTGCTGGCACAGATTATGGAATAGTTACTACGTCTGCTGGCTACTTTGACTAGCGCGACGTTTGAAGTCGGTTCTTTTAGTTTTTTAAACGATCTTAAATTATTGATGTTAGTAGATATCTACTTACAATTTGATTGTCGCGTAATCTTTACAGAGTATAATTAATATAGTTTAAAAACTAATAATCTAAGATCGTTTAAAAACTAAAAGAACCGACTTCAAATGCCGCTCTAGTAATTCTTTGTATCAAGTTTAGGGCGTTTATCTCCTTAAATACCGTTTACCCTTACAAACAAAAAAAAAAAGAATTTTCTAAATCGGTCCAGGCGTCTTTGAGTATACTCGGGGATTATGTATACATAAAAAATTAAAGATTCAGACCAATTGAGAATCTCCTTCTTTTTTGACGTCGGTTAAACAACCGACTTTACGTACTACGTGAGTTTCAGTAGCAAGTTTGAAACGGTCATCTTCCTATCTCTGGAGATACCTACTTATTAGATCTTGATAATATTTGGTTGTTAACTGCCTGCCTATTAAAGAATAATCATTCAAATGCGTTCACAATTGACGTAATCGCATAACAAACATACAAAAAAAACCTACAGACGAATTGAGAGCCTCGTCCTTTTTGGAAGTCGGTTGACAAAACAAATTCGCTTCCTGTATCTGTCCCTCCCCTGTACGCTTAGATATTTTAAATTACGCAATCAATGGCAATGGATGACTATCGTGCTCGGCAAAAACAACTTTGAGACAGAAGCCGATTGGAGGATTCAGCTGGGTTGGGCAGCATTTCATAAACTTCGTCAAGTCTTCTCGTCACCCATCCTTCAATGTCTGAAAACGAAAGTTTTTGACCAGTGCGTCCTACGCGTAATGACGTACGCAGCCGAAACGTGGACACTGACAGTGAGACTGGTCCACAAGCTGAAAGTCGCTCAGCGGGCTATGGAGCATGCTATGCTCGGGATTTCTCTAAGGGATCACATTCGTAACGAGGTGATCCAGCAGAAAACAAAAGTAACCGACATAGCTAGCAGGATAAGCACACTGAAGTGGCAGTGGGCCGGCCACATTAGTTGCAGAACCGATAACAGATGGGGTAAACGAGTTCTGGAGTGGAGACCACGTTAGGGAAAACGTAGTGTAGGACGCCCTCTAGCGAGATGGAGTGACGATCTGCGCAGGGTAGCTGGCAGTCATTGGATGCGAAGAGCCGAAGATTGGGCTCAGTGGCGATCATTGGGAGAGGCCTATGTCCAGCAGTGGACTAACACAGGCTGATGAATCAATGGATGCGGTTTTCATCAATAGATAGAGAGATTCCAAAGGAAGGTTTAAAACCAGGATTAAATGCGGCAAAGCCGCGGGGCAGAGCTAGTATATCTATAGTTTAGATAACTACTAGAGTTGAATTTCATAGATATATCGAAAAAGAGTGACTCGTGAAATCAAAATACCTATAGGTTACTTGTAAAAATCCTTGGCATATTAATTAGGTGTGCTACTTGTGTACTCGTAACGTCTTGGCGTACGTGTGCAAAGCTACTTACATAGGTAATACAAGTGCAAAGTTTTAATTAACATCACAAACATTAACTAACTCTCTCTCACCATGAGGCAATTAAATTTCAAGTAATCGTAATCAGGAACTGGCCTAATTCCATACATTAATATTTTAAATGGCTAGTGTTTTATGCGGCAATAAAACTGCAGGAATGTTCTTAATATACCTAACCACCGTTTAAAACTGTGATATAACCTTTGGTATTTTTAATGTTTCGAGCCCATTGCTGCAGCAATAATGGTGCAGAAATGGTGCAGATGTTATCAGCAGGCAATGAATCACCAATTCCCTGAGCGATCACTATATCTACGTTGAGCGATGCTTATTTTGCAATGTTTTGCACATGACGTCACATAACTGTTTTCAACCGACTTCCAAAAAGAAGGAGATTTTCAATTCGTCTGTATGTTTTTTTAATTTTTTTTTTAATGTATGTTACGCATTTACTCCGTCAATTGTGAACCGATTCGAATGATTCATGTTTAATCGATAGGGTATATTTTCGAGGTGGTCCCATTGTAATTTCATCGAGATCTGATAAGTATCTCCAGAGATATGATGATAAACGACCCAAACTTGCTATTGAAATTGACTTGCGGGGACTTGCATGGAAGTCGGTTGTTTTAGTTTTTTAACTAGTATCTTAATTAGTAAGCTAGCTAAATAAAGCAACTCGTGCGTATCTAGTAAATGGTCAGTGAAACATGGAAGGTGATTTCAAATGAAATTATTTCTGCAGTAGGTATAAATAATTATGCAGCATTTACCTAGTAGTAGAAAGTTTACATTAATTGCTATTAGAATTTTAAAAATTATAATACTATTTTCTATACAGCAATTATAACCTGACTTCAAAAAGGAGGAGGTTCTTAATTCGAATGTTTATATTTTTTGTGTATATTTGGGCATAACTCCGTCATAAATGTTTATGACGGAGTTTATTTTTTTAATAGGATTTGCTAAATATTTTTTTTGTACGAAAGCGGTTTATTTTGAAATGGTCTCTGTCCCATCATGGTACATTTATCGAGATCTGATGAGTATCTTCAGAGATATGAAGATAATCACGGTCAATGTTAATCAAGCTATGAATCTATCGGCTATATAAGAGGCATGCCTTTTAAGTTCTGTCGTTTCCATATTTCCCGGCAATTTTGAATGTTGAAACAGCTTAGAATTAAACATACAATGTCATCTGCAAGACAGATTATTATGCATTGAATTAAAAATTTTCAGAGTTTCTTTAATCAGATTAGTGTCGGAACACCACGCGTGTATAATTAGTTCCACGGACCCCAAACTGGGTTAAGCCTGTACCCGTGGCCTGTACCTTTGGCGTCCGAACTCCTTTTTGCCTTGATATCGAGTAGCTAAATAAGTTCGGGCAAGTTGCTTCGGTTCTTTGTGTACCAGCTAATAAAACAAGATCTAAGAAGAAGAAGAAAATCGTTTATTTGGCAAAAACTGACATGATAACAAAATCAAAAACACTAAATATTATAATAATGTAAACATATAAAAAACAAGAACATAAAACAGATAAAAATGAGGTGAGGTGCCAAAACTCAGCACATATGTCTGAGGTTGCACACCTAGACGCTGGTTTTCAGCTAAGCCTGCGGGTGTTGGACTAGTGCGAAAACATATATATATATATATATATATTAAATATTATATATAATGTAATATAATAAATATACAATACATATTAGTAAATAAAAAATATATATGCATACAATATATATACAGTTTTAAACAACATTAAACCTCCTAACTAATTACTAAAGAAAGAAAAAGAATAAGAAAATAAAAATGATAAATAAAATAAAATAAACACATATAAATGCTGGATACAAATGCAATCTATCTATATATAATCTATGGTTTATGGCAAGAGAAGGGAAATAGTTTAATGGACAAAATGTCATATTTATACATACTACTATACTAATTATTATGATGCTACTGATTATTATGTTATATAAACGACATATCTTTATTTATATCACCATGTTTCCGCTGCTCGGCTACCAAGTACTGTTTTAATTTGTGTTTAAATAAACTTAAGGTTTTTATGTTTCTAATTGGTGGTGGAATGTTGTTCCAGCACTTGCTAGCGGAGTAGCGGAAAGAGCCACGAAAGTTGGCTGAACGGTGATGCGGTGTGGAAAGCTGTTGGGAGACATACCTAAGAGAGCATGATCTCCTCTGAGAAATCCAATTGAGCTAGTCGTATAAATATATGGGTTCTTTAAAATTAAATTAATGACACCAAAGAGTAGAGAGGCAAGGTGTAGTTTACGACGCGATTTCATTTTAAGGGTAAAAATTTTGTTTAGAAAGGGTGTCACATGACTTCTGGTAGGAATGTTGAAACAAAATCTTGCACATGCATTTTGCACCCTCTGTACAAGACGTTGGGTTCTAGCTAGTAAACGAGAGCCAATATACAGTATCAGCGTAATTAAGCTTTGAAAGTACGAGTGATTCTACAACTATTATCTACAACTTTCGACTTTGCTGTTGGTATACAGAAGATAATTATTTGCATGGCACAGAGGGGGGGCGCGCGATAGCGCGTCCCTGGTGCGCCTGTGCCGCTGTTCCGATGGAGCCGTCATGTTATTTTTCTCTTTGGAGCCGTCATTCTGACAGTGATCAGTGAAGTGAATGTGGATTTGGTTATTTATATTAGTGTTTTTTATTTCAGTTTATTTTGTAAAGATGGCAAATCATTCAAGCAATACTGTAAGTATGTCGCAGTCTGCTGGTGTTACCTATATTGGACAAAGGAGTGTTAAGAGCGAGGTCAGCGAACTGGTACAATGTCCCCACTGTTCCCAGGTGCGATTTTTTAAAGGTCAGCGTGGCCTTAATGTACACATTGGCAAAACACATAAATCCCTTTCTCAATGTGCACATTTAATCACACCTAATATACCTTTGGCGAAACCCTCTGTTCAAACTCAATCTTCTACATCTCAACCGTTTTGGCAAACCTTAGCTAAATTGAAATCATCTACACCGGTCGTAAAACGTATACTTCGCGGTGCACGAATTCATGTAGCACAAAATTTGTCACTCGAAATTCAAAAAGCTCTAAAAGAAAATTCTGAAAGCGCCTGGGAACATTTATTGTCTTTTGCTTTTCAAGTCCTACACTCAGCTAGTTCCCAAAAATCATTAACTGCAACAATTAAAAACAATTGTTCAGACCCTCCTATTGTTAATTTTGATATTTCCTCTGTAAACAACCGGCAACATGTCACCCAAATAACAGCTTCTCATCAGATAACACACAACATTTACGACAAAGTGGAATCCAAAGTAAGCGATGGGGACTTGAAAGGTGCTGCTCAGCTTTTATTTACCAACGATACCATCGCATTGGATACGCCTGCAACTTTGGCAGCTTTAATAGAAAAACATCCGCCTTCACAATCACCTCCCCAGCTTCTGTCCAACTCGTCTCATTCACATATTGACCCACTACAGGTCACTGAAAAAGACGTTAAAGCGGCGGTGATATCTTTTAAGAATGGTTCGGCCGGCGGCATGGATAGCCTTACGCCCCAACATTTGAATGATCTTATGTCTGGTGCCATTGGATGGCCGGACCCTTCTAAAAGACATCACAGATCTTATAAACTATATGTTAGCAGGGAAAGTACATGAACAGATCGCTCCTATTCTATACGGTGCAAATCTATGTGCTCTAAATAATAAAACATTAAATTAAAAAATCAAAAAACCCGACTGCGCAAAAAGTGAAGTGTTAAAAAAAGAACTGAAAAGAAAAAAACAAGTAAGTCTAGTAGTTTAGACTTCTGTTTAGGGATATCAAAAAACTATAAAATAAAATAAATTATACTTTGTTATATGGAATGTAGAGACTTTAACAGTCGGGATACATTAATGGCTTAACGAATGGGGATTAATGTGTCCCGACTGTTAAAGTCTCTATATTCCATATAACAATGTATAATTTATTTTATGAGTGTATCGACCGAGAAAGAATTTAATTGGTATAGTTTTTTGATATCCCTAAACAGAAGTCTAAACTACTAGACTTACTTGTTTTTTTCTTTTCAGTTCGTTTTTTAACACTTCAGTTTTTGCGCAGTCGGGTTTTTTTTATTTTTTTATTTAATGTTTTATTTTACACTTTTTAGTTAAGTAAAGGACGGCAAATTCCGTAATCTTCTCATTTCATTTAGAGAGTTGATGTCATGTGGATTATTGAGTAGTTTCCGGGGATCTAAACTACTTATTACTAGTCCATCTAAAGATCTAACCCGGCTCAATGCTACATAGGCTTGACCTTTTGCAAAAATGCGTGAACTTAAGTCGACAGTTGTACTATTAAACGACTATACCAAAAGGAAGAGGTTGTTTGTTACGTCAGAACTCCATCAATTCTTAACCGATTTGGAAAATTATTTTTTTGTTTGAGTTAATATGATTTTCGTTTGGTCTCATTGTAATTTTATTGAGATCTGATAAGTAACTTCAGAGATAAGCACCGCAAACTTGTTACTGAAAGTGATTAACGCGGCATGTAAAATCGTTTTTTTTTCGATTTGTATGATCATAAATTATTTGTTATAAATATATTTTGAATCTCCATTTTAAGACCTTTAATTCGATACCCCAATCGATAGGTTTTGAAAAAAAAAATTTTTTTGTACCCCAATTCGGCGGATTTCAGACGCCAAAAAATATTTTTGGCGTCTGAAATCCGCCATTTTGAATTTTTCAATTTTTTATGTTTTCGTTGACACTCGCGCTAGCATGGCAAATCTATTGACGTGCCAATCATCAAAATCGGCCCACGCGTTTGGTCTCTAGTGTGCCACAAAGGAACAAACATACATACATACATACATACATACATATATAGACTGATAAACACATTACCTCTCCTTTGCGTCGCGCAGTCGGGTAAAAAAGACGGCGGTATCAGGCCTATAGCCGTAGGTTGCACTTATAGAAGGATCGCATCTAAAGTTTGCTGCCGCTACATACATAAATAATATCGTTTAAAAACTAAAAAACAACCGACTTCAATGCCGCGCTAATCATTTTCAGTACCAATTTTGAGATGTTTATCTCAATATCTCTGGAGATACTTATCATACCTCGATAAAATTACCATGGTACCACACTTGGGATATCTCCTTTCGAACAAAAAAAGAATAATCGAAATCGGTTCATAAACGACGAAGTTATCCGCGAACAAACATAAAAAAAAAAAAAAATATATATACGGTGGAATTGAGAAACCTCCTCCTTTTTTTGAAGTCGGTTAAAAATTAACTGATAAATGTCAGCCTATTCAGTTAGGTTTCGGCAGCAAAGGTGGCTGTGAGGCGGCCGTTCATGCACTTCGCTCATATGTTAATCACAATGGTGGCGAAGTGATTTTGAAGGTGGATGTTAAAAATGCGTTCAACTCTGTTGACCGAACTACTCTTTTGACTGAAATTCAAAATTGCATACCGGAAACGTTTAAGTATCTTTGGCAATGTTATGGAACTGAATCAAAATTACTTCACAGGACTAATATAATTAATTCTTGCTGCGGTTGTCAACAGTGTGATCCTCTTGGACCGGCTATCTTCGGGCTTGCTATACATCCGATACTTTCGAGCCTAAATTCAAAATTGAACATGTGGTATCTGGATGACGGAACCCTGGGAGGCGACGCAAATACGGTATTACAGGATTTACAGGTTTTAATTGAAAAATTTCATTTAATTGGTTTGGATCTAAATTTTTCAGTGTGAAATTTTCTTTACGGACATTGTGCCTATGGATAAAAGAAATGACTTATTCACTAAATTCAACAGTCTGGCCCCAAATATAAAACTTTTACATAAAGAAAACCTTCGCCTCCTTGGTGCTCCAATTCTAGAAGAGTCTTTACCGGTTTTTATTGATAAACAGCGCCAAAAATTTGAAGATGCTTCGGAGCGCCTAACAAAAATTCATTGCCACATAGCATTCCATATAATTCGTTTTTGTCTTTTTGTTCCAAAATTCACTTATATACTTCGCTCTTGCCCGTTTTGGAATCACATGACTTTTCTATCAAGTTTAGATGAAGCAATCAAAAATATCCTAATTAAAATTCTAAATTGTTCCCTTTCGGACAAATCATGGTGTCAAGCTTCCTTACCTATTCGGTTTGGAGGCATAGGCATACGCAAAATTTCTAGTGTGTCGCTACCGGCGTTTTTATCTTCTGTCCATAGTATTACCGGTCTTTTCGGGAAAATATTAAACAGTTCACTACCGAATATATCGATTGATATAATGGAAGAAGCAAAAAACACCTGGTCCATGGCATGCCCAGGAGAAGCCTTCCCAAGGAGCCTCCGTTCGCAGCGGCAATGGGACGAGCCCTTATGTAAGATATTACAAAAACAACTATTGGATAGTTATATAGATAGTAGGGACCGTGCTCGTCTACTTGCCACGCGCGAACGGGAATCTGGATATTGGTTGCAGGCGTTACCTTCGTCCAATATAGGTACTCTCAAGGATAACAACAGTTTTTGTACAGCGGTGGGACTGCGTCTGGGCATCCCCTTAACAGAACCGCATGTCTGTTGCTGCGGTGACCAGTTGGATAGACTGGGTCAACACGGTCTTTCATGTCGTCGCAGTGCGAGACGGCTTTCTCGACACGCCTCACTGACCGACGTCATCCGTCAGGCTCTTGCCACCGTCAACGTGCCGGCTATTTTAGAGCCGAACGGTATCGCACGTGACGATGGTAAGAGGCCTGACGGCATGACGTTGGTTCCTTGGTGTCGTGGGAAGCCGCTAGTGTGGGATGCGACGTGCGTCGACACATTGGCAGTTTCCCATCTCCATAATACCTTACGGGCGGCAGGAGCAGCTGCAGACGCAGCAGAGGCTCTCAAACGGAGGAAATATATGCGCATCGGTGACAATTATGCTTTTCTTCCGTTTGGGGTCGAAACCATGGGCCCGTGGGGTCAACAAGCAAGCGGTTTTGTTGGGGAGCTGTCTAGACACCTAATTGATGTCTCCCACGACCAAAGAGCTGGCGCCTACCTCGGGCAACGCATTAGTTTCGCGATTCACGTACCTTTAGTCGAATTTTCTCGACCTAGGTTTCGAGCGAGTCAGTCGCTCTTCCTCGGGAGTGAGGTCACGCGGTGAGATCGCGATGTTCACTGCGGGCCGCCGCTCGCTGCGCTCGGCTTGATAGCCGGGGTGGGGGCGGACTCGGCGGAGATCGGTAACGGCTGTTTCTTTTCGGTACCGAGGATGCCTGAGATAGCCCGAATGTTGTCATCGTCGGTTCTTCATCGCTGCTACTCCTATCGCCAGAAGTACCGTCGCAAACAATGCTGACTGTGTCACACTCTAGACTGACTGACACTTTCTTTTTCGAGGACGCATTAAGAATCGGTTTCCACGCTGACGGCAAGGTCCATCCACTATCTCGGTTGAAATTGGGGTGTCTATTTATCTCAATAGCCTCACGTACTTTTCTAGGTACAAAGAACTTCTCTCTAGCTAGTACGGAGGCTTTATCAAAACGGATAAAGTGGTTTGTGTCCGCGAGATGTGCATGCTCCGCGATGGCGGATCTTGTCGTGTCCGAATTCTTAATGCTCCTTATGTGTTCCGTAAGTCTAGTCGTGATATTGCGTCGAGTTTCTCCCACGTAGCTCTTGCCACAGTCGCATGGTATTCTGTACACGCCCGGAACGTTCAGCTCGTCCTTGTCCTTCGGTGAACGCAGCATCTGTCTAAGATGACCTGGTGGGCGGAAGATCATCTTGACATCATATTTCCGTCGTAAAAGATATCCGATTCTGTCCGTTACTCCTTTTACGAACGGTAAATAAGCCGGTGATCGATCCGCTACTTGTGGTCGCTTACGTTCACTCTGTTTACACCACCGGCCACATTGTCGCCAGCTGTAGCCATTATCCTCAAGTACCCCCCTCACGTGATTTAGCTCACCATCTAGGTATTGAGGGTCGCATATTCTTAGAGCTCGGTTGATTAATGCTCTGGGTACCGAGGATAAGTGTGCCGGGTGGTGATGCGAGTTGGCGTGTAGATACCTTTCCGTATGAGTTGGCTTTCGATACACTGTATGTGCGAGACTTCCATCTAGCCTGCGGATCACGCGTACATCGAGAAAAGATAAAGTTCTATCACTTTCTTCTTCCACTGTAACTGCGATGTTGCGATGCACTTGGTTCAGATGATCCGCGAAACCAGCTAAACCGTCCTTAGTGATGACCGCAAAGATGTCGTCCACGTATCTCAACCAAACTCTAGGTCTCACAACTGCCGCATTTAACGCCGTATTCTCAAACCACTCCATGAATATATTAGCTACCACTGGAGCTATTGGAGACCCCATCGCCACTCCATCCACTTGAAGAAAATACTCTCCTCTCCACATGAAGTAACCGCTTTTTAGACAGTAATCTATGCAATGTATGTATTCGGTAGGTAGGTCAGAACCTTGAATTATGGTTTTTATAATGTTCATAGTTTCATCTACCGGGACACTCGTGAATAGTGATGCGATGTTGAAGCTGACCATGATCTCCGAGGGCTGTATTCGTATATCTTCTAACAACTGGACGAAATGGTACGAGTCTTTCACAAAAGTATCAGTCTTGCCCGTGTACTGCTGAAGGATGCTTGCCAGGTGTTTGGATAACTTATAGGTCGGTGCATCTATTTGTGAGACTATAGGTCGCAACGGCCAGTCTGGCTTGTGTACTTTGGGTAAGCCATATATCTTGGGTGGGGTAGGGTTATGGGGACGTAAGCGTGCCTGCAACTCGATATCGGGTAATGATTTCACTAGCTGGACCACTTTTGTAGAAACTCTCAAGGTCGGGTTGTACTTCACCTTCTTGTAAATGCGAGTATCACTAACCATATGCGTAACTTTACTCTCGTAGGTATCTGTATCGACAACCACTGTGGCATTACCCTTATCCGCCGGCAGCACCAAGACGTTTTCATTGTTACGTATTTCGCGTAATGCTGTTAATTCACCTCGGGTTATATTAGGCTGGGGCACTTTTGATTTCCGTAACATCGTTGAAATGTCTTGTCTCATGCATTCCGCATCGTTAAACGGTATTTTATTTCGTACGATCGTGTCCTCAATACCAGTTATTATTTTCTCCACGGGCATTCTTTTAGGTGTAGGAGCGTAATTAAGACCCCGGGAAAGCACACTATAAGAATTATCATCGAGATGACATGACGATAAGTTTACAACAACCTTATGATTACGCTGCGTGTTATCAGTATTGTTATTGTTCGACTCATTATTTAGCGTATTCCGAGGGTAGTCGCCGGCATAGATCGCGCGTTGTTGTTGTATGAGACTTTTCAGCTTTCTATCATGTCTCTGTTTAATTTGCAATGTTAATGCATGAGATCTGCTAAAAGACATCGTATCTAGTACCTCCCATAATTCCTGCGAAAGTTTCTGCGACAGCTGTAGGTGTAAATCGAACACTTTTTTATTGGTGCACAGTAACTTTTGGCGGTATTCCGAAATCACTCGACGAAGTAATTTCTCACTCGCGATTCTAAAGAATTTATCGTAATCCCGTATGCATTTAATAGGCTTTATCCGTAGGAACTTCGGTATCACTCCACTGTCACGACACTTCACTACATATTCTAAGCCGCACTCGAGTTTATTACGTTTTATTCTTAAGCGCGTGAACTCGTTCACTTTTTTTGACCATACCGTGCCGTATCGGTTTGTTATTTTAATTTTAAAATTATCGTGAATTTGTAACATTATTATTGTTATATACCGGCTGTAATTCACGTACCTTTAGTCGAATTTTCTCGACCTAGGTTTCGAGCGAGTCAGTCGCTCTTCCTCGGGAGTGAGGTCACGCGGTGAGATCGCGATGTTCACTGCGGGCCGCCGCTCGCTGCGCTCGGCTTGATAGCCGGGGTGGGGGCGGACTCGGCGGAGATCGGTAACGGCTGTTCCTTTTCGGTACCGAGGATGCCTGAGATAGCCCGAATGTTGTCATCGTCGGTTCTTCATCGCTGCTACTCCTATCGCCAGAAGTACCGTCGCAAACAATGCTGACTGTGTCACACTCTAGACTGACTGACACTTTCTTTTTCGAGGACGCATTAAGAATCGGTTTCCACGCTGACGGCAAGGTCCATCCACTATCTCGGTTGAAATTGGGGTGTCTATTTATCTCAATAGCCTCACGTACTTTTCTAGGTACAAAGAACTTCTCTCTAGCTAGTACGGAGGCTTTATCAAAACGGATAAAGTGGTTTGTGTCCGCGAGATGTGCATGCTCCGCGATGGCGGATCTTGTCGTGTCCGAATTCTTAATGCTCCTTATGTGTTCCGTAAGTCTAGTCGTGATATTGCGTCGAGTTTCTCCCACGTAGCTCTTGCCACAGTCGCATGGTATTCTGTACACGCCCGGAACGTTCAGCTCGTCCTTGTCCTTCGGTGAACGCAGCATCTGTCTAAGATGACCTGGTGGGCGGAAGATCGTCTTGACATCATATTTCCGTCGTAAAAGATATCCGATTCTGTCCGTTACTCCTTTTACGAACGGTAAATAAGCCGGTGATCGATCCGCTACTTGTGGTCGCTTACGTTCACTCTGTTTACACCACCGGCCACATTGTCGCCAGCTGTAGCCATCGAGTGATGTCGGAATACCGCCAAAAGTTACTGTGCACCAATAAAAAAGTGTTCGATTTACACCTACAGCTGTCGCAGAAACTTTCGCAGGAATTATGGGAGGTACTAGATACGATGTCTTTTAGCAGATCTCATGCATTAACATTGCAAATTAAACAGAGACATGATAGAAAGCTGAAAAGTCTCATACAACAACAACGCGCGATCTATGCCGGCGACTACCCTCGGAATACGCTAAATAATGAGTCGAACAATAACAATACTGATAACACGCAGCGTAATCATTAGGTTGTTGTAAACTTATCGTCATGTCATCTCGATGATAATTCTTATAGTGTGCTTTCCCGGGGTCTTAATTACGCTCCTACACCTAAAAGAATGCCCGTGGAGAAAATAATAACTGGTATTGAGGACACGATCGTACGAAATAAAATACCGTTTAACGATGCGGAATGCATGAGACAAGACATTACAACGATGTTACGGAAATCAAAAGTGCCCCAGCCTAATATAACCCGAGGTGAATTAACAGCATTACGCGAAATACGTAACAATGAAAACGTCTTGGTGCTGCCGGCGGATAAGGGTAATGCCACAGTGGTTGTCGATACAGATACCTACGAGAGTAAAGTTACGCATATGGTTAGTGATACTCGCATTTACAAGAAGGTGAAGTACAACCCGACCTTGAGAGTTTCTACAAAAGTGGTCCAGCTAGTGAAATCATTACCCGATATCGAGTTGCAGGCACGCTTACGTCCCCATAACCCTACCCCACCCAAGATATATGGCTTACCCAAAGTACACAAGCCAGACTGGCCGTTGCGACCTATAGTCTCACAAATAGATGCACCGACCTATAAGTTATCCAAACACCTGGCAAGCATCCTTCAGCAGTACACGGGCAAGACTGATACTTTTGTGAAAGACTCGTACCATTTCGTCCAGTTGTTAGAAGATATACGAATACAGCCCTCGGAGATCATGGTCAGCTTCGACATCGCATCACTATTCACGAGTGTCCCGGTAGATGAAACTATGAACATTATAAAAACCATAATTCAAGGTTCTGACCTACCTACCGAATACATACATTGCATAGATTACTGTCTAAAAAGCGGTTACTTCATGTGGAGAGGAGAGTATTTTCTTCAAGTGGATGGAGTGGCGATGGGGTCTCCAATAGCTCCAGTGGTAGCTAATATATTCATGGAGTGGTTTGAGATTACGGCGTTAAATGCGGCAGTTGTGAGACCTAGAGTTTGGTTGAGATACGTGGACGACATCTTTGCGGTCATCACTAAGGACGGTTTAGCTGGTTTCGCGGATCATCTGAACCAAGTGCATCGCAACATCGCAGTTACAGTGGAAGAAGAAAGTGATAGAACTTTATCTTTTCTCGATGTACGCGTGATCCGCAGGCCAGATGGAAGTCTCGCACATACAGTGTATCGAAAGCCAACTCATACGGAAAGGTATCTACACGCCAACTCGCATCACCACCCGGCACACTTATCCTCGGTACCCAGAGCATTAATCAACCGAGCTCTAAGAATATGCGACCCTCAATACCTAGATGGTGAGCTAAATCACGTGAGGGGGGTACTTGAGGATAATGGCTACAGCTGGCGACAATGTGGCCGGTGGTGTAAACAGGGTGAACGTAAGCGACCACAAGTAGCGGATCGATCACCGGCTTATATAACGTTCGTAAAAGGAGTAACGGACAGAATCGGATATCTTTTACGACGGAAATATGATGTCAAGACGATCTTCCGCCCACCAGGTCATCTTAGACAGATGCTGCGTTCACCGAAGGACAAGGACGAGCTGAACGTTCCGGGCGTGTACAGAATACCATGCGACTGTGGCAAGAGCTACGTGGGAGAAACTCGACGCAATATCACGACTAGACTTACGGAACACATAAGGAGCATTAAGAATTCGGACACGACAAGATCCGCCATCGCGGAGCATGCACATCTCGCGGACACAAACCACTTTATCCGTTTTGATAAAGCCTCCGTACTAGCTAGAGAGAAGTTCTTTGTACCTAGAAAAGTACGTGAGGCTATTGAGATAAATAGACACCCCAATTTCAACCGAGATAGTGGATGGACCTTGCCGTCAGCGTGGAAACCGATTCTTAATGCGTCCTCGAAAAAGAAAGTGTCAGTCAGTCTAGAGTGTGACACAGTCAGCATTGTTTGCGACGGTACTTCTGGCGATAGGAGTAGCAGCGATGAAGAACCGACGATGACAACATTCGGGCTATCTCAGGCATCCTCGGTACCGAAAAGGAACAGCCGTTACCGATCTCCGCCGAGTCCGCCCCCACCCCGGCTATCAAGCCGAGCGCAGCGAGCGGCGGCCCGCAGTGAACATCGCGATCTCACCGCGTGACCTCACTCCCGAGGAAGAGCGACTGACTCGCTCGAAACCTAGGTCGAGAAAATTCGACTAAAGGTACGTGAATTACAGCCGGTATATAACAATAATAATGATGATTGTTTTTGGAATAAATTTAAGTGTTCAGTAAAGTTCTAAATGGATAAATAATATTTGGAACTGTTCTATATTCGAATGTGTTTAAATTTTTAATCTCAAAACAGTTGAAAGTATTAGGATTAATGCTATTGTTTAGTCACAGCGTCGATTGGAATCTGTCAGGTCACGTACGAAAAAAATATTTCTAAGTAAAATGTTCGTGCAATAATTTCTACAACATTAGAAGAGGCTTCCGTGTTTTGAAGAGCTAACAACTGTGTTCAGTGATGAAACCCCATGTCTGCGGACTGTTGAACGCTGGTATTTAGAATTCCAGCGTGGACATACTAGTGTTAGTGACAAATCTCACGAAGGACGCCCAAAATCCGCCTTCACTGAAGATTACATCATTGCTGTGAGACAACTAATTCTCGAAGATCGTCATGTGACGTATCGAGAAATAGAGGCTCTATTAGGTATCTCAGGGACAACCATTCAGAAGATCTTGCATGGAGCGCTTGGTGTGAGAAAGCTAGTTTGCTTTCCGATGATCACAAGGCGGCCCGCGTCAGATGGTGTAAGAAAACTCTGAAAAGGTTCAACCGAGGAGAGTCAAATCCCGTCTACGACATCATCAGTGGTGACGATTCTTGGATCTATGCCTACGATCCTGATTCCAAACAGCAATCTACAACCTGGGTCTTTCAAGATGAGCCAAAGCCGACTAAAGTGGTTCGTTCTCGAAGCACTTCAAAGAAGATGGTGGGGCCACGTTCGTTGGAAAAACCAGTATGTTGCGATTATTGCACTTGAAGATCGTAGAACGGTTAACGCAGAGTGGTATACCACAGTTAGTTTACCACAAGTCATCGCCGAACTTCGAAAATCTAACTCAAAGCGACGCATCATCCTGCACCACGACAACGCAAGCTCACACAGCGCTCGTCAAACGATTCGAGTATTTGAAGCAGGAAAAAGTAGAAATTCTTGACCATCCTCCATACAGTCCTGACCAAAGCCCTAACGATTTCTTTACATTTCCTAAAATTAAGAAAAGTTTTCGTGGTCAAAGGTTCCAGTCCGGTGAAGAAGCAGTCGACGCTTTCAAGTCAGCCATTTTGAACACCCCCACTTTAAAGCGGAATAAATATTATAATAACTGGTTTGAGCGAATGGAAAAGTGTATTAAGCTACGTGGTACTTTGAAAAACAATAAAAAGTACTATAAAGTTCTAGTTGTGTTTTTATCTTCAAACGACAAAACTTAAAAGTACTAATCACACATAAACAACTTAGTTTACCCATTAATTTTCCACCAAAGTGCAGTGAATCATATTGACAATTTGACATTAGATAAATGGTCACGCCTCTGGACATAATACCCTGGATGCTACTTATTAGCTATGATTCTGTCGGCTAAATACTATTCACACATCAATAACTTAGTTTTCCCATTAATTTTCCACCACAGTGCAGTGAATCATATTGACATTTGATAAACGGCCACGCCTTCGGTCACAGGACTTGCGATCGCGACCGATGATTGTTGTGTAAAGTTTACGTTATTATTCACGTCTACCTTACAAAGTACATTAAAATTCTTCAAACCGTTAAAGGTTAATAAAATGCCACGTCTCTCAGTAACGTCCATGAACATTTCAACAATAGCACTTTAGTGCTTGTGACGTCAAAGGCAAAGGTTTAGACAGCTTTTGGAAATGGGTGGTGAAAGTAGATTTACGATTATTATATCGTACATGTAGGTACCTACATACGTACAGTACGACTTATAACAATATAATACGCCTACAAAATACTCATCAGAAAAACGTCGTGGTGTCCGTCGGATAAAAGGAAGTTTTTGACTTTCATTTAATAGCCGTAAGAGACTATTGTCTGGTACACCCTCAGGGTACACCTCTCAACTCAACCTACCTTCCTTTATAGGTAGCTACTGGAGATATTATTATATTATATGAGTAGGAAAGGCTCGAAGATCAATTGTATTCAATTATTCAGAACGAAGTGTAGCACAGACACCTATTTGTTTAAAGAACTAAACCAAATACAGGTGTCACCAACACCTATAATAGTTTGGCCGAAATGGCTGTATATATGTTTTTTTTAAGAAATAAATAAATAATGAAATCTGAAAGATAACGTAGATAAATAGCTACAGATACCTCATTAAATTTTATTAATACAACCTCAGTTGAGTACATTTCCTTCCTGAAAAGGTGTTAAAATCAGCAACGACGTAAGCTGAAAGCTGTTAATAAAGGGTGGAAAGAGTGATAGTTTAATGATTGTCCCGGGGAGGCATCACGCTAGGCGCGACCTTGCCTGGTGGGTGGTGACGACCAACCCCACTAACTTCACCGAAACCACAAACACCATTATACGATGAATATCAGAATTTATGTGGGTGCTTTATCTCTATATCTACTGATAGCCAGATACCGGTATTAGACACTTGAATCAATAACTTCTATCGAAATTATATAAGCCACTGGAGAATAACTACATTTTAAGCATGTGTGACTTGAGAGATAAGATATCACGGGCTCCAATAACAAATGTCTTTACTCTTTTATCAGTTAACATGCCGATACGTAGTATTATTATCTTTTCTATGATGCCGATAAGATTAACAGTCTGTTTTTACACTAAAATGTTCTTATTATTTTAGCATGTACCTACCGTTATGTAAAATTAATATTGGTAACTTGTACCTAGAATTTTAAACATTTCAAATGTTTAATTATATTAAATATTTTATATGTATTATTTTTTAATGCCTAAATTGTTTATCAGCTGACCAATAAATAAATAATAATTTGAAAGGCATAGTTTGTAGAGTTATAATGTTTACTTGGGATCTAATGAATACATATTCGATGAATGAATATTAGATTTATCAAACATTGCCATGGCACGTATGCAATTCCTTTTTCCGTATGGTAATACGGAGTTATAATAATAATAATAATACTGAATTCCCTTACACAAATTAATTGCAAATAATTGTGAAACAGCTTGGTAAATAATTTAAGTGATGGAATAAAATAATCTTTTCATACTTATGAGATATGTATACGGGCAAAATAGCTTGGTGTTTATCCTGATAAGAAGGTAATATATGCGCGTCAGACATGAGTATATAGGATTTCAATTTTCAAAAACATGTCGCGCGTTGAGATTCCAACTCGTGATAAACAAACTGAGGCTCGAAAGGGGGGTATATTTTATATGTATATATAAACAAGCAATTCTTGCTCGTAGCGAGCAGTGAGTGACACTTTATATTCTAACAATATCTACTAGAATTTTGCATGTCACAGTTTTTGTTGACATAATTACTTACTATCTGGCAATAGTCGTGCTTGTACTGTTGCCAATAGTCAATAAAAACCTAAACAGAAAGATTCCAATACCTCGCAAGTAAAGACATTTCGTGAAGCGTGCTAGTGTATATGCATAAGAAAACAGTTACCATTTCCGGGCGGTCAAGGTTCGCGTTAGTTGCTTGGCAACAAAGTACATTTACATATTGGGCAACTTAACTACCTCTAGCCCTCTGCACGTTGAGACTGTGCAATATTTTTATGACATGAGGTAGCGGGACAAACAAGAACCTTTTTATATCTAGCGTTTGACCACTATTTCGACTGGTGGTAAGCGGTGGTTTAGTTGAAGATGATGAACATACTAGACCTAGAATTACCTGACTCTTAAGGGCTGTATGCTGACGGAACACCATAAAGTTATGGCGTCAGACGTTCTTCTTGATGGCGGTAAGCTACTAGTAGCAAGTCAGGTGGTACATCAATATCATGCTCTTACTACATGTTGACAAACTCCCAATCAAGGATTTGAACCGGCGAGTTCCCATTTAGAATTTAAAGCCATCTACGATCATCTACGAGTATCTAGCATCTATCCCTTACGCCAACTGTACGTCTGAGCAATGACGTCTACTATACTGAAACAGTGGCTTGCAATCCAGAATATATCGATTCACTACACTTCGCCTTTGAGACGATTAAAAGTTAAGTTTTACCTACATGCCCTGCATTAGAGTTTGTTGGTAAGTGTAACAATTACTTACCACAATATGTTTTTTTGATCGAGATATTTACCATGTTTTCCACTAATAATTTTATTATGAGTGGCAGATAATTAGGCGCTGTGAGAAACGTCATATTCAAGGAGTAAGTATCGAAAATATATCCTATTCTACTAATATTATAAACGCGAAAGTTTTCGCGTTACTACTCTGCACCTGTTTCCTTGAGACCATTATGTGATATAATATGACCTCTCACATTCCCTATAATTTCACTTGACAGTGTACTATTCAAACCGAAAAACATTCCAATTTATATTAAACTGCAGGGCTAGCATGGCAAGGGGACTATTTTGTCTTTCCACCTATCCGTGTTTTGTTTGGTGGAGAAGGTTATAGTATAAGGAAGGTATATGTAAAGTTTTTCGACAATTTTAAACGCCCGCTGACTTTTAATCAATTCTTTTTTAAAACTTTTTAATACGAAACAAAATCAAAACTCGAGGTTAAATGATGACTCACATGAGTAATACCTTCTTTACTCATGTGGTTAAACTTCACCAAGTGTTTAAATTGTTGTGTAGATCTTCTGTCAGTGGCGAAAAACAGGGAAATATTTTGTCATTCCCCCGGGGATAAGGCTATGCTAGCCCTGGTGGGGTGAATTAATTTCTCTTCACAGTAGTGTTTTTACAATCAAATTGTAAAACTGTGACGGCCTTACTAATAAAAATTTGACTATACATCTGTTAAACGGTTGTACAGTTGCACAGTGAATGAGCGCTAAACACGCGTCAATCCATAGTTTGACTAATAAACGTTGAATAGGCGGTGGGTATCTACATAGACGTTTAACACTTTTTTCTTTTTCATCTGGCAACTATTAGTCAATTCGTTTCGAAACTGTTTTCGTCTTAAATAGTTCCGTAAATTATTTTTTCATAAAGTTTACTAATTATTAATATTAGTCATGAAATTTTGTTTTAGGAATGCAATAATAATCAAACTACGTTGTTTTTAGAACTTTTTGTTGAAATTTGTTGATATAATGGAAATATTTTCTTTTAGTAGGAGTAAAAGACTTAAAACAAATTTTAGAACGAAACATTCAAATTGACTGTTGTCCTTTGTCTACGCTGTTGACATTGTATCCATGGAGACTAGCGGTCTCCATGGATACAATATAAACATGATTTTAGCCATCTTTTAATAAATTGTCAATTTCCAAAGAGAATGTAATCACTGCGTTTAGTTTGTTCCATATATATGCATACATAGCTTTTCGTAAACCTGTAATTTGTATTTTAAATGGAAAATCTGAATTGTTCAAACAAATGGATCTGCACGGTCTTCATAATGTTTTCGTTTTTTTTATTTGCCTCCTCTATCTCCCAATGGTCAAATATGTCGAAATAATTTATGTAATCCATTTCAATGAGAACAAATCTAACACATACAAACGATCCTCAAATAACAGCATACTTTTTGAAGTTTGAAGAATCAAAACGTTTATTCACAGAATACTAGACACAGATTCAATAATAGTTACTATGTCTAGACATGAATTTGATCAGCTGTTAATAGAGAAATCCGCCATTTTAATCCTTTACACACTCGCTAAACTAGGGTCCCAGGCTGTATTAGCCTCCTTTGATAATGGCACATCTGTATACCAACTTTATCCAACGCCTACGTCAAAAATATTTTTATTGGTCAGCTTTTGTGATATACAACGTGTACACAGAGTGAAAAAAACTTTATTAGTAAGGCCGTGAGAGTTTTACCTTTTTGATGATACTTCGCGCGCTTTATTTTTTTTTCTCATCTTCTACTTCTCAGCCACCCCACGTTATGTATTGTGCCACTTCGCGTACTGTTCGTTTTTTTTTCTTTGCCTCGTACATATTATGCTTCGCTCTCGGGATTTTTTTCGTACCACTTCGTTGAAATCTTTTTAGTCAACTTTAAAACGCAAAGCAAAAGCAAAAATAAATGCAATAACGCGCAACATAGAAACAGCGGTATGTATTAGTAGAAACAACAATGATTATGAATTTTCAGTTTATGCGTTATTATGACTTCAGTGCCAGGGTTTATTTATGTGAGTACTAATGAACTTACGCATGTATTGATTAACCTTTACTGTAAAGTAAGGGCAAGTTATACCTAAAAGAAGCAACAATACTCACAAGACGTAAATATAGGTAGGTAACCCAAGTACATAGACCGACAGTTTTATTGAAGCAAGCTTCATGCCACAGATTACTAAATAGTACTACGTATTCATGCTTGATACAACTACACGAACCTTTGCGCTCTGAACATTCCTCCTCGCATAAGGAACAGTCGAGGAGGGGATCCTACTTAGCAGCAGCTTATTTAACTATTTATTTTGTTCCACATATTTTCACAAAAAATAACCCCTATATTTCACAAAAATAACCCCTTAAAAATACCTTAAGCATTATTTAAATTGGTGTCAAATATTTATAAGCTTAGCGTACATGAGTTTTAAAGCTTGTAAATATTATATTATTTGATACTTGGCGAGCAGTAGGCAAGTCCTATGCCCAAGCCCAACCATCGAAGAAAGAAAAAGATCTAGTTATTAGTATTTACACAATCCAGGATTAGAAGATACTAGATAATTAGATTATGATGAAAAGTCTGTTTACGTCAAGTTCAAAGTTAAGTACCTACTTAAATACCTACTCTCTTCTAATAGAGAGTTTTCAAATACCTATCACAACAATAGGCGCCGTGGTTTCTATTTCTGGACTACATAGCATAAGGCTTGCATATTAAAGTAATGTTGAGCCGTGATATAACAGACCTTGATTTCGCCACACCCCCACGATCTCATTATGACCACCTGTTTTGTTGCTAGGATTAATTAGAGCCTACGTTTCAAGTAGCTAAGTATTTACTCTACATCTTAGTAAGTTAGGTGAACGACACGAGTAGTTGAACGATAAATGTCAATTTGCAATAAACATTTAGGCTGAGTTGCACCATCTTACTTTAACTATAATAAACGTCAATAATGTATGATCGTACAAAACGAAAAAAAAACTGACTTCACATGCCACGATAGTCAAAGTACTGGCTAGTTATAAACATGTCATCAAGGCATATTATAAATTTGCTTATATTATTTATCTCCATATCTCCGGAGATAATTGTCATAAAATTTGAATGGGACGAAACGGGAGACATAATCTCTCCAACCAAAGAAGAATTTTACAAATCGGATTTGTCGGAGTTCTGAGGTAACAAAATTTAAAAAAAACAGTCGAATAGAGAACCTCCTCCTTTTTTTGTGAATTCCGTTAAAACTCAGTACAATTCCATACAGTTACGGTTAAAGTAAGATGGTGCAATTCAGCCTTAGTTTTTTTTATATCATTTAGGCCAGCGTGTGACCACTATCTCACCTGTTGAAAGTGATGATGCGGTCGAAGATGGCAGCACGCTGAATATGAATTTAATTTTTGTGTGTAATATAGGGTATCAGGACAAGCAAACCACTTGCCTGATGGTAAGTGATGATATCTGCCTATTATTATAAACAAAGCCATTGCCCAAATTTTTTGAATAATAATTTTGACCTAATTTTTTGAGTCTCACATATCCTGTAATCCGCTGAACTGATCGATTTCACAGCTGAATAATCGGATGAAAATTTTTATTTAAAAATAATGTTTTGCTTTTCAAGTTTACCTATACATAGCTAAGTTAGTTATATTTATTGCAATCGCAATTTAAAACATATTACACCTAAAAAAGACCGAGCAAAGGTCGGTCGCCCTGTACTCAAATATGATACCTACTTTACTGCATATACTTACATATTTTATTGTTCTTGACAAACAAGTACTTGACCACTATCTCACCTGCAGTTCAGTGACGGTCAACGATGACGATTCAGATAGCATGGTATTGTGCTTGACTGGAAACGGAAGACAGTAATAATGAGACGAGGCAAGTGGCCTAATAGTTTAATCCATATTAGCGCAAATATATATATATACTAATATTATAAAGAGAGAACATTTGTATTTTTTGTATTTTTGTATTTTTGTATGTTTGTAATGATTTGGCTCAAAAACTACTGGACCGATTTAAAAAATTCTTTCACTAATATATAGAATGGACTTTCGGAATGAAAATAGGCTATATATTATCCCGTTTAAATCAAAGGTACATTCGTGGAGACCTAATTTGCAACCTAAGTCGACTAAAAAACGGTCGAAAAAACACAATATAAACTATGTATTTATTTATTTTGTAAGTATAAATGATATATATGAATATATACGTATATGTTTTAAATGTAATATATGTAGGTATATAGGTACGTATTAGATGTATATAATCATATTTCTTATTATTATATATATATATATAAATATATTTATACATATTTTATTTCATTTTTTTTTAAATTATTTTGCAATAGAACACCACCGACCTTGCTCAACTCACTATTTCTCTTACTCCATCCAAAGGTTGACTGGAAGAGATCGCTCTTAGCGATAAGTCCGCTCATTGTACTGTAGTTTTTATGAGTTAACTGTTTCGTAAGTTACTTTAAGTGGTGTACAATAAAGTATTTTGTATTGTATTGTATTATATAGCTAGGATTAGAACCAACGACCGTCGGGTCGGAATCAGGGTAACTATCCTTTACGCCAAAGGGCCGTCCAATATCACTACGTAAGTATTATAAAACAAAGTCCATCACTGCGTCTGTCTGTCTGTTCGCAATAATTTCAATAGCTACTGAACGGATTATCATGCGGTTTTTACCAATAGCCAGAGTGTTTATGAGGAAGGTTTTGTGTATATTGGTTGAAATATGATGATGATTGTTAAATATGTTAAAATTTTATATTCGACGCAACAAACTGATGCAAATTTTGTAGGCATAATATGTTCTACCCGTGCGAAGCCGGGGCGGGCTGCTAGTATATATATTTATATATATTTTATAACTGACTGAATAATCGTTTGGCTGCAATCTCACCTGATGGTAAGTGACAATGTAGCCGAAGGTGTAGCACGATTGCTCAGTAGATACCTATGCACTCTTGACTTGAACATTCCGAGATTGCATTGAAGGGGAAAGACCGTCGAAGGTAGAGTATTCAATTATTTGGCTGTTCTGATGATAAAGGTAGAACCAAAGCACTTCTTGCAAATTTAAGGTATGTCTACCATAAATGGACCCCTACTGGACGTCTGTATCGTGGGTCTATAATAAAACGCAGATGCTGGGATAAGGCTTTATAGTTCCTGTGCACACTCTCCAAAGTGCAACCGGTAAAAAACCGACAGGCATGCCACTTCTCGACGGTAAGCCAGTAGCTTAGATCTCACTAACTTGTGATTGCTAATGAGCCTAACAGCACGCTTCTCAATCGAGTCCAGCGCAATTTTTTTAAATTCCCAATTTCTACCTCTACCTTACTCTCTCCACCTTCCTATATCTACCTTACTATATATTATTACGAAATTGAATATAGAAAATTAATTACAAAACATTTTCTATGACCTGTAAAATTACAAGGGCATTGATTCTGAGTAAAATAGTCCCATGAATAGTTAGTTCAATGTGTCTAGTATTCTAGGTCGTGACATCATCGATGTCCCTTCAACTATATATACCAGGTAAGTAAGTATACATTTTGAACTTTGAAATAAATACTATTTATTACCTACTAGAAGTGCCCCGCAGCTTCGCCCGCGTTAAAAACTTCTTTTATTTACTTAAATCTATTCTTTTGTAAAAACGGTTCTATCATTAAATACATCAAATAAGAATTAGCCAAATCGGTTTACCCATTTTCATGTTATCGCGTGACTAAGGCAATTCGGGATTCATATTTATATAAACCGAAAAACCCAAATTTTCAGACTTTGTTACCTACCCCATTTCAAAAAATCCTACAACACGTACTTTATCTCATCTTATTTCGCCATACAAACTTTGAATCCCCGTTCAGTATCCGGGAGGAAATTTTAAAAAATCCCTTCTGAGCGGATATCTACGTCATAATAACTATCTGCATTCTAAATTTCAGCGCAATCCGAAACAATATTGATTTTTGGACTTTGTTACCCCAGTTTATCTTCTTTTGATGGCATTTTGAAAAAGTCTGAAACTCGTATTTACTTATTTATTTACTTAGAACTTGTGTGAAATGTCGAATCATATGACTATCCAAACTTTGAACCCCCGCTTCATCCCCTTGAAGAGTGAATTTTGAAAAATTCTTTCTTAGCGGATACCTAAGTAAAAATAACTATCTGCATGCCAAATTTCAGCGCAATCCGAAACAATATTGATTTCAGACTTTGTTACCCCACTTCACCCTTTTAGGGGTGGAATTTCGAAAGAGCCTGAAACACGTATTTACTTACTTAAGTACTTGTGTTAAGTTTCAAATATAAAAGACTATCTAATCTTGTTTCTCCATACAAACTTTGAACCCCCGTTTCATCCCCTTCAGGGATGAATTTTGGAAAATACTTTCTCAAAGGGAACTAACTTCGTAATAACTATCTACATGCCAAATTTCAGCACAATCCGAAACAATATTGATTTTCACACTTTGTTACCTGAAATGGGGTAACAAAGTGTGAAAATCAATATTGTCCTCTTAGGGGTGTAATTTAAAAAAACCTGAAACAAGTATTTACTTATTTTTTTACTGGAGCACTTGTATGAAGTTTCGAATAGAAAATACTATCTGATCTTGTTTCTCCATACAAACTTTGAACCCCCGTTTCATCCCCTTCAGGGAAGAATTTTGGAGAATCCTTTTTCAGAGGTAACTAACGTTGTAATAACTATCTGCATGCCAAATTTCAGCGTAATCCAAACCAATATTGATTTTCACACTTTGTTACCCCATTTCACCCGCTTAGGGGTGGTTTTTTCGAAAAAGCCTAAAACACGTATTTACTTATTTATGTCCTGAAGCACTTGTATGAAGTTTTGAATAGAAAAGACTATCTAATAATGTTTCTCCATAGAAACATTGAGCCCCCGTTTCATCCCCTTCAGGGGTGAAATTTGAAAAATCCTTTTTCAAAGGTAACTAACGTTGTAATAATTATCTGCATGCCAAGTTTTAGCGCAATCCGAAAAAATATTGATTTCCACACTTTTTTACCCCATTCCACCGCTCTTAGGGGTGGAATTTAAAAAAAAACCTGAAACACGTTTTTTTTTTTATACGTTATAGGCTAGCGTTTGACCACTATCTCACCTGTTGGTAAGTGATGATGCGGTCGAAGATGGTAAGCACGCTAGGCCTAGAATGGGAACTGGCTCTCAAGGATAGCTGCCGGAACACATTAGATGTTTGGTGACAGATTTTCTAACTTGAGGGAGGTAGCTGGCCAGGCGGACACCAGATAGTATCCTACCACCATGCACATAGTGTCCTACCACCATGCAGATAGTGTCCTACCACCATGCAGACGTATTTACTTATTTTTGTACTGAAGCACTTGTGTCAAGTTTCGGATAGAAAAGACTATCTAATCTTGTTTCTCCATACAAACTTTGAACCCCCATTTAATCCCCTTAAGGGGTCAATTTTGAAAAATCCTTTCTTAGTACACCTCTACGTACTACGACAAATATACCCTCCAAATTTCAAGTCTCTACGACCAGCGGTTTAGGCTGTTCGTTGTCTGTCAGTGAGTCAGTCAGTCAGTCAGTATGTCAGGACAAAGATTCTTATAGTATTAGATAACACCAACTGCCTCATACCATACGCATAGTAAATATTATTTAGTAGACCAACTAGCAGACCAGACTGACGTGGCCTTGTATACAATTTCAATGAATCCAATAGAAAAACCGCTTACAAAGATACCATACCCTAAATTTAAATGTTACCGGCTTCTTTCAGTTTGATCCTTATTCGGACTATTACAAAAATCTATAATAAAAAAAATCAAATGTTGTCCACTCTCCCGTAGGAAAGTACGCTTGACAACCCGAAGTATTTATTTATTTTTATATATTACACGGCTTTGCCTGCAGTAAAAAGTACTCTGTTGTCCTATAATCCTATTCAGATATCATATCGCCTTCCTTTGTACAAATTTCATGCAAATCAGACTAACTGTTCGACCGTAATATGTAACAAACTGAGTTTTGCAATTATTATTGGTTGTAATTAAGTTAAAATGAGATCCACAATACATGCACTGAGGGAGAATCTATTTATACCTAATACTTATTAACAAATAAATCCTGACTAAGTAACTATATATTATAGTTCTACATTAAACATATTAAAACAACACACATTTATCATGTAAATAAATAAGTACAATTAAAAAAGAAATTAGCACAAGTCGCCGTTAAAATTATGGAGGACCTTGACCGCATTTCTTTAGAGACTGAAGCAGCGACTTCAATAAGTGGAACATTGCGGAGGACCTTGGAGAACATGGAAGAAGATCATGTAATCGTTTGTTAGGTACATAAAAACTACATAATAGTTAATACATACCTTACAGCTTGAAAATATATCCGACCTATCACAGAAACCGCAAGCGAGTAATAAAAAATACCTTAGAGCTAAAGTAACATAACCTAGATTCAGAAACAAATTGAAGGGGGGTCATTATCACCCACGGGAGGATCATTGTTGCCTTTCTGCGTCCATATGTTTAGACCTTAATTAGATCAACACATGATTCTTAAATAGTGATTAAAAGAGAACGCGGGGTTTACTTTTCTATACAAATGTATTCCCCGTTTATTCTAGAGCAAAATTTGTTTCTACTAAAAATCAATGTCTGCTGTATAATATGGGCCATATAGATTGGCACTAAAGTGCGTTGACCTTTCAGTGGTCTAGCAGCGGTGACAAACCTTTTATGACTGTGATTATAACTAGATTTTATTTTTATTTAGCTGTGTGTTCTAATTTTTATGTGCCACTAAAATATCCAAAGTGATTTTTCTGAAACATGTATACATATTTATTTGAGTTGGAGTCTGCATTAATATATTGGGTTTAATGTAAGATTAATGTGTGTTGGAAAATAAATAAATAAAATATATTATTATCGGCCAACGGATTAGCCTAGCAATTCAACGAGGTAACGTAGCCAGCTTTTTGGGAACGTTACCGGCAGACAGCTGCGACCTAGGTTCTGTTTTTTATTTATAACTAGTTTAATTTTTATTTATAACATTTCAAATAGTTTTATTTATTTTTAAGTTGTATATTTGCTGTAAATATTTGATGTAATAAATTATACAATAGGTGTAAATATATTTCATATATAATTTATTTTATATTGTTGGTACATTTATATATAATTGCCATAACTTAATTCTTGCCGAAATTAATTTATAAAATAAATTAATGTATTATTGCCGAAGATGACGCATCTCTGTTGCCTTACGTAAAAAAAATGGTCCAGGTAAAGTGACATAACTCGCGTTTTGTATAATTTCAGGAAGTAGTTTCGTAAGTATTATAAAAGCTGTTGTAATGGTTATTTTTTTTAATTTCAAGTAGAAAAATTACAAAAAGAGATGTTCGTTAATAATGATTAAAATATAGTATAACCACAGAATAATGAATAGTACAAATAACATAGAACACTCTTAGCGCGTTAAAATCCCTTTTTACAATAAAAACAGATAATAAATATCGAGATCATGAAAATACGACATTAAATATATCAAATGTGTTCTAGTAATATGTAGAATTGTAAGAAACATCAATGATAAATAGATATTTTTGGTTTTGATTTTGGCAAAATTTTAAGTTACACTCATTCCTCACTCCTTTTTAAGATTGTTGAAGGGTCATATTTCTATTTGCAATTGGTTGGTCAAAAAAAGAAAATGATAGCAGACATTGATTTTTTGCAGAAACATTTTTTTCTCTAGAAGCACTTTCCAGGGAGGAAACGGGGGAATACATTTGAATGGAAAAGTGGAACCCGCGTAGGTGACCACTAGTGGTAGGCTTCGGTCGTGACTTGAACCACTAACCGGACTTACATATATCGTAAATGGTCCGCCGAGTTCAGAAGGCCAATTGTCTTATGGGTCTTGTCAAAATATACCTTGACTTTGGACCCGGAGGTCGGTAATCGGCAATATATAGATGTTCCGCCTGACTTGCTACCAAAAAGTAGTTAACCACCGTCAAAAAGAAGAGTAAGACAAATCTCCCGCCATAGCTCTTGAGTGTCAGAATATTTTAGGCATCTCGACCACATCGTCGCCTACCACCAGGCGTGATAGTGGTCAAACGCTAACCTATAAAATATAAAAAAACCGTGGACCAACATTAATATTTCTGGATGTGGCAAGTTTAAGCATACTCAAAAAAATATTGAAATTAGTGTCAATGCGGATCATTTTTTTATGAATGTTGCATAAATTATATAATTTACAAACCCCATCAGCCGTCTATCTTGGGCGATGTACGCAAAGAACTTCCGATATAAAATACTGCACTGCTATATTATCTACCTGCATCTATAAACTTATTCCTACATTTGATATAACTATTGAAGTCATAAGATCAATATAGGTAACCGCTGGTAAGCTTCAGCAGTGGCTCGAACTACCCACAATCTTGTACTAATTGGTTCACCAAGTTCCGGAAGACAGTTGCACCAGTTTGACCAGCACCTCGTCTAACTGTCATCTTACAATTTAAACAAGCATGCTTTCATCTTCAACATTTTCCGCACCGCATCGTCACTGCACATCTTCAACATTTTCGTAGAGGGACCTCGCGTAGCATGTGTAGATGTCGTAGAACATCGCGTAGCACGTAGTAGCGTAGCAAGTAGGAATAATCGGTAGATTGTTTACAAAACGAAAAAAATAATAATTTCTGTAGTTTGACTACTATCTCACCTGTTGGTAAGTGAAATTTTAAATTAAACCGTTTAATAAATGACGGTAGTTCTGAGGTAAGAAAAATTAAAAAGAACTGGCGAATTGTAAAACCACCTCCTTTTTTGTGAAGTCAGTCAAAAACCTAAGGCCTTGCCATTTGGCGCAACCCCAGTGGGAGTAACGGATGTATACTGATTTTTTTTTTTTTTTTTTTAATAATAAAAATATTTATTTTCTCGTCACAAAGGTACAGTTTACTTATTTAACTTAGGATAATAAAAGTACGTGAACAATAAATCTTTAAACTTATACTACTTTGTGAGAGCTGGCGCCTGATGTAGGTTTTTGTAAAAAACCTGTATTACAGGTCGCCAGGCCCCCTCGTCGTATGTACATAATTGTAGATTATTGTGTAGGTTAGTTGTCTGTGGGAATGTGGGAGAATAAACATTATTACCATATAATTTAAACTTAGTAGAAGCTAGAACAGCAGTAAGAGCCTTTATCTAAAACAAGGTTATAACAATATCTTATAATTATATATATAGTGTATATAAATTATATTATTTATGTATATATAAATATTTATAACACAAGTTCGTAGATGCGTAGTGTGAGTGTGGGGGGGGGGATGTGTGTGTGTTTGTGTGTGTGGTTTTGTGCGTCTATAACAAGTGTAAGAGAGTCAATTAGGGATACGAATGGTACTTCTTGTATTTGCGAAAATTCAATTTAGTAGAAGCTAATACGGCAATCATTTAAAAATCTTTAGAGTAGATTCGGTTTCCTGGTAAGTGAGAGATTCGAGATACTTGGTTACTACTTGTTTGCAGTTATGTGTGGATATAGGAAAAATGTTTAATTTTTTGTTTAGTTGATTGTACAAATATGGGCCTAAAAAATCATAAAAGTTTTGACTAAGTGATAAGCGAAACGGCTGGGTGGAACATACGGTATCTTTCCTGCGCTTGTTTTTGTTTAATTCCGGGTCGTAATGTAGGCAGGAGTGCTGCTTCATAATTATATGTAACATGAAAGATTGTCTGACTGTGAGCAGGTCCCATTCTTTATACAATTCTACAGTCGGATGACGGAAAGGTAGTCCAGCTCCTACTTTTAGTATGGCACGTTGGGCTCTTTCGACTTCGATTAGATGGGATTTAGCTGCACCGCCCCAGGATGTAATGCAGTAATCTACTATGGACTGGCAAAGTGAACAGTACAACATTTTTAGTATTTGGCGATTAGCTACGTGTCGAAGAGATTTAAAAATATAAATGAGTTTACGGAGCCTGGGTACAAGAGCTTCTATTTGGGGACGAAAGGCGAGTGTTTGATCAATTACAATTCCCAGGTACTTAATTTTGTCGGTACGTTCGAGAGTTGTACAATGGCAATCTGAAGGATCAGAACCACATACATGAGCTATGATTGAATATGAGGGCGGAGGAAGTAGATTGGTCTTTGGAGCAAAGGTAATATATTTAGTTTTATTTATATTTAGTGTGAGGACATTATTTTGTAGCCATTGTCTAATCTTGTTGAATCCGTTCTGGGCTGCTTCGAATACATCTTTCCAGCTGTCACCGCTAAAAAGGAGTGCAGTATCGTCGGCGTACGTTATAATTTTACCACCATTAAGATGTAACTGACAAAGTTCATTGATGTAGATCAAGAACAGCGTCGGACCGACAATACTCCCTTGGGGCACTCCATATTCTACGGCAAGCTCGTCACTCAGCCAGTGCTCAATCTTTACCCTTTGTTTTCGTCCACTCAGATAATTTTCGAAAAGTTTTAGGGGAAGACCTCTAACACCGAGTCTTTCCAGTTTTTTCAAAAGGTGTGGGATTGAGACTGTGTCAGAAGCTTTGGCAAGATCAAGAAATATCGTGACGCACTTCCTTCTTCCATCCAGATTGATGACCGCCAAGTTAACGAGTTCGTGAACTGCGTCATTGGTTGATAAACCTCTTCGAAAGCCGTATTGGTCGGATGAAAGAAGGTCATTTGACACTAAAAATTTTGATAGCCGACAGTTCATGATGCGCTCTAAGACTTCAGATAGAGTCGGTAAAATGGAAATAGGCCTATAGTTGTTGACACAGTCCCTTTCGCCACCCTTGTGTATGGGCTTTATGAGAGCAATCTTAAAAACAGAAGGGAATACGCCTGTCGAGATAGCGAGATTGCAGATATGAGTTAATGGAGAAATAAGAAGATGAGCATATCTTTTTAACAATTTTGACGAAATTAGGTCGTGTCCTACAGCACAACTGTCTCTTATGGAAAGAATGATATTTAAGACTTCTGTTTCGTCTGTCGGTAGCAACACAAAGGAATGTTTGGGACTTTGAGGATGACGCTCAGTACTTGAATAGGATCGTTGTGGGTCCGAGATGTTTTCAGCCAGTAGCTTTCCGACGTTGGCAAAAAAATCGTTAACACCATTTATACTTTGTTCAGGACTTTCTAGAGATACTAAATTAGACGAATGATTAACCGATTTACAAGTCCCACTGATTTTTTTAATTACTTCCCAGAGCTTTTTTTTATAATTTTTGGCGTTATTGATTTCTTGTCTTTCAAAGTTCCTTTTGGCTTTTTTTAAAAGTGAGGTGCAGAAATTTCTATATCGCTTGTATGTTAATTTGAGAATCTCGTTGCCCGGGTCTTTTTTTAATTTTTTGTATAGGTTGTCACGGTTTCGCATGCAGCGTAACAATGCTTTAGAAATCCATGGTTTGCTAATACGCTTACGCTTTGGGATTCTATTGGGTTTAGAATTAGCTTTGATGGCCGCTATTAGATTATTGACAAAAAGGTCGGTGGCATTATTTACATCGGTGCAGTCTAATATGGCTTGAAAATTGATTTTACTAGTTGCATGGTCTAGTCGCTCGAAATTAATACTAATGTATCCTTCACTCGAATAATTGGAGACCGTATGCTGATGAATGCTGAGTGCTACACTTTCATGATCATTAATTAAGGATTCAAAAACGAGACAAGATGCACTCAAATTTGTTTTGACTATCATGTGGTCGAGACATGTGCGGCCATGTGTAGGCAGGCAGTGGCCTGGAAGCATTCCGTGGGAAGCAAGAACGGTGAGGTAATCGTATGAACGCTTATCGGGGCTGCCAGGAGAAATATCTATATTAACATCACCACATAGTATTATGTTTCGGTATTTTTTAAATTTTGATAGGAGCAGATCTAATGAGTTAATAAAGTTGCTAGTGTCAGATTGACTAGGGGGTCGATAAATCCCTATAATACAAGTGTCGTTATTAGTTATCAGTATATTGCAGTTGGCATCAGTAATTTGTTCGTCACAGCATTCAACTTTTAAGTTTTTGTTGTAGTATATCACTACTCCCTCATTCTGGATTTTTCGTAAAGTAGTAGAAGAGTAGCAGTAATCATCAATGTGTGGAATATATTTTGCCGAGCGAAGCCAACATTCCGAAAGAACTATTATATCCCATGCTATGCCGGATCTTTGTAAAAGTGTCATGAAGCTGTTTAGGTTACAATTAATGCTGCGAATATTCTGCGAGATTATATTAAGATCGCGATGACCGGGATATATATGGCTTTTAACATCATCTATGTCGCATTTGATTGCCTCAGCAGTTTGCACTGAGTCCAGACCAAGATTTATTGTATCAATATCATCCATTTTACTCCTGAATGTAAAATATTGATATATAACAGTCACGGTAACTACGTGACTTCGGTAGCCCATAATTAAGTTTTTTATGTAATCTTGGATCTGGTGAATATGCTGCTTCAGGACGTAATTTGCGACAGGACAATACCGAAGTAAGTTTGCAGGAAAAAGAGACATGAAATGTGTTGGATATAAAAGATTGTTTATGTGTGGTTGGTGTGTATTCAGTGTACGTGTGAGTGTGAGTAATGAGTGATAAGTATAGATATATAAGAATGTTTGTTGGTTCTGTTTTAAATATTTCTGGTTTTGTAATCATTGACATGGTGGTTATTATGTATTTTACCGGAAATAACGCGTACGGAAACAATGAAATGAATGTGTGACTTATGGTAATAATAATACAAGATAAAACAAGTATTACTAGTTCTATGCAATTAGCAGGTAATAAAGTAATTATAATTAACATTTTAAGCACTAGATCTAGTCATTGCTCCGTGTATCGTAAGTTTTCTAGGTCTTCTTCTTTAGAGATTCGGATTTTTGGGGAATCTCCTGATTTGCGCAGGAATATGCGACCAAACGAAGTCCAGCAATATGAATATCCTTGGTTCTTGGCTAATTCCCTCGCTATATAGAATAGCTTCTGATCTTTTTGTGTCAAACTCTCTGAAATGAACACCAACTTTGTTGGCCAGCCAGCGTTAAGAGAATTTGTGTTTAGTTTATTGCTGGAGTGTTCTTTATTATACCGCTTATAAGAGATCAGGAAATTATCCCTCGCGAAGACAGTTGTGAAATTAGCCACAATAGGTTGTCCTGCTGCTTTAGTGTTTGTACGGTAAACATTTTTAATTTCAAAATCCTTCAATGGGACGTTCAGCACTCTAGCCGTGGAGCTAATTACTTTGCGCAGGTCTATCTTCGTCTCATTTACTTCATGTGGTATGTTCCTGATTTCAATACTGCAGGATCGAGCATCTTTTTGCATTCGTTCTAATTTATTCTCCAGTTGTTCCGACTATTCCTTACTAGACTTAAGCTCACTTTTGAGAGTCTCGATCTGAAGTAATGCCAAATCATATTTAGCATTACTTCAGATCGATTTCGTTTCGTTTACTAGCTAACTTGTTTTCGTGTTTTAATTTTGTTCTTTGTCATTTTTAGGATTTAGATGGGTGAATTATTCTTCGGCCGTTCAGAGAATGCGTTCCTGACACCTATCAGTTAGTCACGACTAGTGATGGGCACAACATAACACTGAGTTCGTTACCGTTCCTCCAAAATGAACCGCCGCATTATTTTTAAGATTATTTTCGTTTAAAATTGTCGGAATCATTTAAAATTTATATTTTAGTTATTTAAGTGGAAACCAAAATGAAGGTAATATTAATATAATAAAATTGTTTTATTTATTCTTTGTTACAAAGTTACAATCTGTATTTCTATGCAATAAAGTACATTGAATTGAATATGCGTACAGAATATTAATCAGACTCCGATTCGCTTGAGGAGGTGGTGTCTTCATCATCATCTTCGCCTACATGTATAATTATATTATTATCAATAACAGAATCAATCCTGATATCTCGGTCAAAATGTTCCAAAATCAGGTTTTTAGTCTTCTCAACAACCTTTGCCCAGTCATCTCTTGTGACTTCCCCGCAGGCTTCTTTTAATAGCGTCATCATCTTTTTCATGCTGAATGGCGGGGAAGTATTGTGGCGGGCGGCGTAACCTTTTATTTGAGCCTAAATTAGCTCGATCGCGTTATATTGGCAATGATACGGTTGAATTCTTAGAACACGATGACCGTACTCCAAAGCCAATTCATCGATTTCGTATCGCACATTTGCCGCTTTATTTTCTTTAACTAATTTAAATAGCTCTGCTTTTAGCATCTGCATATTTGCGTCAATTTCGCTTTTTGCTTGTAACCAAGCCACCATTTCTTCTTTTTTATTAGCTTGGGTAGGTGGTTTCTGTATTTGAACCGAGTGATAGGAGGCATTATCCATGAATATTACAGAAGGCTCTGGTAGGCTGGGCAAAAGCACGTTCTGGAACCACTCTTTAAATGTAGTGGCATTTATTTCCTCGTGGTAGTCATTTGTGGTTTTTGATTGAAATGCCAGTAACGCGTTCTCCACAAAGCCGTATTTTGCAGAACCTGCGTGGCATATTATCAGACGGGCCCCCTTACCCATTGGTACTTTCGACGTCGACGCTTGTGTATCATCCGTCCAAGAACGGGAAACCGTGTGATTGGCGTTTAGCCATGTCTCGTCAATGAACACGACATTATCCCAGTTATCATTTTTTTTTGCTTCTCTCAAAAAACTTACCCGTTTTAAAATTATGTCGTATCGTTCTAATAAATTTTTTCTTTTGTCTGTTTTTTTATACGAAAAACCAATATCTTTTAAGATTTTGGTTAAAGCAGTTTTACCAACGCTAAACAGTCGAGCTTCTCTTAACGATGCCAAAAGCTTCTTCCTGTTGATATATTCATTTCTGGAATAGTAACCATATATATGATTTCTGATTGCATCGGCGTCAAAGGTGTCAATATCTGTCACGGGTTTAGTTCTACGTTTCTTCTTCGGAGTACGTAAAATATTATCTTCCGTGCCAGTAGAGCCGAACTTTTCTTAATTAATATTTGTTTTCGTTCGTTTTCTAACTCCAAGCGCCTGAGAGACGCGTTCTTGTACTTGTTCGACAGGTACCAGGGGTCCGCAATTTTGCCGCTCCCGCTCAAAGTAATCTTGCAGCTTGATGATTAACTCACGGGCTCCACTTTTTAATGTTTGTCCACGTTTAGGCATTATTATGCACCAAAAGTAAAAAGAACGCAATATAAAACACAATCGAAGTCCGATTTAGCGCCGATGTCAGTTTGAAAAGCATAAACAGTCCATTAAACGAAAGCCGGGTAATCAAATAAAAACAGATCGAAAACACTTGAAGAACGTGGTCTATGCGCACGAAACGACAACAGACGACTGTTTTAGCGTTACAAAATGGCGGCCCATAACGCCATTTGGGGTTACCATTTTTAATCTAAGTATAAAAATGCTAGGAACGCCATTTGGGGTTACCATTTTCAATCTAAATATAAAAATGCTACTTTCTTTCGCGCGTTCGGTTTGGTCGTAGTTTTATTTTTATATTTCATAAAAGTTATCTTATAGTCCATTATTTTCAAATTCTTACGATACTATTATTGCCTGTTATTTTTAGCACAGCACTACAAATATAAAACTGGCCAAGTGCAAGTCGGACTCGCACTCGTAGGGTTCCGTAACACAGTTAAGTATTCTATAACTATGATTTTTCGCAACTACAAAATTAACTTTGTTTTTCATAGTGTTTGTATGAAAAACAAAGTTATCTTTGCGGTCGCCATACCTCTAAAACTGCTGACTGTATCTCGTTGAAACTAATTTTCGTTGTTAGTTTTTATTGAGATCTATAGCATATATTTTTTTTAGATTTTTCAATTCCATACTTTAAAAGTTAGAGGGGGGGGACACACATTTTACCACTTTAGACGCGCCTATCTTTCAAATGATTGACTTTGAGAAAAAAATATTTTAGAAACCTCAATGTCATTTTTGAAGACCTATCTATAGACACCCCACACGTATAGGTTTGAAGAAATTTGTTTTTTTTGTTTCAGTTCCATGTATCCCTTAAACTTTTATATTTCTTATTTTTGTATAAAATTCGGAAAGCGGTTTACAGAATACATCTACCTACCAAGTTTCAATATTGTAGTCCTTACAGTTTCGGAATAAAATGGCTGTGACATACGGACGGACAGACAGACAGACAGACAGACAGACAGACAGACAGACAGACATGACGAATCTATAAGGGTTCGGTTTTTTGCCATTCGGCTACGGAACCCTAATAAAGCGCTGACATAACCTTGTAATAGCGCAGTATAGATTTAGAAAAATATTGTTTACCAAGTTATTTGACACTCTGTTTGGCACAAAATTATAACATTCATTGATTATTGATATAATAATGTTGTTTTAATGCTCATCAATTGTTAAAACGGTAAACAACCAGCAAAAATATTTTTATCGTAACTGCAACGCCATTACAAAGTTACGTCGTCAGTTCAATCGCGCGGTGTCAGGAACGCATTCTCTGAACGGCCGTAGTTTAGGAACATGTGCAGATCGAAAGATAAATAGATCAACATACAAAATATTCAATTCTGTCATTTTATCTTATTTTGAGTTTATATTATAGTCACAGTTCACATATAAATCTTATTATTTACCTAATGCTCAATGTTTTTATTTTGATCTTTGACAGCGAAAATTACATCTGCTGGGTTAACGTAGTCTAGTTGATAAAATCTTTTTCTTCAGGTTAGTTTAGTTTTTTAGTTTTAAGTCGCTTTTAGAATCCTTACCTAAAGAACACTGGTTCAAATGTATCTCTTTCTACACAAAAGTTTTCATAACATAGGAAAGTCATTAAAACATATCGCAGGTCATAAACATTAAAAATAAACCAGGACGAATAGAATACGTAAAAACTTTGTGTAAAAGTTTTATAAGTTACTCATGTCATTTGTTAAGTGGGTTAGTATTTGTCAGATCGTTGAAAATTGCTTGTAATTAACGATCATCATCAGTGTATCGATTGAAATTCGATCAACGTTCGACTATAAGAATCTAAGTATTTATTTCTCGGCTGTCACAACGCGTTTGCTGTAAAAATACAAACAGAAGCTTTCCTAATCTATGAATATGTAAAACATCATAAACATCATATTGTACAAACGCAGGCGCTAAACCAGTCAAATCCAAGCGATGCGATTGGGACACATTTATTATGTGATTGACAATAATAATCTGTATGTACAAACGAATCATAATTTTTATGTAGCATATGTACGATTATGTAGCATAAAATTATCTAGTCAACAGAAACTTGAAAACCACCAAAGATGAAGTGTGTATCCCTTCACTGTTACAACTAAAGGGATATTTGATTGACGGACAAATTGTTGGACAGCGTGACTAAATCCTATTTACACACATCTTAACTCAGCTCAGATATGGTGGAGCAATATCCATCGGGGAAATCACCTAACACAGACTTGGCAGAGTAAGACATTACACTCCTTGGCAGTCCGTACTCCTACGATGAATATGGAATCTGTGTGTGCCATTTAGCCTAATGAACTAACCTCATATTCTTTTGGGTGTTCACTCTCCGCAATGGTCGTGAAGAGATTGTTGAGAGCTCGTGACATAAGCCCGGTCATAGTGTGAGTTTTGCCAGCTCCCGTGGCTCCGTACGCGAAGATAGCCCCGGCAAAACCTTGCAGTGTGTCGGAGACCAGAGGAGCACATATGGCTTCGTAGACTTCTTCCTGTTAAAATATAATCCATGTTAAGCTTTAACTACTTGTTGCTTTATTCGAAGATTCGAGGTACCGACCTACATGCTTCACATACCCACCAATTACGAACAAAGCTTTAGAATGTAGAAAAAATCGATTATAAATTAATTCAAATACGTATCTAATAATCCATAAAAAATCACATAATTATGTATATCTGTAATAGGTAGACGTCATCGCTCACCACCAGGCGAGTGTCGTGCTTGTTATATATATCATAAAAAAATATGTAATCATTGTAATTGCTCCTATATTTATTCTGCGTATAAAGTATTACTAGGTATAAAATATATAATAAAAAGAAAATAAAACTGGCCAAGTGCGAGTCAGCATCGCGTCTCTTATCGCACACTTAGGGAGGGTTCCGAACAATACGAAAAATAACAGAGTTTCAACCTCATATATTTGATTAATTGATATTACCAAAAATATTTGGTTTGGTCGCGATCTAGAAAGACGGGGCTCGTTTACTAGCGCCATCTATGTCATTTTGCCGAAACTAAATAGATAGATGGCGTTTAAAAACACGTTTTTTGTATGGGGACCCCCTTTAATTTTTAACTTTATTTTGTTGTTAGTAGTTTTTGTTCTAGCGGCAACAGAAATACACCATCTGTGAAAATTTCAATTGTCTAACTATCACGGTTAATGAGCTATAGCCTGGTGACAGACGGACAGACAGACAGACAGACAGACGAACAGCGGAGTCTTAGTAATAGGGTCCCGTTTTACCCTTTGGGTACGGAACCCTAAAAAGACGTGTGGAATTCGGGGACTGCCGCGGTAAAGCTATTGCATAGCATTTTTTTATTTATGCAGTATTTTTTTCTTTGATATTAATTCAAGTAACACTTTTTGAGTGTGGTGACCGATAAGAAAACAATTTTTTTTCTTTTATTAAATAAATGAGAAAGTTAATATTGTTCAAAATATTTTTATTATCTTACAATACATGTAGGTTATTCAGGAATATGTATCATTGAAACTATAGGTTTATGGTAACTGAAATAAGAAACATAAGTTTGAGACTTGATACCTTCTAAATATCTGGAAAATAGCGGGTCAATGGTGGTCCCATATTTTGTTGTGGATTCTTGTGGATCATTATTTATTTTCAAATTAATAATAATAAAATGTTTGTTTTTTTTTGTTATACTTTATAGGCTACCGTTTGACCACTATCTCACCTGTTGGTAAGTGATGATGCGGTCGAAGATGGTAAGCACGCTAGGCCTAGAATGGGAACTGGCTCTCAAGGATAGCTGCCGGAACACATTAGATGTTTGGTGACAGATTTTTCTAACTTGAGGGTGGTAGCTGGCCAGGCGGACACTAGATAGTGTCCTACAACCATGCGGGGGTTGTTGGTTTTTTAACGATGTTTTCCTTCACCGGAGGGCCACTGTGAGAAGCGCACATAAATTTTTCGATAGAAAAATCTATTGGTGCACGGCGGTATATGTACTCACTCATTTTCTTTCACTATTTTTTTCGTGACTTTCTTCATTAATAATTGCACTTTGTTTATTCATATTTGAAGATAGAGACAGAGTACAGATATTCACTGTTGTACATAGATGATAAATTCCTATACACCTATCTGTGTCACGGCTACATGTATGAAGGCAGTGAGTGTTTAACAAGGAGGAATTATGTAAAGTTCCGAGGACTTGTTCACCCTTGACATAATTTGAAAATAGAATTCGGAATTTATATTTGAAAAAGGAACGAGAAGACAAAATCAAAATTAGCCGGTCCGAGGGGTATATAAACGGTTAGGGTCCCCTACATATGAAGTGGGGATGAAATCCGATAGATGGCGTTGTACACCGTTAACACACGCAAGTGTTTTATTTTGCATTTTTACGTATATATCAAGTTTTAGTAGTTAGGCATTACATACAGTAATATAATTAAAAATCCGATAGATGGCGTTGTACACCGTTACCATTAAATTGAATGATTTGTGAAACCAAAGACGACCCTACCTCTACTACGCTAAGGCTTAAAAAATGAGGTTCGTTGTAGTGATGGGTTCCTCAGTGATTTCAAACGAGGACGAGGGAGGCCGCCTCTTCCTCAAACGAGGTCCTCATCCTCACACCTCAAATGAGGAGAGTACTAACTATGAGTCTATTAGTAAAAGTAAAGCGGAACTACTTTTAATATTAAAGTACTTATTTATTTATGATTAATACCTATCTACTTATATGTAGGATTATTCAAACAAATCACTAACGAAAATCAAATCTTCTTATTATCATTCTACAATCCTCACACCTCAAAATCCTCAAATGAGGAGAGAGAGAGAGCGCGATTTGCAAAGCACGAGCGGGAGAGAGTGAGCGAGTATTTCCTAGTTCGATGGTAGTGACTCGCGAGTTTCCGTATGTCGCGAACGCAACACTCTGTGAGGATTTTTTGAGGAGATTAAATGAGGCGGTTCGTCCTTGCAAAACGAGGTGACTCCCTCGTTTTAGTTTTTGAGGTCCTCAAACGAGGAACTCGTGAGTGAGTTACTCATCACTAGTTCGTTGGGTGTTAGGTTTTATTTTCGTTACGGAATTTCTGAATTTGGTCTCCACGCTCAAGGCCCGCGATAGAAGCTATGCAATAGCTTAATAAATTATAAATTAATGGGGTTCCCATAAGAAACTTGTTTTTTTTAGCATTTTGCTCTATCTTATAACATATTGCACGGTGGTACGGAACCCTTCGTTTGCGAGTCCAACTTTTTGTATTTGCATACCCGCGCGGCAGAAAGCCGCCGGCATAGTGTATAGGTTACTAGTTAGGTACTGAGTCCTCACCTGTGTACTACCTTCACCGAACACCCTGTCGTAGTGGTAATGTTTATCATTCACCCTTCGCTGACGAAGAACATCTCTTCTGCTGTCCGCCTCATCTTCCAATACGAGCATCTGATTGAAGCAAAATTATACTTATTTGATATAGGTAGGTTGCTTTAATTGGACTTAGAGAGCTGATAGAAAACTTTTCCTAGCAGTGTGAGTGGGACCATCGAGTCGATATAAACCAACGCCGATGAATGGAGCAAAATAATAAAAAAAAGAGAATAGGTTAAATATGAAAACAAGACAGACTATGCGATGAAGGATGGAAGCTCGATTGGCTGATGAATTCTCGGATTTTTTATTACTAGAGATTTTAATGCGTAGAGGTATCACGTTGTATATTAATTATTTGGGTCTATGGTCTTCTTCGGCTGTGAAAAATCATTTATTTGTTTATTTCGCATATTTTCACATATTTTATTTTTCGATTTCACAAGAATCAAAACCTATAGCTATAGGGTACTTCCCGTTGACCTAGAATCATGAAATTTGGCAAGAAGCAAGGCCTTGAAGTACTGAAAGCCGTAAATATGTAGTTTAATAACAAAAATAAGTTAATTTACTATCACAAACTTATTATTTGCGGTTGGTGCAATACATTTTCTATATGGATCAAAATGCAAAGTTAAGTTTGTCCTTTTGAACCTATTGACAAATTTGTACCGAAGCCTCGGTGCGCTTTCATCGAACTCGCACTTGGTCCGTTTTTATTTTACAAAAAGTTGCATTTTTGGAATAAATACTTTCATTTAAAATGTCGTTATAGATTGCCGCAACCATAGAAAAGATAATAATACTACGTACCGCAACGTTATATCTGAATCAAAATGAAAATGTTTCTAGGAACGGCACTGCACGCTCAATTTTACTAACCAAGCGACAATTACTTTACAGTACCTATCTAATTTTAGACATCGAATGACGAAGCATTTTTGTGCTTATATACCATGAAGTTAGCAGATAAATCGAAATAGATAATAAGGAAGATACTTAAGTGATATTTTAATTTCTGGTATTCTACACAACACTTGTAGCATATATGTATATTAATATTCATGTGTTTTATCTACATATTATGGTCTTAGCTGATATAAATTACTGCGAATATGTTAAAAAAACATTTATTGTTTGTGAATAAGTATATGTGAATAAGTAATCTCCGCCTACCCCAACGGGAAAAAGGTGTGATTGTATGTATGTATGTAATAAGTAATAGAAGTTGTTTGTACAATTTTTTTAATAAAACCCTTGTGACTTCATTCGTTGATACTTTTATCGTCGTGTCTACATATAGTACTTATTGGCAGTAATGGCACGTAGGATAAAGTTATTAGAGTTTTTTTTTGTTATTATTTTGTTTCTGTTACCTAATGGCATGTAGGATAAAATTATTTGTATGTCTATATATTTATTATATGTAAGTACTTACATTCTTTAATATTACCTACCAAATATACCTTTGTAAAAAAAATATTATAAGAATTATTTACAAACAATTTACTAATCACATAAGTCTTAATTATTATTATTAAGTGGAACTAATCAACCTAACCCACGCCACAGAATAAATTATAGTACAAGCCTACGCACCGTAGCCCTTGATAATTTCACTCATCTTCACACCGTTATCGCGCAAATATTTATGATAACACATTACCGTGCGTCCGTGTCTTTATCTCCTGTAGCATAATAAAATGTTGGCCCCACTAGGTTTGTAATTGTATAGGTAATCTATCTAGAATCTAATTATATCTAATAATCAAATCTATCTACTAAATATCTACTTAAGAGCAGACACGGTGTGCGAGGAATTTGAACAATTGGTTTTTTGCGGAATGCCGTCGCGCAGTGCCCGAAAAACCAACAAGATAAGTGCGATAGAGACAACTTCAACTCAGACCCATTTTACCTACAACATTTTGACTAAAATAAGGTTTCGTATTCCCCTGTTTTCTCGTGGAAAAATAATCCGCCAAATTATTTATGCACAACATTTTTGCAGATGAGTGCATCCATTCCGTGCTTTTTTTTGTCTCAATCCCTTTCGTCTGGTAACCGTCTAGATCAGGGCAGTAAAATAGGTAATTTTTCGGATTTTTGTATGGTCATATTTTCGACGCCTATACAGCAGTGTCTAAAGACAAAAGTCTTTAACCAGTGCGTCCTATCTGTAATGACATACGGAGCCGAGACGTGGACACTCACAGTTCGACTGGTCCACCAGTTTAAAGTTTCACAGCGAGCTATGGAGAGAGCTATTCTCGGTATTTTTGTGCGGGATCGAATCGGGAACGAAGTAATTCACCAGAGAACTAAAGTTATCGACATAGCTCAACCGATTAGCAAGCTGAAGTGGCAGTGGGCTGGTCATATCTGCCGCAGAACTGATAACCGTTGGGGTAGCCTTGTCCTAGAGTGAAGACCGCCGATCGGCAAACGTAGCGTAGGACGTCCTGTGACCAGGTGGAGCGACGACATACGCAAAGCGGTGGGCAGTGACTGGAAAAGAAGAGCCGAAGATCGGGCTCAGTGGCGCATCTTGGGAGAGGCCTACGTCCAGCAGTGAACTGACACAGGCTGATGATGATATTTCTTTTTGCAATTGATGGTCAAAAAAGCAAAAAACAGGGGCGTACCTACAGCAGACCTTGATATTTTGTAAAAAAAAAATTTGTTCTAGCAGGGAGGAAACAGGGGTATACATTTATATCGAAAAATGCACCTGCGTTCCCTCTTAAATTTGCATATTTCTTAACAATATGAGGTACTTACTTTTAACTTTTTACAAACAAAAGATACTTCAAAGCAGACAATCAAATATTACTGTCTAGGTATAGTTAATGAGATAGTTAATACAGTCATAATAAACGATAAAAACTGCAAAAGCATTATATTTATGCAGTAATAGGTACTAATTTGATAGTAGAATTTAAATACACTGGCAGAGTATCTAAATTATTAATAGAGTATATGCATGTGGCATAAATTTACTTGAAATAATTTATTTTCGAACGTTTTTTTTATAAATAATACTCTGAAATTGGTTCAAATATTATATGACAAATGCAATACAAGCGTGGGAAATTTTAACTTGCAAAATCAGCAAAATACATCACCACTTGTCAATTAGAAAGTAATGTCATACACTGCTGTCACCACAGACTAAATCGTTGTCATAGAAATAATATTAAATGCACAATACGTACTATTTCTAGTACAAAGATTTAATCTGTGGGGACAGAAACGCGCGAAAATTTGACGGCGTTTTAGACAACTCATATTTTATCAATGCTAAAACCTAGGTGATGGATTATAATATTTTTTGTAGCTTAATTTGAACACTTTCAGTATTATTTCATTTTTTACTATGTTAAATGGATGTAATATAAAAAAATATGCATTATTGATATAATATCTTTTTTAGCCCCCGATTGTACTATATTTATTCTGTGTCCCGACGTAAAAAGAGAAGTAGGTGATAATCCATCATCCTAGAGTAGGTGTGTTATCTTGTGCCTGTCTCTGGCACCGAAACAGACTAATAGATTTTGATTGTTTTTTTTTGTTTGAAAGGTGACCTGACTGAGGTGTTCTTAACAATGATTCAAGAATCATTCGTAAGAACACCTTTTCTTGAAAAGCTGTTCACATTTGCATCATCAGCCCTTTCCTATCGATGAGGGTATGAGAACTTTTACATAATCTGATCAATTCGAAATGTGATATACTGTTACAATATTGCAAGAATATGGTACCTACCTAACTTTTGACCGGATGCACGGGGATGTTAGGGCATCATCTGGAATCTAAGAAGACCACGTGACTAGAAATGTAATGGACACAAAAAAAGATGGCTAAAGAGTCAGAGGAAGACCGAAGGAAGCGTGGTTGGACTGTGTGGTGGATGATATGGTTGTAAAAGGAGTGGATACGGAAATGACAACAACAGACAAACCCAAATGGAAGAGAATGGCATGTTGCACCGATCATCGACCCTACTTAAGTAGTATAAGGATTAAAAGATGATGATCGTGGACTCGTCCCAATCATGATAGAAAGTAACTTTTTTTACTCGATGTGTCCTTTTACTACACACCAAAGTACCTACCAGAGGCTTGAAGTATCTAATCTACTCTACTCTATCGAGAGTGAGTATCAGTAAGTGTGACCGAGACCTTAGTACAACTAAAACTAATATATATTATGTAATATAAATCTGCGTTGTAACCTTATCGCTGACCACGTGCACGATGCGAGGGCCGTCGTCTGCACGAAGCGGCCGCACACGGACTGCCACCTGGAAAAATAGTCTTCTATATTAAAAACAATTTATCAAAAAATAGACTAAAGCAAACATCCAACATTTTTGAACTGACAAGCTTCCTTGGAATGGGTAAAAAATGTTAAACTCTCGTCAGGTCACGTGTCCTGATCGAAAATTCGTAAGACAAAGCGCAGGGCACTTGCGTGAGGTGTCATTCCAAAATATTCAAAAATGACGTGTTCAAGTTTTCACTCCTGCCGGCACTCCCGGAATGCAACCCGTTGTTTTTTTAGACCTCTTTGGTGAAGGTGTATCCAAATTTACCCCATGTATATATTGCCCGTATTGTTTAGTTTCGGTATAAGACCTTTTCGTAGATAAATTCCGTTGTTATGAATAAGATTTAATTTACATCTATTAATTTTTGGGAGACAAGAATTTGCTAAAATCCCAACATTTATCGTCACTTATCAATGAGATAGTGACAAACGCTTACCTCTATCTAATCTATATATATAAAAGAAAGTCGTGTTAGTTACAACACTTATTACTCAAGAACGGCTGGGCCAATTTTTATGATTTTTGTATTTTTGGAATTGTCTTTGTCAGGAATAGGATAATAAGTCTTAAAAACAATGAATAATTAACCAGAAAAAAATATATAAGAGAACATATTTTGCCAAAATGTTCCTGGGCCTAAAAACTGCCAATTATTTGATGTTCAATTGTTTATCCAGCCGTATTTTTTTTTTTTTGTATATTTATGGCTCCACACGATTAGTGTATTTAGCCCGTGTCAAGTAGTAAGTCAAGTAATAATTCTTCAAGTTTTTGTGAATTCAAGTCACGTAGATTTTAAAAATGTCAAATATTGTCAGTAATGATAATTGTTTGACATATTTATTGATTGTCAAATATGCGTGCGTTCAGAAATGTATGATTACAAGCAACTTAAAAAAGTTTATATTTCCAAAAACCACTTTTACCAATTTTTATTCTATATCTGGATTGCCATAATACATTAATAAACTTAATATCTCTTTTGTATTCATTTATTACGTTCATAAAAGCCTAAAACAAGTTCATCTAAAACTGCCGTGTTACTGAAAAAGGGCACAACTAACATTTTTTGTGAAATTGAGTTATATATATATTCAGAATCAGGAAAAAAAGGCCTAACTGCCTGATTTTTTGTGGATTTATAGCTACAAAATTAACAGAGATAGTATAAGCTTAAAGGGCACAACTGCACCATTTTTTGAGTTTTATTACAAGAAAAGGGCATATTGTGAGATATGACTTTTAGTTTTACCTTTTTACTTTTATATATTTAATTGAATGGGCATAACTGACGTTCATCAAGTATAAAAGGCTCATGTGGCAATTGTGCTTATTTTTTATACCGATACTTAAGCAATTAACGTAGAAAGAAAGGTCACAACTGTTAGTTATACCTTTTCTTTTTAACCCTTACACCTTAAAATGTTAAATAAAAAGGCACATTGACGTTTGTGCCTTTACCACTTAACATTTCTGAACGGCATTTCTGAAAGGCACAATAGAGAAAAGGTGCCTTTTCATCATAATTTTTTATTTTTTTCTCAAAATTTTACATTGATAAGGCATATTTGGTTATATGTGCCTTTTAAACGTAATATTGCTCTAGTAATGTAATTTTTTATGTTAAGTTAAAAATTAATAAGGTAATTATTAATTATATACATTAAAATAAATATATAGTAATTTCTGTCGTTATATACATACTAATCATAGTCAACTTTTAACATTCACACAAGTTTGAAAATCACACTTCAAAGGTATTAATTATAAGAAAATTCCCAAAATATTTTAATCTCGATTTTCTCAACATTTGCAAAATGTTAATTGTGCCTTTTTAAATTGTTGCCGAAAAGGTAACACGACATTAATTGTCTGTTTGGTGGTACGAAGTTCGCCGGGCCAGCTAGTATTAAATAAAATCCAAGTCCCATCCCAACCCATCCAGCACCACTTCCAAACCAACTATTCTTATTTCTTTGGACTTATTTTTTTGACTATTCTTATGCATTTGGACTAAAATACTCGTATATTATTGAAACTAATACTTATGTAGTAATATTAGCTTATTATTTTTAATCCCAATGCTTCCTCAGGCAGCTACAGCAAGTAATTTTGTCATGTACCTTGTACCTTGACCGTGCTAAAGTATGTCACAGATTGGAGGCAGACAAGTCGAGTAATGTTATGCGCCTAGTTTCACAATCTTTGATCTCAATTTAATACTAGATAGTATATAGTGGTAAACTACTTTGTTAAGGACCTACCTACCTACCTACTTAGTAAGTATTATTAGTACCTACTAAGCGGTTCATAATCGTAACCAGTTATTATCGCTTACGTGTAATGATTCACACCATAATTACACAAAAGTAGGTATTTCAATATCACAATAAGGTCATATAACTGAACCTAAGGTTAACGTAACTTGTAATGTGAATTATAAATAAAATATATGAATGTGGAAACGTTCTATCGGATCCCGGGGTGTGTTCCACGTCAACTATGCCTGGATCCGTTTTTAGGGTTCCGTACTTCAAAAGGTAAAAAAGGAACCCTTATAAGATCAATTTCTTGTCCGTCTTTCTGTCTGTCTGTCCGTCTGTCTGTCTGTCTGTCCGTGTGTAACCACCGATTTTCTCAGGAACGGGTGGACCTAGCAAGTTGAAATTTATACCAGATACTGAAGTCTATTACAGTCCCTATTAGGTGTATAAAAACCAAGGTCCTGTCCTGAGTCAACACGATAAAAAGATATGGCAAATTTAGATTTTCGCGAAAACTTGTAAGTACCAAAATTTACCTTAATTTTCAACTTTATTTTGTTTTTCGGAATTTTTCCTTTACTTGTGCTGTAAGACCTTGCTTTTAACCAAAATTGACAATTGTAGGTCAACCGGAAGTACCCTGTAGGTTTTGGGTCGAAAACCTATAGGGTACTTCCCGTTGACTAAGAATCATGAAATTTGGCAAGAAATAAAAAAAATATTAAAAAACTGAAAAAGGGTGTCCCCATAAATACATAGTTACGCCACTTAAGATAGGCCTGTACGTTATATGAGCGTTCATACATTTTAGAGGTCTAGCTTAATTGGTACCTACCAACGTTAATACGGAAGCCTCGGTTGGCGAGTCCATCTCGACTTGGCCGGTTTTTTCTTGCTACATTATTGATACTGTACCTTCGTTATGTATCGTTTCCGTTGCATAAAAACATATATTTGAGGGTCCGGTGGCGAATTCGGGAGAACAGTTGACTTTGATGCCAGAGGTACCGAGTTCAAATCGCCGCGCAACAATGGATTTTTCTATCGAAAAATTTATGTGCGCTTTTCACAGTGGCCCTCCGGTAAAGGAATAACATTGTTAAAAAACCAACAACCCCCGCATGGAGGTAGGACACTATCTAGTATCCGCCTGGCCAGCTACCACCCTCAAGTTAGAAAATCTGTCGCCAAACATCTAATGTGTTCCGGCAGCTATCCTTGAGAGCCAGTTCCCATTCTAGGCCTAGCGTGCTTACCATCTTAGACCGCATCATCACTTACCAACAGGTGAGATAGTGGTCATACACTAGCCTATAAGATTAAAAAAAAAGGTAGTATCTAAGTAGTAGAAAATATCATGCTCAAGTTAGTTTAGTAATCACGTTTTTTTTACTGTATAAAGTTTGAACAAAAGTGCAATGTGTGTACCTACTTACTACCGTGGTACCTAAGGAATCATCTGTATTTTAATATCCTACTAATTATTATAAAGGCGAAAGTTTGTGTGTATATTTGTTACCTCTTCACGCTATAACTACTCAACCGGTTGAGCTGAAATTGGTATGTAGATAGTCTAAAGTCTAGACCCTGGAATAACATATAGGGTACTTTTTATCCCGATATTCACACGGGAACGATCTACGCGGGTAAAACCGTGGGGACAGCCTAGTTACCTATAAATATGAAACTGTTTGTTATACAATCACGTAATATAAACTGCTAAATGGATTTGGCTGTTTGGTTGACAGATAGTTTATAAATATGGATTACGATACCGATATCAGTAGTATATGATTTTGATTACCTGCTTATGATACTTTTTATTTCAACATCCAGGCAAATGACTTGGATCGATGACATTTCATTACTTGCCTAGCTATTTGATCAAACAGCTAGGCATATGACTTGGATCGATGACGTTTCATTACTTGCCTAACCTGTTCATAAGTCTGACACTAAGGCAAGGCAACACACTAGGAACAGTGACCAGACCACCGCGTGACATGCGCCGACGAGCGGAGCCGCGGCAGCGGCCGCGCGTCATCAGAAATATATGCATATACATATATGTATGCATTTGCATGTATATGTATATACATATGCATATGTATTTTTATTTAATTGTATTGTGTTTTGTATTTTTATTTTTACATTATAGGACTGGCCTAAGCATTAGCCAGCCAATTTATTAATGTTGTAACAAACGCTACGGCTGGATATCATTCAGGAATTTAGTTGAACGGCGCTGTTTAGTTAAGAGGCTAGGCTTTTAATTGAACGGCTAATTAGGCTATCTGCCTGCGACATATATATGACAGATATTTACGCAGGTCAACGCACAGCAGCTGTGCCTACGTTCCGTACCTCAAAAGAAAAACATAACCCTCCTTTTTTCTTCGCCTTAGTAGGGTAGAAAAGAAACCTTTATACTATAAGGGTTCGTTTTCGGTTCCTAGTCGGGTAGAAAAGAAACCCTTATACTATAAGGGTTCCTTTTCTACCCGACTAAGGTCAACGGGAAGTACCCTATAGGTTTTCGACCCAAAACCTATAGGGTACTTCCGGTTGACCTAGAATTGTCAATTTTGGTTAAAAGCAAGTTCTCACAGCACAAATAAAAGAAAAACTCCAAAAATTAAAAAAAGTAGAAAATTAAGGTAAATTTTGGTACTTACACGTTTTCGCGAAAATCTACATTTGCCCATATCTTTTTATCGTGTTGACTCAGGACCTGGATTTTTATACACCTACTAGGGACTATAGACCTTAGTATCTGGTACAAATTTCAACTTGCTAGGTCCACCCGTTCCTGAGAAAATCGGTGGTGTCACACGGACAGACAGACGGATAGACGGACAAGAAAGTGATCTTATAAGGGTTCCTTTTTTACCTTTTGAGGTACGGAACCCTAAAAAGAACTTTTCAACGTGTTTGAAATCATTATATTTATTTTCGGCGGATATGAGACGTAGATTAGATATAACTCTACGAATTATGTGGGTAGAGCATGGAACTACAAATTCGGAAGCCGATGTCATTTGACTTGGCTTGGATACGGATACTATTTCCAGACTGAAACCACAGAATACTTAATAGTACTACGTACTGAAACTGAGCAATGTAGGTGTGCGGTGACGTGCTGACACAGAACAGATAACTACGTAGTGCTGAGACAAATATTCGTTTATTTCCGTGTAACGAAGATTTGGTAGATATTAATTTATATCGGAGTGTTATTTTTCTATCATGCCTGTACATACTTACGAACGTAATTACATACTAGGTATAGTATTTATAATCTATTGTCTATCTTTGTGTGTATGTACCTACCTAGGTAAAAATAACGTCTTAAATACATTTTAATAATTAATGTTCTACTAAAATCTTATTAACTACGTCGTTAGTGGTGATTTTATTACTTTGGTAAACAGACTCAAGTCTCAATAAATAGATATCCCGCTGCCTTTGATTATGCTGGTTTGCTTTGCGTAGGGTAGGTAATCAGCTAATCTCTCTGTGGGATAGGTACCTAAATCTTGTATCCTAAGGATTTCATTGCCGTTTACGTATTTCTAAAATTATTTATACTTACATATTATAGTAGATATAATAAAATCGAAGAAAAACTGAGTGTGTTCAAAGTGCAAACATTTGTGCTTCCTACTACCTAAGTCTACAACCGTTTTTAGAATTCTAGTCTGTTTGTTTCTCTGTGTGTTTGGCCGCTTAACTTATTCAAATTGATTGACAAATAAAAAAGTACTTAATGATGATTTTAATAAAAATAAAAAATAAGGTCAAAAACTAAAACCCGACTACTGAAAAATCACTCTCTAAAAAGTATGAAACAAGAAAATATTCTCAACTGAGATTGCCATGTACAAACTATTCAAAATGTATCGTGTATTATACAAACAACTAACTTGTAATTAGTTTTTTTTTAATTGTTTTGACAATTGCGTTATGTTAATAAATAAATAAATTTTACTAGGGACTTGTAATAAATATTATATTGTATTTCATATATATTCATAGTGGTGTTCATTGGATACCCGTGGTCGTATGCTACTTTAAATTGGAGAATGTATTGTTTTGTTACGGTAGGTGACATACGATCACGGCTATCCTCTGAGCACGACTAGAACATGTATGAAATACACAAAAAAATATTACAAGTAAGTTGTTTATATAATACACGATACATATTGAATAGTTTGTACATAGCGATCTCAGTTGAGAATATTTTCTTGTTTCATTCATTTTAGAGCGTGATTTGTCAGTAGTCGGGTTTTAGTTTTTGAACTTATTTTTTATTTAATGTATTTTGGGGTTTTACATAAATGTATACATGCATACATGTCAACATACTTACATCGGTACATAGCGATGAACAAACACATAACCCTCCCTTCTATTGCTTCCTTGCGACGTCGCGTGGGGTGAAAATTAGTTTTCTTGACTTCGACGGGATATATCTCGCAAACACTACGAAATATGATGTACCAAACCCTACCTTCATTTTAAAATCCCTATTCAACGATACCACACACGATGGGGTGGGGTGAAACATTTTTTTTAGTTCTTGACTGCGTGCCCCCTAGAGGACACCACATTCAATTTGTTGTGACGTCACATAGCCTATAACCAGCAGACAAATAAGACGCGTCCAACGATACCTCATTTGTCAAATTATGATATGTAGTAGAAGTTATGAGGGAACAGATGAACATACATACAAACATACTTACATACATACATACCCACATACCGGTCAAAAAGATAACCCTCCTTTTTGCTTCGCCATGGGTAATAACAATAATGTGTTTCTCAATTCGACCGTATTTATACTATACATTTAAGTCTTCGCGCATAACTTCGTCGTTTATGAACCGATTCTAAAGATTCTTTTTTTGGCGGAAAGGAGGTATCCCAAGGGTGGTACCATTGTAATTTCATTGAGATCTGATAAGTATCTCCAGAGATATGTCGATAAACGTCTCAATCTTGCAACTGAAACTGACTCGCGTGGCATGGAAGTCAATTATTTTAATCATAATTAAACCACCGACTTATTTTTGAAGTCGGTTAAACAACCGACTTCAAAAATAAGTCGGTGGTTTCTCAATTCAATCCTATATATTTTTAAACTATCTTATTTACAATTCTTCTAAATATATTTTATGTAGGTAGGTATAGGTATGTTTGAATGCAACTAAACTACTTTAAATATGAAATGATTATTATGATTATTTTTGCATTACACAAACAGCTAGACCGATTTGTCCGACATTTTGCACAGGGATAGCTAGCAGAGTAGAAAGGATACTTTTTAAACGCGAGCAATGGCGCGGGGCGTAGCTATAGTAGGTACCTAAGTAATAATTCCTGAGAATAACTGTTCCACACCAGCAAGCTACGGTCGGGTAAAGTTAATGATAAGCAATACCTGCTTTATTTCTTTATCGTTGCTTCAAATGCAATTATTCACACACGTGCATAAGCATAATACAGATCAGTATCACACTAATACGTTAGTTTTACCTACCTACCTACACTTATTTAAGATTAAAAAACAACAGGTTGCACTCCGGGAGTGCCGGCAGTCCCACCTAAAGTGAAAACTTGAATATAAACGTTGTGCATTTGGTCTACTCTCCCTCCGTCTTACGAATTTTCGATCAGGTCACGTTTCCTGACACGAATTTAAAATTGTTTATATCCATCCCAAAAAAAAGTTTCTACTCTCCCTCCGTCTAACGAATTTTCGATCAGGTCATGTGTCCTGACGCGAGTTTAAAATTTTTTACCCATCCCAAAAAGTTCACAACGCCGCTAAAGAAGTTTTCACTTCAAATAATAAAAATATAATCACCATCAGCTTCTCTTCAGTAACTGTTCGGAGGCTACCATGGTGCTTTTCGGGAGAGAGATTGCTCTGAGTCATGGCATCACTTCTCCAAGAGCCACTTCAGCAACCGCCACCGAGGCGCAAGGATACACTACTTTTAAAGCCCAACGGATAAGTCAAAATTGATTCACTAAATGAACTCATCAATCACTCGTATAGTGTTATACACAGGTGGAATATTTTTAAATTTAAAAGCATTTCCGGAAATGCGTCAACAAAGCTGACACAATAATGTGAGGGAGGTATGAACTCGCGACACTCGCCGTTCGCTTCACGTGGACTGACGTTCGTTGATCAAAATACAGCCTTCGCTTCGGACGGTCGCCTGGCAACAGCTAATCACCACAAATGAAACTTTCATGCGGCGTCGTTAACCGCCAGCCATTAATTTTACCTCCGAAACTACCGGCCTGTCATTAAGGGCCCAATATTGGTTTTAGATAAGTGCTTCTTGGGCGAATACCTATTTAGATATGTACTCGTATTGAGGCTATCTTTACATGAAAATATATCATATCACTGAACTGAAAATAGGCTAAATGAATACAAGACATGATTCTGAAATCATAATGGTGTCTTGTGCTGCAGCTGTACATTTTCAGCCAGGAAAATCGTACAAAAGCTTTAACCAACTTAACCATGAATGGACTTTGCAGATAGCACCGCCTCCAATCCAAAATTTCGTCGCTTCAGTGAGAGGCGTCCATGGCTAAGTTGATCAAAGTGCATAGGCGTGTTACCCAGGAGGCACGGGTTCGACTCCCGCTGGACGGAAAAATTTTGTGTAGTATATAATAATGTACAAAAATCTTTAGTATAGTAGTGTAGATAACTCTTAAACGAAACAAAATAGTTAATTATCGTGATTACGATAACACGAGGAATGTTCCCAGTTGTCACCACTATTTTGTCCTCACCCACGGGTGACAAGTGAGAAAATAAATTCTCAATTGACCTTAGCCTCAACATCATTGGTGAAAACTGGAAAGTTAGCATTCCCAGTTGTTACGGACACACAACTTGGCTAAACAGATTTTGATGAAATTCGGCTATCAGATATTTTACATAGAATAAAATATAAAATACAATAAAAAGTATCCCAACTTTTTATCCCAGTAGATGAGATAGGACCTACTTCGATACTTTTTAATTCAGAGGAAGCCACGGGCCACTGCAAGCAATTTTTTATTGAGTTTACTCTATTAAAAATATGTATTATGGTATACAGTACCTAAATAAAATTATACATTGCGTGTGTGTACAAGGAACATTTTGATTTCATTGTTAGCCTTATCGAGAACTATTGATTTGTTGTGGTAATTAGATAGAAATAAAACCAAATATGTAAAATTTAAAAATGTATTAAACTCTTGAAATTTTACACTTAATGACAAGTTTTTATAATACACATAAACTATTTTTACTTAAAAATTAACCTTAAAGTATTGGGAATGGTAACAATTAAACGGTTCCTGGTGCTAGCAATTTGACACCTCTATCAAATAATTTAAAAAGATATTTGGATGGTTTTGGTTCTAGTATATATTTATGATTATTGTCAAACTTCTCTCCAGGGTGCTTCACTGTCAAGTGTCCGGAGACATCAGCACTCCACCCCGAAGGTAAGGTCTCCGTTTCCAGAACAGTGTAGGCTCTATGTACAAGCAAATTTGACATGGTCTGAGTCACATCATCATCCATGGCAACATTACAGTGGCACAGAAGAAATGAATTGTTTCTGTTCTTGATCAAACTGAATATTTGTTTAATAAACTCATTAACTTCTCTTAATGTAAACTGCAGATCCAATAAATGAGACACACCATCTATGATAATGTTTACTTCTTCAGTTTGCTGCTTGGCTAATATTATTTTCTTTATACACAGAAATATGCTTTCAATTGAATTTTCCCCCTTATTTATAAGGTTCTTTACAGATTCTTCTGCTAAATTGTAAAATTCAATTAGTCCCGCATCAATGTGCCTCTGAAGATTATAATTCATCTTAAGTCCGACATTTAGATAGTGATTAAATGAGTTATGAGTCGACACAATAAGAAGAGGCTGCTTGTTTTTGATGCTGTGGCTTATGACACAGCTGTCGATAAATGAGCTGTCACATCCGTTTATTTCTTTCACAACTATAATTCTGCTTGCCAAGATTTTGTCTAGCTGAAGACATGATATTATGATATCTGACGACATTCTGAAAACAAAATAAACAAGTAGGTTTATTATGTTTCTTTAAAGTGTCATACACTTTATATTTTTGTAAATTGTTAAACACAATCCAAAAGTCCAAGTCCCATCGGTACGATCAAATTTTGGATTGTGTTTAACAATTTACAAAAGTAGGTTTATTGTAAGAAATTGTCAGGAATAGACTTTATTACTTAATTGGATAGATTCATTTCATTTAGGAAGGTCAGGAATAAGTACCAAATATGAATCTGAACTGTTCCTTCAAAAAATTGTTCAATATTATTATGTAATGAGACTTATAGATAGTTTCCAGCGCGAAAGATAAGCGTCATTAACAACTTCAGCGTCACGAACTGTGGTACACGCGTGTATGTGGTACATATTTTACAAAAACAATCACCGGCCAGTTCAGATGAGAGACAAACACCACTTGCGTTGCGGCCTCCCTCAGTCATTCCACGATATTTTGCCGACAACTACGTTTACTGAACGCGATTACGCAATCGTTTAGCACATGACATTAGGTACTTTGTGATTTAAAAATTGCGTAAAAATTACAAAAACAGTGAATAGTTATACTTACTTATGGAAGCAAACATATAGATTTGTGACTTACTTACTGTAGAAGAACGAAGAACGTAACGTAAGTAAAGGTCACAGGTTGCACACCTTTATTTATAAGTAGTTTGCGAAAAATGAATGAACTGCTTCTTCAACTTCAACTACAAATTATTCATCAGCTTTTAAAACTATAAAACATAGAATAGATGGTAATTTATACGGGACATTACGGGACGGGATTTTATTTTACGAGATTACGGTACGGGTACAGGGCTGAGGGCAGGGCTGCGTTCACGTCCTCCGGAGAAGGTTTTTTGGTTGTTTTGCAACTCGTGAACTCGCTCGAAGGTCCGGATTGTCCGGAACGACGAGAAGAAGAGAGAATATAAATACTGGGCTCCGTTCACGTCCTCCGGAGAAGGATTTTTAGTTGTTTTGCAACTCGCTCGAAGGTCCGGAACAGTCAGTATATATTATGTTACTCTATGTCCGGAACGACCACGGGTGTTTTAAGTTTTCACTCAAATTGTGACTTTGACAGTTTGCGCAGACTTGAATTTCGAGGTTATGTTCATTTATTTTTCTTGTTTCCGAATATTTTGTTTGTTTTTACGATTAATGTCTCGTCATGTCACGTCTTGGTCTCGACAATGCCAATTTCTTCCAATCCCCTTAATCTGTAAGAAAATTACAGCTTTTCCCGCCAAATTTACTGTCACAAACGTCAGAGCGTTTTTTAACCATCGAATTTGACGGTTAAAAAGTTGCAACTGGAGTGAAACAACCGAGGTCGTGAACGACACAGACAACCGAGTGCGACGCTCTGAGGTCGTGAACGGGGGTTAGAGCGTTTGGTTGCACTCCGAGCGTAGGTCGTGAACGCCGCCCGAACGACCACGGGTGTTTTTCACTCAAATTGTGACAATGTGACTTTGACATTTTGCACAACCTCGAATTTCGAGGTTACAGTCCGGCAAGTATAACTTGGCGTGCCTGTGCGCCACTGTGCTTTTACTATGTACTTTGATAACAGTTTCTCTTAAACCACTTTTAATTACTTTTGGCATTATTGAACTATTTTAATGTAGCAGATTTAACAACAATAATGTCGCGGTAATCTCTCAAACGTCAAACTCACAGTTTCAATTAAAAGAATTAGTTCCAAAAATCACCACCGCCAAGTTATACTTGTGGCACTGTATGTTCATTTATTTTTCTGTTTCTGAATATTTTCCTTTTGTTTTTAGGATTATTGTCTATTCATGTCACCTCTTGGTCTCGACATTGCAAATTTCTTCCGATCCCCTTAATCTGTAAAAAATTTTAAAAAAAATCAGCTTTTCCCGCCAAATTTACTGTCACAAACGTCAGAGCGTTTTTTAACCATCCAATTTGATGGCTAGAGCTCGTTCCCACCATGTCGTCTTTCGGGACGATTTTTTATCGTTTGTCGTAGCGGCAGAACATTTTATATGAAGCTATTCACACTTGTCCGACAATTATCGTGTGTTTTGTCAGCCTTCCCGTTCGGAAAATAAACTTGTCGGATCAACGCTCGCATATGATCACAAATGGCGCTGTTCACATTTGTCGGAAGTCGGGCCGACCCCGCCCGCGCCGCACCCCCTGTGCCGCCCGCGCGTCGCTGCCGCTCGCATCGCGCCTACACATTTTGGCGCGCAAGCAGAGTTGTTGTGTTTTTCTTCGTAATAATGGCTGCACTAAATACTAGCTAAAAGCCGGGCTTTGTGAGGGCTCGCGTAGTTTTTCTGCCTGGTTATAATTTTTAAGGCAGTATTTTTTATTATTAAATGGCGAATCTGTCCGACACTGGCAAAAAATCTGCCAAACCACCAACCACTCCAACAAATGCATAAAATTTGCCTTCATATTATTGAATTATGGCATAAAATAAGGCATAAAAATAAAGTTTACCTTCTCATTCAAACTATTACAAATTTTGCACCAAATAAATCTTATATATAAAAATGAATCCCAATTTCCCTTGGTCACGGTATCACGCGTGAACGGCTGGACCGATTTCGCTAATTCTTTTTTCGTCGTGTTTTTTATAGTCAGGAGATGGTTCTTATGAAAAAAAAATTAAAATAAATGAGTCGTTTTTAACGCAGGCGAAGCCGCAGGGAACAGCTAGTGCATAATAAAAATGTTATACTTTAAATAGAAACAGAAAATTGACAAAATTCTATTTATATTTCAAAATTCATAAAGATCCTTGAAATCTGACACTTTTTGGAATCGTCAGCTTAATCTGCTGTAGTTAAAATAGGTCCCAAATCTGCCTAAATGGCAGAAATGTGCCACAAAATTGGCAGACGTCATTTGGATGACAAATGTAAATTCTTTAGATTCCCAACAGATGGCGTTACTATAGTAACCCAACATTATGTTCGCAGCGAAGATAATTTTTTGTTCTTCTTACGGATGGTGTTAGTAGTACAATAATATTCTATCCTAGAAATAATATTGTTAATCTTCATTTTTAGGGTTCCGAACCCAAAGGGTACCAACGGAACCCTATTACTGAGACTCCGCTGTCCGTATGTCCGTCTCTCTGTCTGTCCGTCCGTCTATCTCCAGGCTGTCATGCTCTCATGAGCCGTGATAGTATGACGGTTGAAATTTTCACAGATGATGTTTTTCTGTTGCCGCTATAACAACAAATACTAAAATAAAAACCGGCTAAGTCGAATTGAACTCGCCCACCGAGGCTTCCGTACCAACGTTGGTATGTACCAATTAAGCTAGACCTCTGAATTGTATCAGCGCTCATATAACTCAGGGGTCTACCTTGATTGGCGTGCACTATGTATGTATGGGGGCACCCTTTAATTTTCAATTTTCTTTTTTTTTCCCTTATTTTGTGCTGTAAGAACTTGCTTCTTGCCGGATTTCATGATTCTGGGTCGGCGGGAGGTACCCTATAGGTTTTCGACCCAAAACCTGTAGGGTACTTCCGGTTGACCTGAAATTGTCAATTTTGGTCGAAAGCAGGGTCTTACAGCACAAGTAAAGAAAAAATGTACATTTTGGTACTAAGAAGTTTTCGCGAAAATCTAAATTTGCCCATATCTTTTTAATATGTTGACTCAAGATCTTGGTTTTTATACACCCAATAGGGACTATAGACCTCAGTATCAGGTATAAATTTCAACTTGCTAGGTCCACTCGTTTCTTAGAAAATCAGTGGTGACACACGGACAGACGGACAGACTGACGGATGGACAGATGGACAGACGGACAAGACGGTAATCTTATAAGGGTTCCTTTTTTTACCTTTTGAGGTGCGGAACCCTAAAAACAGAACAAAGTTAAAAATTAAAGGAAATGGGGACCCCATCCAAAAAACCGGCCAAGTCGTGTTGAACTCGCCCACCGAGGCTTCCGTACCAACATTGGTATGAACCACTTAGGCTAGACCTCTAAATTGTATGAGCGCTCATATAACTCGGAGATCTACCTTAATTGGTGTAAACTATGTATGTATGTATGGGGGCACCCCTTTTTTACAATTTTTTTTATTTTTTTGGATTATTTTTTTAATTTGTGCTGACCTTGAGTTAAGACCTTGCTTCTTGCCAATTTTGATGATTCTGGGTCAGCAGGAGGTGCCCTATAGGTTTTCGACCCAAGACCTATATGGTAGTTCCGGTTGACCTGGAGTTGTCAATTTTGGTTAAAAGCAAGGTCTTACAGGACAGGTAAGGGAAAGATTCCGAAAAGTAAACAAGTTGAAAATTAAGGTACATTTTGGTACTAACGAGTTTTTGCGAAAATCTAACTCTGCCCATATCTTTTTATGATATTGACTCAAGACCTTGGTTTTTATATGCCCAATAGGGACAATAGACTTCAGCATCAGGTATAAATTTCAACTTGCTAGGTCCACCCGTTCCTGATAAAATCAGTGGTGACACACGGACGGACGGAGCGACGGACGGACAGACAGACGGACGGACGGACGGATGGGCAGACGGACAAGAAAGTGATCTTATAAGGGTTCAGGCATGTACGCTAACGCAAGTTCAAAATGTATGGGACGATATTTATGTTTCCACAACAAAATTGTCATTCCCATACATTTTGAAGTTGCTTTAGCGTGAATGAAAACAGAAATTGGATTTTGTCTAGGAGCCCAGAGAGCGAGCCGCGCGGTCAACGCGGGGCGAGCACAGGGATGCGTTCACGCCCTACACCCTGAATGCAACCAAACGCTCTAACCGCGTTCACGTCACGACCTCAGAGCGTCGCACTCGGTTGTCGTAACTTTATCGTTCACGAACTCGGTTGTTTTACTCCAGTTTCAACTTTTTAACTATAAAATTCATAAAATGTATAAAAGTCAGAGCGTTTTTCAACCATCGAATTCGATGATTAAAAAGTTGCAACTGGAGTGAGTGAACCAAGCCACCTAGGTTGTGAACGTCACAGTTGCCACAACCGAGTGGGACTCTCTGAGGTCGTAAAAACGCGGTTAGAGCGTTTGATTGCACTCGAGGTGTTGGTACTAGGTCGTGAACGCAGACACGCACCCCAGGGGGTCTGGGGTTGCGTTCACAACACAGGTAGGTTGCGTTCACTTCACGTTCTCCACAGATTACTATGTGAGTATACACGTCCTCTGGGAGACAAAACGAGACGATACTCGTTTTGTTTGGTTGCTTGATTTGCCGCATAGAGAATAGAAGTATGATTTTCCGTTTGTTTTTACGATTTAATATCTCATCATGTCACGTCTCGGGATCGAACTTCCCCCTTTTCCCCCTCCACTCCCCCTTTTTGAAGTTTTGTTCGCAACATCTTGTGTAGGATGATGTATAATTGTAACCTACTTGAAATTGGTAGGTTATTTTATTATTAACTGTAGGTATGTTACGTAGATCCTATAGGCACCTACCCAAAAAACATAAATCTGACTGACTGATTGACTGACATACCAGTGCACACCTGAAACCAACAAAGTTATACCTACCTACCTGCCTACTAATTTGAATTGACTTAGGCTGAGCTGCACCATCTTACTTTAACTATAACAAACGTCAAAAATCTGTCAAAATCCATATAAAAACACCGGTTATTACTTATAGTTACAGTTAAAGTAAGATGGTGCAACTCAGCCTTAGCATTTTCTTTGACTAACGAAACTTACAATACGATTTTGTCGAGACAAACGAGTTGTATAGTCCGAGAGTTGTATAGCTGATGCAAGATTTGTACCCAGATAAATAAGTACGGTTACCAATGTTTACTTGGGGTTTTACTATATTATTTTTTAACAGTAAATAGATTAGTTCTAAGATAAATCATTAGGGTAGGTACTTCTAACGTTTACTTCAATTTTCCTTTTCTTCTTTTTTAATGATTTTGTCGTGTCATACGATAGTCAGATTTTTATAATCTGAGGGTTAATGTAATTAAAGTACTTATAGATCTCAGATCAGACAGACAGATTTTATCCTACCTCGACATTAAACATTAATGTAGCACTTATTTTATCAGTAATGTACTCATTACATTGTTTTACCTTAGAGTATTCATCTACCAATTAAAGGCTTAAACAAGTTTTCTCATAACATTCAACCCTATAGGAGAGGCCGCGAGTTGACCGAGTTATTCAAACTCTTGCTGTGCGGACTTACGGTGCATTTTATTGTGCGCAACACGCGGTTCACAGTTACTATTAGTTGATACTGTGACGCAAATTCAAGGTCGCACCCGAGGCGTGAAGCGCATTTTGAACGTTACTAGCGTTGTAACTAGGTATAATCTCGCATTTTTGCTCTTAGGGAGTGCAATTTCTGAACTCGTACGTATTCATTATTCTGTGGTTATTCTACGATTTAATGTGTTATAAATGTGGATTATTAACCATTGCGGTGAATGAGTGCGAGTGTAGGGAAATAGCACAATGTCAAAAAACATGCTGTTTGCGTTCACATCAAAATTCCAAAAACTCAATACATGAATAGTGATGAGCAACACTTATCGATAAACCATTTACTGTGCTATTGCAGATGTCGGATATGGCTTAAACTCACGATATGGCGGAAACGAAGATTTGATGTAGCTACCCATACAAAACTAAAAGTTTTACGTCTCACGTCTGGATAACACCTTTCCAAAGGCTATTAAATCGTTTGTGAATAGATAAAAGTTATAATGTACTAGCAGCCCGCCCCGGCTTCGCATGGGTAAAACATATATGCCTACAAAATTTGCATCAGTTTGTTGCATCAAATATAAAATATTAACATATTTAACAATCATCGTCATATTTCAACCAATTTACACAAAACCTTAACGAATCATGCACCTAAACCTTCCTCATAAACACTCTGGCTATTGGTAAAAACCGCATGATAATCCGTTCCGTAGCTATTGAGGTTATTGCGAACAGACAGATAGACGCAGTGATGGACATTGTTTTATAATACTTACGAAGTGATATTGGACGGCCCTTTGGCGTAAAGGATAGTTACCCTGATTCTGACCCGACGGTCGTTGGTTCTAATCCTAGCTATATACCTACCAATGAAAGTTTTATGTGCATTCATGAATCATGGGTTTTCGTACAGAGGTAGTGGGATCATGGAATCAAAATCAATCAAATCATGGGATCAAAGAAGGGGTATTATACGTTTAACGTGTGTATCTGTGTCTGTCTGTAGCATCTTAGCACCCAACCGGATGAACCGATTTTGATTTTATTATTGATATTTTTTTTTGTTTGATAGATATCTTCATCGATAGCTTTGATTCATGAAAAGATTCGTTGAATCGTTATAAAACTATGAGCTTTTTTCTAGTTAATTGCGCTATGAAATCAACTTTCATAGGTCTAATCAATTCGAAAATTTTCTTCTTCAACGATATTGTAAGAACATGGAAGCATTGACCTGATGCTGGGACATCTCCTGTACTCTACAGAATACTCAAATCCACACCAACTTACAGCTCAGATTTTAATTGTCGTGTTTAGAGTCATTGGAATGCTTTTAATGAAAAGATTATACATAGATCAGTCGGGGTGGTTTAAATATAGATCATAACTATATTATACAATATAATTTTATACAGTAAAACATATATTATTATACTATATTGACTTCAAATTGATTGTGATCGGTGGGGATCTACAGCATCGCTAAGCTTATAATAATATTTTCTTAGTAATTATGACCTAATCTGTGGTTTCGCTGTAGATATTTTATTAATTTTGCGATGCGTGTATGTGAAATCCTTGATATCTTCTAGTGTTTTCATTTGAATTATATACTGTAAAGGACAATTTTAATCTATAATATGTGGTCAAGCTAATTAACGTAATTATTTGGATAAGGATTAATACTATATACTTGAAAATAGCCTTGGAAGTTATGCAATATTTTTTAACAAAAAATTAAAGATTAAAATGGTTACTGTGAGTCAACCTTAAGAGATAGACATATGCAGTCCCGGACTTTTTTCTAGGTCTTATTAAGTTGTACAACTCTTTCGTAGAAAATATTCTTCCATCTATTTTCAATTGAGCAGCGTTCGTAAGAAACGTGTTTTTTCGACCGTTTTTTAGTCGACTTAGGTTGCAAATTAGGTCTCCACGAATGTGCCTTTGATTTAAACGGGATAATATATAGCCTATTTTCATTCCGAAAGTCCATTCTATATATTAGTGTAAAAATTTTTTAAATCGGTCCAGTAGTTTTTGAGCCAAATCATTACAAACATACAAAAATACAAATGTTCTCTCTTTATAATATTAGTATAGATGTAAAGTTGTTAATTCTAAGTTGGATTATGTTCTTTTATAACCATCATCATGAAGAGCCTATTTCCGTCTACTGCTGGAGATGGGAGAGGCATGTTCCTTAATGGAATATAATAAATAAATTATTAATAAAAAATATTTTTAAAAACTAGCTTTTATCTGGGACAATGAACTAAAATGTTAAAAATAAATTCTAGTAAGTATTTGGCGTGTAGGTACTTACCTATATTCTTAAAAGCTTGAAGCACTACCCGTTTTTCAGGCCAGGTAATTACCATACTTCAGTGCCTCAAGCTTTTAAAAATAAAGTGCAACAAAGTACAGTAAAGTACCTACACGCCAAATACATACTAGAATTTATTTTTAACATTTTAGTTCATTGTCCCAGATAAAAGCTTGTTTTTAATAATATTTTTTATTTATAATTTATTTTTAACTTTTTAGTAGGTATTTATAGATACCGACTACCTACCTATTACCTAAGTATTTAAGAGAAGGCATGATGTTTTAAAATATTCCACGTATATTTGATGTGATGATGGGTAAAGTGCTCTTCGCGGAATATCAATTGACTCGGTGGGGCTATATTGCTTTATAACAGAAATGCCATGGCCCCCTTACAGCTTCATCATCAGATCCTGGTTATCATTTAAGTGTAAAGTGCTCCTCAAGACGAATCATTTGAGCCCAAACTCGGTAGAGTTACGTTGATTTATCACAGAGATGCCGTGGCCACCTTCCAGCTTCATCACCAGTCGCTAAATATCATCTTGTTGTAAAGTTCTCTTCAAGACGAATCAATCGAGCCCAAACTCGGTAGGGTTATGTTGATTTATCACAGAGATGCCGTGGCCACCTTCCAGCTTCATCATCAGACCCTGGATATCATCTAGGCGTAAAGTTCTCTTCAAGATAAATCAATCAAGCCCAAACTCGGTGGGGTTATGTTGTTTTATCACAAAGATGTCGTGGCCACCTTCCGTCTCCATCATCAAACCAGCTCCATGGTACCATATCATTGTATTGTCACCGAAGATATATAAGTACACCAAATTTGAGTCTAATCGGACATCGGGAAGTGGGTCTAATTTAGCTTCCAAGATTCCACCCGAACATACATAGTTACATACATACATACATTAATACATACATTGCAAGTTAAATAAAAGCTTGTAAAAAAGTAGGGTCCGTAGCTTCGTTTAATTAACACAGGATTAAATGATACCACTACTTCTCATAATTTTGTTTTTAACTTTTATCGATATTGATAAGCAAAAGCAATTCGTTATGTTCAATCCCTAGACCAATATTGCTGTTTTCATAATGTTGGCTCTAGTTTGGTATTGTTAGGTTGGTACAAAGTACGTTCATAATTCGGTTATCAACAAAGTAGGGAAGTGGCTACTCTTATCTATACTAATATTATAAAGAGAGAACATTTGTATTTTTGTATGTTTGTAATGAGTAAGCTCAAAAACTACTGAACCGATTTAAAAAATTATTTCACTAATACATAGAATGGCCTTTGGGAATGAAAATAGGCTATATATTATCCCGTTTAAATCAAAGGTGCATTCGTGGAGACTTAATTTGCAACCTAAGTCGGCAAATAAACTGTCGAAAAAACACGTTTCTTACGAACGCTGCTTAATTGAAAATAGATAGAAGAATATTTTCTACGCAAGAGTTGTACAACTTAATAAGACCTACAAAAAAGTCCGCGACAGCATATGTCTATCTCTTAAGGTTGAGTCTCAGTAACCATTTTAATCTCAAATTTTTGTTAAAAAATATTACATAACTTCCAAGGCTATTTTCAAGTATATAGTATTAATTCTTATCCAAATAATTACGTTAATTAGCTTGGCCACATATTAGAGATTAAAATTTTCGTTTACAGTATATAATTCAAATGAAAACTCTAGAAGATATCACGAATTTCACAAACACGCATCGCAAAATTAATAAAATATTGGCAGTGATACCACAGATTAGGTCATAGTTACTACGAAAATATTATTATAAGCTTAGCTATGCTGTAAATCCCCACCGATCACAATCAATTTGAAGTCAATATAGTATAATAATATGATCTATTGTATAAAGTAATATTCATCTGTATATATAATAATAATATAATATTTTAAACCACCCCGACTGATCTATGTATAATAGCTTTTTCCAATGACTCTAAACACGACATTTAAAATCTGAGCTGTAAGTTGGTGAGGATTTGAGTATTCTGTAGAGTCCAGGAGGCTTCCATGTTCTTACAATATCGTTGAAGAAGAAGATTTTCGAATTGATCAGACCTATGAAAGTTGATTTCATAGCGCAATTAACTAGAAAAAAGCTCATAATTTTATAACGATTGAACGAATTTTCATGAATCAAAGCTAAGAAAACTCTCAAAGAAGACATTTATCAAACAAACAAAAAAAACTATCAATGATAAAAACAAAATCGGTTCATCCGGTTAGGTGCTAAGATGCTACAGACAGACCACAGATACACAAGTTAAACGTATATTACCCCTACATTTTGCGTCGGGGAACGCCGTAAGGTTACGGCGGCAGATGTACTCCTTGGTGGTAAGCTACTTTTTGGTAGATTTAATGATTCCACTACCACTGTACGAAAACTCATGATTCATGAATGCACATAAAACTTTAATTGGTAGGAATATAGCTAGGATTAGAACCAACGACCGTCGGGTCAGAATCAGGGTAACTATCCTTTACGCCAAAGGGCCGTCCAATATCACTACGTAAGTATTATAAAACAAAGTTCATCACTGCGTCTGTCTGTCTGTTCGCAATCATCTCAATAGCTACTGAACGGATTATCATGCGGTTTTCACCAAAAGCCAGAGTGTTTATGAGGAAGGTTTAGGTCTTAGGTGCATAATTCGTTAAGGTTTTGTGTAAATTGGATGAAATATGACGATGATTGTTAAATATGTTCATATTTTATATTCGATGCAACAAACTGATGCAAATTTTGTAGGCATATATGTTCTACCCGTGAGAAGCCGGGGCGGGCTGCTAGTAACGTAGTAAAGTGGAGCGGAGTGATTCAGTACTAGTACAAAGTAAGTACTCTGTGCCGCTCGCTCTGTGGTTTGTGGTTTTTGGTTGCAAAGAAAGAAATGCAGAGGAGCGCTCCGTTCACGACCTACGCTCGGAGTGCAACCTGTGCAACCAAACGCTCTAACCACTCTTTCTAACTCGTTTAGCGAATGTGACGCTCTGAGGTCGTGAACGGGGTTAGAGCGTTTGGGTGTAGTCCGAACGTAGGTCGTGAACGCAGCCCTGGAGGAGTTTTCAGTTTTGGCGGGAACGTGGAAATATGTGTGTGATCTCATTGTATATTTTCCTAAAACTTGTGTTTTTCCACGAGTTAATGTGTAATAAATGTGGATTACTAACCATTAGTGCCGGTGAATGTGTGCGAGTGTAGGGTAACAGCATAATGTTATAAAACATGCTATTTGCGTTCTCACCAAAATTCCACTGAAAATATTCAGTAAACTCCACATCTTTACTGAAGGTATGACTTAGACTAGACTTTTACTTGAAAACTGACCTGAAATGTGACTTTAACCCATCTTTACGACTTAAATACATAAAAACTTGAAGAATTCCAATACTTGACACTGGCTAAATACACGAATCGTGTGGAGCCGAGCATAATAAAATAAAACTAAAAATTAAAAGAAAGAAATGCAGAGACGTATCAGACGTAAACGTTGCTACTGTTGCTAGTTATTTTGCAATTTACATATATTTATATTCAATCATGATTCAAACTAGCTTTATAGACGCATTTCAAATTATAATACTAAAGCTTCAAGTTATGTTCGACTGAAATAAATTTCGACTCTACCACTCTGAGATGTAAGTCAGAAAACCTGAATAAAGCCAGTATTTTTACTTTTAGTGCCAGCTTTATACATCCGGTAATATTCTTACATTGACCCTGGCATTGGTTCTATTTTTAGAATCAAGATGTCTAGGAAAGAAGAGAAACTCTCGAAATGGTACTTTGGAGGGTTAGCATCAGCTGGAGCAGCTGCCATAACTCATCCACTCGACCTACTCAAAGTTCAAATGCAAACACAAAAAGGAAAGAATATTTCTATGTTGACAGTGACTGGAAAAGTGCTCAAAACTTCAGGTTTGTGACTTTAATTGAATTATAATATGTACATTTCCACAATCCACACCTTGCCCTAGCAGAAAATTAATATATATTATACTTTATCATGTCCTTACGATTCACTGCTACTTTTATATTATAACAATGCTGCTAAACTTGCAGGTATAATGGGTCTATACAATGGTATCTCTGCTTCCCTGCTTCGCCAGTTAACATACTCAACAGCTAGGTTTGGAATTTATGAGATGGCCAAGCAACAGTTGGCACCTAAAGATGTAAGTAATTTCATAACAGTAAGGTAAGATGTTAATAAACATCATTATTAGACTAAAAATATTAGAAGAAAATTGTAACCTAATTAATTATTGTTGCGGAGCTCTTGCTTTTATGTTTTCAATGGTTGCCTTTTAGATACTAAATGTATGGTGGAATCATCACCACCACATAATATAGGGTAATGCCTGAGGGGTTAATGACGGAGTTACGGTAACAAACAAACAAAAATTCAGGCAAATTGAGTACCTCCTCCATTTTTGTGAAGTTGGTTAACAAAAGTCATTACTAAAACATTAAACTGACAAAATCCCCACACATAGAAATGTTAGTCACAACAGTTTTAGTGTGATATGCTAAGTTATTATTGAGAAACAATTGTTGGACGGGTAAATAATGTACTAGTATGTAGTTGTAACTAATAAAATGTACATTTTATAATGTTTTATGAGGAAAATACTGCATTAATAATATACCTAGATAGATGTGTATTGTACTGGGTACTTGGAGCATGGGCTCTTTTCCGCTACTAGCCTGTGTATCGGGCCTTTTTGCGTGTGGTTGGTTGTTCATCAGTCCTATCACCTGATTTCTATGTGGAAGGCCAACAAACTGCACATAGGGCTATTGACACCTACAGTAATCTATTTTATTCTGACTATTTGTTAGAGTTTGTCACACTTAAAGGGTTGAGCATTTTTTTTGGGAGTTTCAGGAATTTAATTCTGGGAATGCCTCCTTCGACTGTCTGCATTTCTTTGAGCCTGCCCCAGTAGTCTTGATATTGTTTTCTAATGTTTTACGGTTCCAAGCTTTGATAGAAGTGTATTTATTGTAATAACAATATTTTTATCTTAAAACATCAAATGTACATTTGAATAAGCTATATGTTTTAAAAATTGGAGATAGAGTAGTACTACATTACTAGGCTACTTTTAAGTTGCAATGCAATCAATTTGAGGTACTTCTAGGGGATGAGAGTAGTAAGACAAGGTGATCAACAACCAAAAGCATATTATTTTATAGTATATAGGCTAGCATTTGACTACCATCTCACTGACAAGTGTAACTGACAATGTGTATGAGAGAAAGTGGTTGAAACCATCAGGGAGGAAGGTGTGAGATTTTGCAAACTACAGCGTTTCTAAGGAAGTCTAAATTTTCGCTTTTAAGCTCCAATACTCGCTCTATTGAATGAGTAATTGTACATAATCAGGAGTCAAAGTGTTTGACCAATCTCTTGGGAGAAGTATCTGAAAAACTTGACCACAGCTGGTGGTGTGGTTGTTGTTTTGAAGAGGTTCTTTTGGAAATTCTAGGGCCTCATACTTGTGATTTACGGATGACATTATCATCGTGGCAGAAAAGCTGCCAGACTTGCAAGATATGTTGAAGAATATAGCTGGACTGGGCAACAAACTATGTCAAGTCTTCACATCGCCAATCCCACAGAGTCTCAAGAAAAAAGTCTTCAATCAGTATGGCCTACCCGTTATGACTCACTAGCTGTGCCTTGCGGTTTTACCCGCGTAGACAGTGTTCCTGTGGGAATAGCGGGATAAAAGATACCCTATGTGTTATTCCAGGGTCTAGCCTATCTAAATACCAAATTTCAATTCAATCGGTTGAGTAGTTTTAGCGTGAAGAAGTAACAAACAACCACGCTCACAAATTTTCGCCTTTATAATATTAGATTAGTAGGATGACATATGGAGCTGAAGTCAACTAATTCAGTGTGACAGTGCAGTGCCGCTTTCACCAGCGCGGTTGGTAAGCGTCGCGGGCCACGAGCTTTGAGTCTCTGTCTGTCACAGCCATGATGAGAGAGCGCGGCCAAATTGCCACCAGCGCGAGCCATCCGCGTGACTATGTAACGATCCTAAAGACGCAATGCTCGTGGCCCGCGAAGCTTACCAACCGCGCTGGTGAAAGCGTCACTGTAAAATCACTCTTATTGTCGCTGAGCGTGCTATGGAAAGGGCTATGCTCGGAGTTTCTCTAAGGATCGAATCTGTAACGAAGTGATCTGACTGAGAACCGAAGTCATCGACATCGAATTAGTACGCCTTTAGACTAGGCTAGGTGGCGCGATGATGTTTGCTATGTAGCTAGCAAGAGGTGAATGAGATTAGCCGAGGATCCTGCTCAGTGGCGCGCAATCATGAGACATGTCCAGCCGTGGACATAGTATGATCATAGAAAAGATAATAATACTACGTATGGAACGGACACTGTTCCCCCCACCAATCCGGGCTGCCTCATCTCGCCACCGATGCTGGAGCTGTCGAGGAGCTAGTGTGAGCAAGGACGCCATACGCCACAGACTACAGACGCGCACGACTACAGAACAATACTACCTCACAAGGAGAAGAACATTAACTTCATACATGTATGAATATAAAACAGAAATATGAATAACTAGCAGCCCGCCCCGGCTTCGCACGGGTAGAACATATATGCCTACAAAATTTGCATCAGTTTGTTGCATCGAATATAAAATATTAACATATTTAACAATCATCGTCATATTTTAACCAATTTACACAAAACCTTAACGAATTATGCACCTAAGACCTAAACCTTCCTTATAAACACTCTGGCTATTGGTGAAAACCGCATGATAATCCGTTCAGAAGCTATTGAGATTATTGCGAACAGACAGACAGACGCAGTGATGGACATTGTTTTATAATACTTACGTAGTGATATTGAACGGCCCTTTGGCGTAAAGGATAGTTACCCTGATTCTGACCCGAGGGTCGTTGGTTCTAATCCTAGCTATATACCTACCAATGAAAGTTTAATGTGCATTCATGAATCATGGGTTTTCGTGGGATCATTAAATCTATCAATTATTAAGATATTTTAAAAACTAAAACAACTGACTTCAATGCCCCGCGAGTCAATTTCAGTAGCAAGTTTGAGACGTTTATCGTCATATCTCTGAAGATACTTATCACATCTCAATTAAATTACAATGGGACCACCTCGGAAACGTACCCTACCGATTACAAAAATGATCATTTGAATCGGTTCACAATTGATGGAGTATCCGCGTGACATACACACACAAAAAAGAAAGAAAAAAGAAACATACAGACGAATTGAGAACATCCTTCTTTTTGGAAGTAGTTTGAAAAGTAGCTTAACACCAAGGAGAACATCTGCCGCCGTAAACTTACGGCGTTCCCCGACGTTTAACGTGTGTATCTGTGTGTCTGTCTGTAGCATCTTAGCACCCAACCGGATGAACTGATTTTGATTTAAAGTAGGGGTATTATACGTTTAACGTGTGTATCTGTGTGTCTGTCTGTAGCATCTTAGCACCCAACCGGATGAACCGATTTGATTTAAAGTAGGGGTATTATACGTTTAACGTGTGTATCTGTGTGTCTGTCTGTAGCATCTTAGCACCCAACCGGATGAACGGATTTTGATTTTATTATTACTTACTTACTGCACTGGCGCGCTGACACCAAAGTGGGTCTTGGCCTCCGTCATTAAGAGACGCCATTTCTTGCGCGACCTCTTGCCAATCGGACACCTGAAGCTGGTTCAGATCTTTTTGGCCTACATTTATATTTTTACATTTTATTATTAGTTTTTTTTTATAGATGACTTCATCGAGAGTGTTCTTAGCTTTTATTCGTGAAAATTTGTTCAATCGGTATAAAAGTATGAGCTTTAATCAACTTTCATAGCTCTAATCAATTCGAAAATCTTCTTCTTCAACGATATTGTAAGAACATGGAAGCATTGACCTGATGCTGGGACATCTCCTGGACTCTACAGAATACTGAAATCCTCACTACTTACAGCTCAGATTTTAAATGTCGTGTTTAGAGTCATTGGAATGCTTTTAATGAAAAGATTATACATAGATCAGTCGGGTTGGTTTAAAATATTATATCTATACTAATATTATAAAGAGAGAAAATTTGTATTTTTGTAACGATTTGGCTCAAAAACTACTAAACCGATTTAAAAAATTATTTCACGAATACATAGAATGGACTTTCGGAATGAAAATAGGCTATATATTATCCCGTTTAAATCAAAGGTACATGCGTGGAGACCTAATTTGCAACCTAAGTCGGCAAAAAAACGGTCGAAAAAACACGTTTCTTACGAACGCTGCTTAATTGAAAATAGATAGAAGAATATTTTCTATGCAAGAGTTGTACATCTTAATAAGACCTACAAAAAAGTCCTCGACAGCATATATCTATCTCTTAAGGTTGACTCACAGTAACCATTTTAATCTTACAATTTTTGTTAAAAAATATTACATAACTTCCAAGGCTTTTTTCAAGTATGTAGTATTAATCCTTATCCAAATAATTACGTTAATTAGCTTGGCCACATATTATAGATTAAAATTGTCCTTTACAGTATATAATTCAAATGAAAACTCTAGAAGATATCACGAATTTCACATACACGTAAAATAAATAAAATATTTGCAGTGAAACCACAGATTAGGTCATAGTTATGTATATGGTCATACCACAGAATAATGAATAGTACAAGGTCATACATATTAGGTCATAGTCATAGAAAATATTATTATAAGCTTAACTATGCTGTAGATCCCCACCGATCACAATCAATTTGAAGTCAATATAGTATAATAATATACAAATACAAATACAAACACATTTATTGCCAATTACTGAAAAGAAATACATTAAATTTCTTAAATATAATATATATATATATGATCTATTGTGTAAAATAATATTCATCTATATATATATAATAATATAATATTTTAAACCACCCCGAGTGATCTATGTATAATCTTTTCATTAAAAGCATTCCAATGACTCTAAACACGACATTTAGAATCTGAGCTGTAAGTTGGTGAGGATTTGAGTATTTTGCAGAGTCCAGGAGATGTCCCAGCATCAGGTCAATGCTTACATGTTCTTACAATATCGTTGAAGAAGAAGATTTTCGAATTGATCAGACCTATGAAAGTTGATTTCATAGCGCAATTAACTAGAAAAAAGCTCATAGTTTTATAACGATTGAACGAATTTTCATGAATCAAAGCTAAGAAAACTCTCAAAGAAGACATTTATCAAACAAACAAAAAAAACTATCAATAATAAAAACAAAATCGGTTCATCCGGTTAGGTGCTAAGACGCTACAGACAGACAGACACACAGATACACACGTTAAACGTATATTACCCCTACATTTTGCGTCGGGGAATGCGTAAGGTTACGGCGGCAGATGTTCTCCTTGATGGTAAGCTACTTTTTGGTAGATTTAATGATCCCCCTACCACTGTACGAAAACTCATGATTCATGAATGCACATAAAACCTTCATTGGTAGGAATATAGCTAGGATTAGAACCAACGACCGTCGGGTCAGAATCAGGGTAACTATCCTTTACGCCAAAGGGCCGTCCAATATCACTACGTAAGTATTATAAAACAAAGTCCATCACTGCGTCTGTCTGTCTGTTCGCAATAATCTCAATAGCTACTGAACGGAATATCATGCGGTTTTTCACCAATAGCCAGAGTCTTTATGAGGAAGGTTTAGGTGCATAATTCGTTAAGGTTTTGTGTAAATTGGATGAAATTTGACGATGATTGTTAAATATGTTCATATTTTATATTCGATGCAACTGATGCAAATTTTGTAGACATATATGTTCTACCCGTGCGAAGCCGGGGCGGGCTGCTAGTTATATATATAGATCATTATTATTTTATACAATAGATCATATGATTATACTATATTGACTTCAAATTGATTGTGATCGGTAGGGATCTACAGAAAAGCTAAGCTATAATAATATGTTTGTAGTAACTATGACCTATTCTGTGGTTTCACTGCAAATATTTTATTGATTTTGCGATGCATGTATGTGAAATCCGTGATATCTTCTAGAGTTTTCATTTGAATTATATACTGTAAAGGACAATTTTAATCTATAATATGTGGCCAAGCTAATTATCGTAATTATTTGGATAAGGATTAATACTATATACTTGAAAATAGCCCTGGAAGTTATGTAATATTTTGTAACAAAAAATTAAAGATTAAAATGGTTACTGTGAGTCAACCTTAAGAGATAGACATATGCTGTCGCGGACTTTTTTGTAGGTCCTATTAAGTTGTACAACTCTTCCATAAAACTATTCTTCCATTTGTTTTCAATTGAGCAGCGTTCGTAAGAAACGTGTTTTTTCGACCGTTTTTTTGTCGACTTAGGTTGCAAATTAGGTCTCCACGAATGTACCTTTGATTTAAACGGGATAATATATCTAGCCTATTTTCATTTCGAAAGTCCATTCTATATATTAGTGAAAGAATTTTTTAAATCGGTCCAGTAGCTTTTGAGCCAAATCATTACAAACATACAAAAATACAAATGTTCTCTCTTTATAATATTAGTATATAGATAAGTATTATGGAATATTTCTAAGTATTATGGAATATTTCTGTGGGACTAGGTAGACACGAGAGGTTCAAATTTACGTAGTTTCTATATAATATATATACTAATACACTTATATTTGTATACCTAACTATACATTCGTATTTTAGAATTCATTTTCATAAATGAAACAACGATATACTTGTGCGTAAACAAACCTTATTTATTATATTTGAATAAAAACTTTCTTAAATTAATTATTTTTATTTATCATTGTCACTTTTTCAAATCAAGTAACTTAAGTTTATGAAATGTCCCTACCTAACTCTACACTATTCATATAACTTAATCAAATACTTAGGCTGAGTTGCACCATCTTACTTTGACTATAACAAACGTCAAAAATCTGTCAAACTCCGGTCCGAAATAAAATCACCGGTTACAAGTTATAGTTACGGTTAAAGTTAGATGGTGCAACTCAGCCTTAGAAGATTTTAGTTTGCAAAAACTTTCACAACTTGCAACTGTTTCACTCGCACGCGTATCGGTCTTCGTTCGCAGCGAGACAAGTGTCTTAGTTATGGCGTACATCGCGTTGAGTAAATGAGAATAAGTTGATTATCTATATTCTTTTGAAACCATAGCGAAGTACTGTCTAGCAAGTCTAAACTGACTTCAAAATGAAGTAGGTTCTTACGATGACATCCTTAGACTTCACGCACACAATTGCGCCTCTAGAAACACGACATGTGTGTAGTGTCTGTGTAATAGGTCGTTAAAACGCGAGTTTGTATGGAGATTTCGTCGAGTGTCCGGGGTGTGGTATGATGATGAATTGATGATGAATGTGTATAAAGATGTTGGCAAGCTTTAATGGAAACTGGCTTAAAGCCATAGCATAGTGATGATGGCAGTTGAGAATAGACAGTGTAACAATCCATCTTCCAATGAAAAAGACTCAGGTTATGTGATGATTTCAGGGCAGCGCTGTACCATTCTATATGTCAGCCTTACTAGCAGGCATGGGTGGACTAGCTGGCGGTTTTGTCGGGAATCCTGCCGATTTGGTCAATGTACGCATGCAAAATGATATGAAGTTACCAGTTGAACAGCGAAGAAAGTATGTACATAAAAGTATCCTATGTTTTAATCCAGGTTAAAATGTATCTGTATGGCAAATGCATCCAAATCCGTTCAGCCTTTTTTGCGTCAAAATGGTAACACGCATCAATCAATCCTATACTCTCCAACTAAACTTAAAAATTTTAAGTTATAGTATAGTTCAGTGCCATCTAGGTGACTTTATTTTAAGTTAAAATAAAGGCATCTAGATGCGCTGAAGTAGGTTTCACCACATGAGTAAAGAAGGAACAGAGACAAAGCTTCATACAACTGCGCTGTGATGATGACGTAGACGCACGTGAGTGCGTGAGCACCAGCGGCCTGTGTGCCGCCTGTCACGTACGGAGTGAAACCGGTTTATAGTGGCTCGGCTGGTGTTTTAACACAGGGCTGTCGCTCGCGACGCGTTACGTTATATTATATTATTTCTCATCCCATCTATTCAAAAAAATAATGGTTTGTTCCTCGATAAGTGCGCGCAAAGTAGGTCATTTCTGCCCTAGGGCGGGAAAGTATTTTTTTTTATTTTTGGCTTATAAATGTTCTTCTATAGTGCCCTGTATAAGAAGGCTCAGTGAAATTCCTTGACATTTCATGACATTTTTTTTAAGCCGGTTAGGCAAGCATTTGACCACTGTCTCACCTGATGTTAAGTGACGATGCGGTCGATGTGGCACGCTTAACTTGTAGATACCCGTTCAATCTCGATGTTTATTTTCTTTTATTTCATAACATTACATGACATTTCGTGACATTTCATGACATTTCGTGACATTTCATGACATTTCGTGACATTTCATGACATTTCGTGACATTTTATGAAATTTCGTGACATTTCGTTACTTATTATAAAATTTCGTGACATTTAATGACATTTCAAGATATTTCAAGATATTTCATGACATTTAATGCCATCTTGTAACATTTCATGTCATTTCGTGACTTTTCTTGACATTTCGTGTCATTTAATGACATTTCGTTACTTTTCTTTTCTTGATATCTCGTGACATTTTGTGACATTTCATAACATAACATGACTTTTATTGACATTTCATGAAATTTCGAGACATATCATGACATTTCGTTTCATATCATAACATTTTGTTACATTTCATAACATTTCGTGACATTTAGTGACATTTTGTGACATTTCATGACATAAAATAACATTGTATGAAATTTCGTGACATTTAATGGCATTTAGTTACTTTACATGACGTTTCGTGACATTTAGTAACATTTCATGACATTGAATAATATTTCATGACATTTCGTAACATTTTATGACATTTATGACATTGAATGACATTTCGTGACACTTATGACATATGGCACATCATGACATTAAATGACATTTCGTGACATCTCAAGATCATGATCGACATACATCGTTGTCGACAATGATGAAGCTTGAAAAATTAAAAAGCAGGTCATGTTTACTTGAAGGAGGATTTTATTACGATGAAGATTTTTCTTGTTTTTTTTTGTACTAACCCTACAAGAATAGGTAAACATTTTTCCGTTCCTAAGAAGGTTTGTCTCTGTTCCTTCTTAACTCATGTGGTTGCACAGTTCTCCTTGTAAATATTGACTAAGTTTATGATATCCTGCATCGCGCAAACGATATTTTCCGCAATGCTGGAACCAGATGCACTTGCCTTGTCATCATACATCTTAAAATTGAAACTCTTTACACAACATTACGCATTTATGATATTAGTAAGATTTTTAACACTGCACACACAATTATATGTTTGGCGATAGATTTTCTAACTTGAGGGTGCTGGCCAGTTCTTAGCTTTGATTCATGAAAATCCGTGTGGGTAAATGATCATTTATCAAATACTTTGGACCTTATTTATTTCCAAACTCAAGACTCCTCTTTAGTCAACCAAGTTATTTTGTTATAGCTATAAAAATGCAGTACATGGACTATGGCAGGTGGCGACGAAAGAGGGCGTGCCCAGGTTGTGGGCCGGTGCAACGATGACCTGTTCACGCGCTGCGCTCATGACGATCGGACAACTTGCCTTCTATGACTCAATCAAAGCCTTTCTTCTAACAACTCCTTACTTCAGAGATAATGTTGCCACCCATGTCACCTCAAGTTTACTAGCTGTAAGTAGTTTACTAGTTACTCTCCTCCGGCTTTGCTTGGTGGACTTCTCCATTAGAGGTGGACTTTCCAAATGTCGTAACCCGTCTTTTGAACTGGATTGCGTGGCTAGAACGGATATTATGTCGAAACTAAGCGAACTTATCGGTGACATGTCTTTATCCGTTGGGTAGTGGGCGCCTAAGCCTGTTATCAGTAGTCATGTCATCCTCTAACACCACTGAGGGATAACATTTCAGTTAAGGCCTAAGGATGCGGGTGACATTGTCCTCCTAATTTCCTCTAGCAATATATATTTATTTTTTAACCGACTTAAAAAAAAAGAGGAAGTTTCTCAATTCGACCGTATATATATATTTTTTTTAATGTTTGTTCGCGGATAACTTCGTCGTTTATGAACCGATTTTGATTATTATTTTTTTGTTCGAAAGGAGATATCCCAAGTGTGGTACCATGGTAATTTTATCGAGGTCTGATAAGTATCTCCAGAGATATTGAGATAAACATCTCAAAATTGGTACTGAAAATGAATAGCGTGGCATTGAAGTCGGTTCTTTTTTAGTTTTTAAACGATATTATGTTGATAACGAATCGATAAGTGAAGCCATTGATCAGTGAGCGAAGTACAGAACTCAAATGCTATTGTCTTTCACTATAGCCTATACTGCCAATAGAATAGAATAACTTTTATGTATCTTATAGGCTATAGTGTTTGACTACCATCTCGCTTGGTGGTAAGTGATGATGTGGTCGAAGATAATGGACGCGCTAGGCTTAGAATACTCTGACTCTCAAGGACAGTGTGCTGCTGAAAGATCGTAAGGTAATGGCGGCACATGTTCTCCTGGATCGTGGTAGGCTACTTTTCAACCGACTTCCAAAAAGGAGGTTCTCAATTTGTCTATGTTTATTTATTTTTATTTTTTTGTATGTGTGTTATGCGAATACTCCGTCAATTGTGAACCGATTCGAATGATTATTTTTTAATCGGTAGGGTACATTTTCGAGGTTACCCCATTGTAATTTCATCGAGATCTGTGAGGTATCTTCAGAGATATGACGATAAACGTCTCAAAATAGCTACTGAATGAAACTAACTCGCGAGGCGTGGAAGTCGGTTGTTTTAGTTTTTAAACTATCTGAATTATACTCGTAGCAAGCAAGTCAGGCTAATATAAGCCTATCCAATTTTCATTCATTACATTGTCGACTCGACTGTTGTAAATTATCCTGTTTAGTTAACTAATTAAATGTTTTATTTCCAGGGCGCTATAGCGACGACTATGACACAACCTGTGGACGTGCTCAAAACTCGAGCTATGAACGCCAAGCCTGGTGAAATAAACAGTATATTTGGCCTCGTGAGGAGTACAGCTAAGGAGAACCCGTTAGCATTCTTCAAGGGTTACGTACCAGCGTTTGCGAGACTCGCGCCTCACACAATCCTTACATTTGTGTTCCTAGAACAGCTTAGAATGAACTTTGGCGTAAACAAAATCAGCAAGTTGTCAACAGTTTGAATCTGAATGTTGTTAAATATTTTTATTATTGTTTTCATTTAGTTGCATTTAGTATTAGATTTACAAAATCTACTACTAACTTTATATTCCATTTAATTCTTGTCGTAAGTAGTTATGTGGTTAAATAATTTTAAGTAGGACATGTCGCAATTTAATTGGGCATTCTGTTTTTATTTTATTTTATGCTTGTGATATGAATATTTTTATCTTTTCAGACATAATTTAATAAACATGTATAAAAGGATATTTTATCAGATGCCTTAAAAACTTGTTGTCATAATTTTTATAGATGTACCAGTCTTCCCATGGTGAATCAATTTTTTAATAACTTTTACATATTACTGAAGATAGAATGCTACAATCAACGAAAACACATTCGTAGTTCATATATAATTTTCGTAGTACCTGTGTACCATTGTTAGAAATATAGATGTTACATTGTAGTTTTGAAGTACACTATTGAATAGGTCAAACGTAAATAATTATTGTAAAGTTAGAAAAATATATTGTAAGATCTATATAGGTACCTACTCTGTTCGTAAAGTCAATGCAGATATTTATAAAATTACGAACTTTTAATACAATGTATACTAACAATAATAATACTTACAATACGTACAAAACGAGCCAATTAAAATCATATTTTTATTTCTAATTAATTGTGAATATGATTGACTGAGTTTCAGTTATATCAATGTGCCAAAAAATCTATAAACATCATGAATCTTGTTGATACTAAGTTATTCCAGTGAGAATTTATTTTTTAGATTTTTTTGTAATGGTTGTACATTCCGTAGGACTTTTACATGCCTATATTATACATATGCACATTAATGGGGTAAGTTTAATTGAATGTAAGGACAGAAATGCCTGGATATGGATTATTATTATGACCGAATTACTTTTAACTTGATATATTTTTCAATGAAGATACAACTGTGTTCTAAAATCGCTTGCAAAACTTGCATAGAAACATTAATCGAAGTTAGTTTGGATGAGTTGTTAACTTACTAAAAACGTTTGGAAAAATAAAGATAGCGTGTATGGTTAATTTAAATAACATTGATAAAAATGTCACTAAATACGTAATTTAATTGGCGTTTAAAATTGGTAGCGCTGTTCATGGCTGCCTTGCAGTATCCGTCGTTCTGACATATAATTATAGAAAGCAGTGATAGAAACATTGAATATGTGGCATCAAAGTATACAATGACATCAGTATGCTACATCCAGCGCTGCGGCCTTGAGCTGACGTACAGCCGGGATGGATCGTGAATGTTAGTATCTTATATCCCTTAGTATTATCCTTTTAGTTATTATTTTATTATAGTTTATTATATCCCTTTAGTATCTCTGACACATATAGTAATCTGTGCCTCTGACACATGACACAGTGTTGTTGCAATAGTCGATAGTTTCGCTATCGATAGTTGACCTTGAAATTTAGTCGATAGTTCGATAGTGCTATTGAAAATATAGAAATGCTGCAATACTATCGATAGTATCGATAGAGAAAATTAGGCGATACTATTAAACTTTGTCAATACTATCGATAGTATCGCGAAAAAATAGTCGATACTATAGATACTATTTATGACCTATCGACGCCTTTCGATAGTATCGATAGTATTGGTTTAGTAACTATCGACGTGATTTCGATACTATTGACTGGGAATATAACGACTCTTGGTCGGTAACACAGGGACAGAAATATACGGCATGATTAATGTATACGAAAGTATATTACACCCTTATATTACACGGTAGCGCGTGACGTATTGTCATCAAGCAATACTATCGTAAACTGTTCCCCTATCGATAGGGCACGAATATCGATACTATAGAAATTAATTATATCGATAGCATCGATACTATTGATCTTGAGCAATAGTATTACTTGTTTTTAACAATCGATAGTATCGTTAAGGTTCGATAGTTTCGATAAGGCTATCGATAGGCTATCGATAGACTATCGCAACATTACTACAATGACATAATATTTTTACCCACGGGAAGGTTATTATTTAGTATCCCGCTTCCGTAAGCTTTCAATTGACACATTATAAATTAAAGTTACGCTATGTGGGTGGAACCAAAAGTAAGTTAATTGCCTCATCTCACTGTCGTATTCTATTCCCGGACAAGCACGATTTCATCTCGAGCCACATTTCACTTAAAATCTGGTGAGATACTGGCCAAGTGCTTGTCTATACGGCATAAAAGATACGAAGATAATACGTACTAAGTTTACACTGAAGCGATTTTATTTTATAATTTGTGATTTATGATTATTTTATATTCGGTTTTTTTAACATTGTGATATTCGAATAACATGAAACTTTTTAGAGACATGCATATGTGTACATACTTTGATATATTTTAAGAATTGTTTTCGATGAAGAATTTTGTATAAAGTACATACTACTAAAGCCCGGTATTCACTAAAGCTGAGCTGAGCAGAGTGAAAAGCGATATATCCTAAAATGCAATAAGTTTCCATCGCGCCGCCGCTTTGCTTGTCTAGTCGCGCTTCGGCTCACGCGCAAATCTTAATACATATTATAATCGAACGAATAATTAGCGACAAACTCCTTAAAACGTCAAAATTGCACGACTTTAGATGGTTTACCTTATTTTCTATACAAAACTACACGCTCACTCTATTTAACGATTACAATACAGCATTTCAAATCGTTAATCAGTACTTTCTAAGTTGCCGAAGTTGATAAGATCTGTGTACGTTCTTTTGTTTGCTGTTTTGTTGTTTCAATAGCTAACACGTGTTTACTCCGCTTGACGTACCGGTTATACTAAAAAAATTGTCCTATATTTTTGTATGATGAACTTGATCTGGTGGACAAGTTTTCTTCGGTCAAGACTTTTGTCAAGTTGTTAGACGTTGTCATCATCGCAGTTGCTTACAGACTTGAACTGTAACCGAGGCGAGTAAACGAAATGTTTGTGTGTATTAACAAAAAAGTTAAATACGCTCAATAGATGTGGGAGAAAAGATCAGTGGATCAGGAAAATAATATTTTTTATTTCTCTCTATTTAACGACCACTCCGTTAAGTGTATCGTTCGTTATATAGAGTTTACACGTGTTTTAATTATTTACAAACCTTCGTACATTTTCTTCGCTGCGCTGTGGATACCGGGCTTTATAGGTATTATTTTCTCGTTTTATAAAGGGGTAGATGATTTAAACGTTTGACTAGTCACCAATAAGCTGTTGTTTTAAAAATATGATGCAAATGACTTATTTATCTCGATTCTCGACATTATAGAAATCACAGAATCGTAACTTTCTGTTGTAGAACGTAATACATATACCCCATGTCTTAAAATTTAGATAGAAATAGCATAGAAAACAACAACATATTTATCCTAACGATTGTTATGTAAAATGAATATGAGATTGTTATTCAGAAGTATTGCCGATTAATGCAAAAACTCTAATTAGGTAATTAATTTTGTGAAGCCCTAACTTTTGTTTTATTATGTTTTAATTATGTATTATTAGATTATGCAATAACCTACGAATAAATAGACTTATTATTTATTCATAGGCTATAACTAAAAATGTAGAGAATCTGAATTGTATTATATAATACTAGATATTGATTGTTATTTGTGTTCGTATAATGAGAACCAATATTGTAGTGCTGTTGATGTTTGGTATCCCAAAACAATTGTGGTTGTTAAATCAAAAATATATAATATTTATTATGGACTGAGTTTCATTATTTTAGTGGCAGTACGCTACGCTCGTCTTCGTGCTTAGTTATCCTTTATTAAAAGGTACCTAGATACTACGAATAAATCATAAGTCAGGAAATGTAACTGCGTTAAAAAAATGACTCAACAAAAGTCGTGTCCAAGTAGGCGGGGATTAAAAGTCGTGTCCAGCGCGCCATTTGTCGGAAATTTGTCCTGTTTGACTGAACTGTCATAATGGACATATCAGCACATGCGCGAACTAATCCCTGCTTTCGTTCCACATTTTGTGTGAATTTGTTCTGAATTAGACTTCCTGACTTATTATTTATTCGTAGCCTATATACAATAATTGTATTAATCAAATTATTTTATAGATTAAAAAACACTAGTGGTATAAATATTACATTTATTGATGATAGGTTCTTTTTTATAATATGTAGCGGCAAACAGGCAAGCGGCCCGCCTGATGGTAAATGGTCACCGCCGCCTATTGACATCTGCAGTACCAGTGGTATTGCCCGGTGTGTTGAAATCATAAGTCAGGAAATGTAACTGCGTTAAAAAAATGACCCAACAAAAGTCGTGTCCAAGTAGGCGGGGATTAAAAGTCGTGTCCAGCGCGCCATTTGTCGGAAATTTGTCCTGTTTGACTGAACTGTCATAACGGACATAGCAGCACATGCGCGAACCAATCCCTGCTTTTGTTCCACATTTTGTGTGAATTTGTTCTGAATTAGACTTCCTGACTTATTATTTATTCGTAGCCTATATACAATAATTGTATTAATCAAATTATTTTATAGATTAAAAAACACTAGTGGTATAACTTACATTTATTGACGATATGTTCTTTTTTATAATATGTAGCGGCAAACAGGCAAGCGGCCCACCTGATGGTATGTGGTCACCGCCGCCTATTGACATTGCAGTACCAGTGGTATTGCCCGGTGTGTTGTATTAAAATTAGTTGCGTTTTAATTGACACCATTATACAGGATGTCGGGTTTCATATGGTCCAAACGAAAACCATTGATGGAGGACTCCAAGAGCTACCCAGAAAACCCCCATGTATTCCACGAAAATCTATAGTTTTCGAGAAAATTGCGTTTTACATGTTTTTGAGTTAGTCCCAGAAATGTTGCAATTTATTTAAATTTTCTCCCAAACTATAAAGGCCAGAGCCCTAGTTTTTTTGTGGGACTATGAACAATGAATGAGTCTTTCAGGGAAAACTACAGTATTTATTTAAGCTTATTATTTTCTGAGAAAAAAATAAAACATCAATTTTTTTTTATTTAGACGATATTTGAACTTTTTCTTTGGGCAGGCTTTCTTCCAAAAAAACAATAAAAAAAGTTACAACCGATTTTATAGGGTTCAGGTCTAAAAACATAATTAACGAAATGAAGAAAGGATTTTAATTTTCAAATTATATTTTTCAATTACACTCTGGTAATCTCTTTTTACAGAATTAACGTAACGCATATGAAGGAAACATGCTGTAATAAAAGCCCGAAATCTTTTAATTATGTAAATTAACGAATAAAATATGAGGATTAATGTTAAAAAATATCGACAATTTTCCTAACCTATCTTTTGTCATTTTTATAATAAAAGTTCAAAGTTGCAGCTGTGCACATGATTTCGCTTACTAAAGTTTCTTTTTAGATGATAAAAGGAGTGATCACTTTCAGTTTTATTTTTCTATGATTATTTTAGTTTGGAGTTTAATTTACGTAATAGGCAAGCGTTTGACCACTAGCTCACTTGGTGATGATGTGGTGATCGACCATGATGGTCGCTTTCTTGGACGATATTTACACTCGCGAGCTTGGGTCATTCTCCCATATAAAAAATCAAATAATTTTAGGTCAGACATCTTAATAGCCAGAGACAGATCCATTGCGCCAGATACATCAACTTGTGTAAGTGTCACCCTAAAGATTACACTTCTCCAGCGAAATGAATAAGAATAAATATCACTAAGAGATGCACACAAGAAGAGAAGTGAAGACGATGACTTCTCTCATCATATCATCATTTGCTTGCATTGCTGTAAAGGGACACTTTGAACTTTTATTACAAATTTGATAAGAAAATCTCTTCAATTGAGTTAATTCTGTAAAAAAAGATTAGCAGAGTGTATTTCAGAAGAAATAATTTGAATATTAAAATCTTTTCTTAATTTCTTTAATTATGTTTTTAGACCTGAACCTCTTGTCGTAGCCGGATGAAATTTAGCAAGCAGCAGGTCCATAAAACAGACAAGTTTTTAAAATCGGTTATAACTTTTTTTATTGTTTTTTTGGAAAAAAGCCTGCCCAAAGGAAAAGTTCAAATATCGTCTAAATCAAAAAATGTGATGTTTTATTTTTTTTTCTTAGAAAATAATAAGCCTAAATAAATAACTGTAGTTTTCCCTAAAAGACCTATTCATTGTTCATAGTCCCACAAAAAAACTAGGGCTCTAGCCTTTATAGTTTGGGAGAAAGTTTAAATAAATTGCAACATTTTGGGGACTAACCCGAAAACATGTAAAACGCAATTTTCTCGATAACTATAGATTTTTGCGGAACATTCATGGGGGTTCTCTGGGTAGCCCTTGGAATCCTCCATCGATAGTTTTCGTTTGGACCATATGAAACCCGACATCCTGTATATAATAATACTGTACAGTATGTTTTGGTACAGTAATGGTAGTACGTGTAGGTATGTAACGTCACATATAATAAAGTGATAGGAGCATATTATATCGATGTTCGGCCTGACTTGCTATCAAAAAGTAGCTTACCACCATCAAGAAGAAAATCTGCCGCCACAACCGCTGCACACAGCCTTAAAGAGTCGGAGTATTCTAGGTCTAGCATGTTAACAATCTTAGACCACATCGCTTACCACCAGGCGAGATAGTGGTCAAACGCTAGCCAATATATTAAAAAAACTAAAAGAACCGACTTTAAAGCCGCGCTATTAATTATCAGTACCAAATTTGAGGTGTTTATCTCCATATATCTGGAGATACTTATCAGATATAGATGAAATTACTTTGCACTATATAACCACCCTTGGGATATCTCCTTTACAACAAAAAATAATCATAATAACCGGCCACGCGCAGTGTAGGGTTCCGTAGTAGCCCGTTATTCAATGCAAGTCTTTAACCGTTATAAACAAGCAACTAGGTACTTCGTGTTTAAAGGATGTATTTGGTACAAAATTATCCAAGACCCAAGTTCAACGACTATTACTGCTAAACTAATAAAGTTATCTTAACCGCTATAGATTTCTTTAAAGTTCATGAAATGCGCTATTATCACGAATTTTTAGCCAGCGGTTTAATTTTTAGAGGGGGTGGGGGGGGGGCGCCCTACTGGAACAAAAATGTGCATATACCCCACACGATGGGGTAGACAACGAAAAAAATATTCATCCACACTTCTCATGTAGGGGAGATACCCTAAAAAACAATATTTTTCAAAATTTTATTTTACCATTTTGTCGGCGTAATTTATGTGCTTAGTATAACGGTCTCTTAGCAAAACCTCGGACAGACAGACGGACATGACGAAACTATACGGGTTCCTTGTCAGGACTACGGAACCCTAAAAATCGGTTCATAAACGACGAAATTAACCACGAACAAACAAAAAAAGATCGAAGCCGAAGATCGGGCTCAGTGGCGCATCTTGGGAGAGGCCTATGTCCAGCAGTGGACTGATACAGGCTGATGATGATGATGATGAAACAAAAAAATATATATATACGGTCGAATTGAGAAACCTCCTCCTTTGTTTTGAAGTCGGTTCAAAAGTACCTACTTGGAATCAATAGAAGAGGAAGTTGAACAACAAAAATCGTGTGTCTGCGCTCGGCAAAGCACGTAGGATCGTGCCTTTCCATCGCGCTCTCGCTTGCACGCGGAACGTGACAATCATTCCTTCATTTTTCCAGCCATGTTCAAGTTTGGTCATTGTTTGATTATATCCTCGCGTGCCACTCCGCTTTCTCGCCCAATGGCCTTAATGGTGGATACCAAAGAGAATATAATACTACGTGTGGATACTATTCTCTTTGGGCAAGCCTACATTTTTTTTTGAGATTTAAAGTGTGGCTTCTCATAATTAGTGTATTTATCCAGTGTCACAGAATAAATAAATAGTACACTCAGGGTCTAAAAAGTTGTATTTATTTCTATACTATATTTTGACATAATATTTTATCAAAATTAAATTTGCCTTCTCTCTCTACGATTTAAAACTATATGTACAACTAGGGTTCATTGGGCTTTGTTCCCGGGAATTTGAGCTCGAGAAAAGTCGAGAACTCGAGAAAAATATCATATCAATCATAGTAAATAAAATAAGAAACCAGCTGTCTGATAAAGATATAAATGCTTTTGTTTTTCTAAATACATATTTTAATAGACTGAGTATGCAGATCTAAATGTTTTGTATGTATGTTCAGATTTTCAAATGTTGTTTTATTGATCTTGTAAAGTTTAAGTTGATATTTTTTCGTAATTAACCCGCCAAAAATCCGCTTACATCGAGAGCGAGATAAGGGGAAGTTATATCTCCTAAATTGTTCACTAACGCTCTAGAGGATAATATGATATAATATTCAAAACGCTGAATTGGAAAGGACGAGGCATAAATATGAACGGCAATTACTTTTCACATTTGAGATTTGCGGATGATATTGTCATCATGGCTGAAACCGTACAGGACTTGCAAAACATGCTGACTACCCTTGCCGATTCTTCTGCACGCATCGATCTCCGGATGAACTTGGATAAAGGACCAAGATCATGTTCAACGAACATGTCACTGTCGATTGCCCTAAACGGATTTTCTCGAAGTTGTTCACGAATACGTCTACCTTGGGTAAATATTGCAATTGGGTACAAACAACTTCGAGAAAGAAGCTCGCAGAAGGATACAGCTGGAATGGGCAGCATTAGGAAAACTTCGTCGCATCTTTTCATCGCCCATACCACAAAACCTGAAGACAAAAGTCTTTAACAAGTGCTTCCTATCTTTTATTACTTACGGAGCCGAGATGTGGACACTGACGGTACGACTAGTTCACCAAGGCGCTCAGCGAGCTATGGAGAGGGCTCGGAGTTTCTCTGAATTCGAAACTAAGTAATCCGTCAGAAAACCAAAGTTATCGACATAGCTCCAAAGGATTAGCAAGCTAAAATGACAAAGGGCTGGTCACATTGCATCTGTCGTAGAACCGATAACTGTTGTGGTAGACGAGTTCTAGAGTGGAGACCAAGGCTCAGCAAACGTAGTGTAGGACGATCGCCAGATAGGTGGAGCGATGATATACGCAAACTGGCTGGCAGCGGTTGGAAACGAATAGCTGAAGATCGAGCTCAGTGGTGTGCCATAGGAGAGGTCTATGTCCAGTGGTGGACGGAATCTGACATTTTTTTTGTTTTGTTTGATAGAAGCTAATTTGGCTGAAAATTGGGAATACAAGTTTTATGATTATTTTGATACTTTTATTGGATAGGAAAACCACCTAATTTATTGATTTAAAATAATATATTTTTTAATGATACACATTTTTCATTTTGTCGTAATTTGACGGCCCTTTTTTCATGATTTGAACCGAAAAGATATGCAAAAACATTCGTAAATGTAAATTTCTCGACAACCCGAGAAGACCCGAGAAATTAGCCTCGAGAATTCTCGAAACCCGAGAAATTGATAAGCTCGAGAAATCATGAACCCTATATACAACAGAAACTACTCCTAAAACAATAATACAGACTAACCTGCATAAATCCACAAATAAACTTAAAAGTAGTTCTACGAAAAAAGTTTAAGTTTCGATCGTAAGTCAGAACCAGTCAAGTCAAAAAAATCCTTATTTTCTAAGAGTCAATGTCAATAGAAAATATATAAATTGAAATGTAAAAAGAAATAAAAGCTTTCTAAAGAATTAAAAAATGACCTAGGTACGCGGGCCTCGCTTCGCCCGCGTAGCCTACCAACGGTGAGTTCATTCTTATACTTATATAACTTTTATATCCACATCGGCTTAACTTTAGTATACCTACTATCGATTTAAGGGGGGGAAGGGGAAAAACCCTCCCCTTGAAGGAAAAGTAGCGGAGCCCCCCCCCCCCCCACCTTCAAAAGTTATGAATTATTATTATATATTAAAATTTTGAGATTAAGTATGACGAATTATACCTACCCCTCGAAGTTATTTTTTGCAACCCGGGAATACCTCCACCAACCTCCCTCTCCCCTCTACTGATCTTCTCCAGCCACGGACGTCTGGGTAGTACATCCGTGTCTCCAGCCTTCAATTATTGATATTTTTTCATACTTAACCTCAAAATTATATATTCATAACTTTTGAGGGGGGGGGGGGGGGCTCCGCAACTTTTCCTTCAAGGGGAGGGTTTTTTTCCCTTCCCCCCACCACCCCTTCCTCCCCTTAAATCGATGGTAGGTATACTAAAGTGAAACCCTCAGACCAAATAAGAAGAGACTACTTACTTACGTCTGAGCACTATCTATCACTGACTTTGAAAACATAGAAAGCTTATCATGAGGTACCTACGGCCGGTTTGTATAGGACTTTTAATTGAGGGATTTTCAAAGGACTTCCAAAAAGGAGGAGGTTCTCAATTCATCAGTAAGTTTTTGTATGAATGTTACGCGATTACTCCGTCAATTGTGAACCGATTTGAATGATTCTTTTTTTAATCGGCAGGGTACATTTTTGATGTGGTCCCATTGTAATTTTATCGAGATCTGATAAGTATCTCCGGAGATATGACGATAAACGTCTCAAACATGCTACTGAAACTGACTCGCATGGAAGTCAGTTGTTTTAGTTTTTAAAACTAAAGATAGTTTTTCTATATATATATTCTTCGTGTTTGAAATAATTTCTTAATTATTTCAAACACGACGAAGATCCTGTCTCACTTTTATAGTATGAAGGCAAAGGCAAGTGCGTATCAATGGACACTATTAGCCCGTTCAATATTTTTTCAGCTGCCTGCAGCACACTGCACAGATCCATTATGCGTACTTATGTAGCAAGCTTACCTACATCAAATATTTCCGAAGACAAGCTGCGGCAGCAGGTGTTCATTCCAAACGCCCTACAACAATAGACCACACCGGTACGTATATTAAGTATTCTGTGACACCGGATCTGTAGGGCTATTCTGTAAGCTCGTTTATACTCACATCTCGAAAGCAGAGATGTATAAACGAGCATACAGAATAGCCCTACTGATGCTGAGTAGGTCGCAACTCGCATGTGATCGTGGGCAGTGGTAGTAAAATAAAACACATAACAAATAAAACACAACATGTAAAACTAAATAAACTGGCCAAGTGCGAGCCAGACCCACACTCGTAGGGTTCCGTAACACAGTAGAGTATTTTATAACTATAATTTTTCGCCACCAAAAAATTGACGTTATTTTTCATAGTGATTGTATGAAAAACAAAGTTTACCACGCCACGCTCCGGAGTGCGTGGCGACGGAGCCACGCGTGGGGGTGCGCAAGTGCAGATCTGCGTCCGCATGCAGATTTCTTATATTGATTTCTTCGTAACACGCGCGGGGGTGCGTGTTTCTCCGCATGGAGGCGCGTGATCTGCAACCCTGCGCATGAATGCGTAGTCAGTGTGTTGGACTACGCGTGTTTTCTATACAAACGCAGATACTTGCAAACAACGTAAGACAACGCACTCCCGCGCTACGCTGCGTGATGCGGTGCAGTGTGAGAATCGCCTTATGTATTGAATCATTTGAATCTGCATCAGATCTCAATTAATTATAAAATGGTGACACCCTCGAGATGTATATCCTATCCACGAAAAAAGGAATCAGTCGAATCGGTCTAAAATTGGCATGGGGAGTAATCGCTTAACAGACGAATTGAGTACCCCCACCTTTGTGAAAACGGCTGAACGGATTTGGATAAAATTTTGCATACTGATTGTTTATTACCTGGATTAACATATTATACATACATGGCGTTTTTCTTATATTACTCGGGGATGATTCTGAAAATCACAAAATTGTTTTATCAAATATCCGGGTATTAATTCACGGGCGAACTTTAATAATATTATTAAGTGATTAAGGGTACCCGTTACAATCGACTATGCAAATATGGCGAGAATGCAAAACCACACCTTGTATTTTATTTTTAGAATAATCATGTCTAAGAACGAAGAGAAGGTCTCCAGATGGTATTTCGGAGGGTTGGCGGCAACTGGTGCAGTTGTGATAACTCATCCACTCGACCTGATCAAGGTTCACATGCAAACGCAAAAAGGAAAGAATATTTCACTGGCGTCAGTGAGTGCAAAAGTGTTCAAAACTTCAGGTTTGTGGGTTAGGCCACACGGAAAGTCCGTTCTAAGTTACAAGCTTTTAATTAACTTGCAATGTAACTATGTAGGTATGTTATGTTTATTGTAGTTTTGAATTAGAACTTCCACAGAACAGAACTATATGTGTTCTGTGAGAACTTCTTTCCGTTGACACTTAAATTATCTCTGCTCTGACCATCACAGGTAACCTAAAATAACTGTAATAATTATAAACTAAAACAACCGACTTCCACGCCGCGGAGTCAGTTTCAGTAGCAAGTTTGAGAAGTTTATCGTCATATATCTGGAGGTACTAATTAGATCTTAATGAAATTACAATGGGTTACACCTTGGAGATATGTATACTACCAATTTAAAAAATAATCATTCGAATCGCTTAATAATTGACGAAGTAATCGCGTAACAAACATACAAAAACATACAGACTAATTGGAAACCTCCTTCTTTTTGGAAGTCGGTTGAAGAATACGTTCGTCTCACGTAATTTTAAAACTACATTTTTTTCCGAATATATTTTTTCAATATTTTCCTCTGAATACGTTTTCATAAATGATTTAAGATCGTTTAAAAAACTCAAAGAACCGACTTCAAACGTCGCGCTAGTCAAAGTAGCCAGTAGACATACTCGTAGTATAAGTAATAGATAATATAATCTGTACCAGTAGTTAGTAGTATGTCGTCGAGATAAGTAAATGTATCGTAATACAAATGTTGATATATTAAAAACGGCTCGGCCGATTTTCTTAAAATTTAAATGGGACCTATGAAACAAAAAAAGAATTTTGCAATTCGGTTCAGGCATCTTCGAGTAATCGGTGAACATACATAAAAAAGATTCCGACGAATTGAGAACCTCCTCCGTTTTTGTGAAGTCGGTTAATAAGCTATAAAGAAAGTTTAAGTGAAGGTAAATTTTTAGCACGGTATACTTAGTATATTAGCCGGTTTTTTTAAGTTATGTCTAGTGCTGGTTTATAAAGCACCAAGAATTCTCCTTTACTTACTGCAATGTGGTTAAATTTAACTGTCGGTATAGCTAATTAATGTGCGCTCGCGCACATATATATATGTGTTAACAACACAAACACATTAATTAGCTATACCGACAGTTAAATTTAACCACATTGCAGTAAGTAAAGGAGAATTCTTGGTGCTTTATAAACCAGCACTAGACATAACTTAAAAAAACCGGCTAAGTCGAGTTGACTCAGGACCTTGATTTATAAATCTCAGTATCTGGTATAAATTTTAACTTGCTAGGTCCACCCGTTCCTGAGAAAATCGGTGATGACACACGGACAGACAGACGGTCAAGAAAAGTATCTTATAAGGGTTTCTTTTTTACCTTTTGAGGTACGGAACCCTAAAAACGGCCACGATCGAGTCGTGCCTCAATTTAATGACTTAAATTCGATGAACGTCTTCCGCCGTGACCACAGGCCAATGTTTTAGTAAAGAGATGAGTAAAATAGACCCTTTATCTTGTCGCACTGAACTTCGAAGGTATGGTAGGCTGGGTTCTCGTAAGGAGATGGCAAAGATTTTTGACTTAATCGACGCCTGATCTTAGCCTGCTCATTGTTTACAACTTTATTTGCTTCGATTTTTGATGCATCCCTCTTAGTATTCTTCGATTTAGGGCGCGCCATGGCTATGAGCGAAACTGCAAAGACTCATGTTTCCAAAGTTCGCGAAAGATTTTTAAATGTACCTACCTATTATAACAATAGATTCACTATTTAACACACTTTGAAATGATAACTCATTTATTAACTGTAGCATAATATAACGAAGTTATCTGCGTTTGAGATTTCTTTCACATTTTTTTTTCTAAAAAGTCACCTGTATGCGCTGACTAAAAACTTGTGACGTCACTATCTTATACAAACTCAATTAGTCTGTGTGGTATTGCGGAACTTTCCTCTAGCGATAGACACCTGTGGCTTAGGACACGGCCCGCGGGCTAGCCGCAGCGGCTGAAAGGCATGCGGTCGCACGTATTACATATTTGAAGTCGGTTCTCATCAGCGCGATCCGGCCGACCGAGCGTGGAAGACAGGGTTCCCTCTGTCAAAACAACTAACCCGATTGCGGGTGTAGTGTTCGGTCTGCGTCGGTGTTTGTAAACAGATGGCAGAGTGCATTGTCAGTAAGAATCAGCGAAATCATCAATCTATATAGAACCTTGCGCCTTGCTTGTAGACGGCTAAAACGAAACATGTTTTGAGCAAAGTCAGCGCGTAATTTTTTAATGTTCAAAACGATGGTTATACTGAAAGTTTCAAAGAAAATTATTTTTTAGCGTTGACTTACGCCACTGACTAGCAAACCAACTAGGAGTAGGTCACGACCCCGTCCCACTGAATCCACCCTTGCATTAAGTCATCCATTTAAATAATCGTACAGTATGATAATTCATATTCATATCGTAAGAAATGCTACTTGCAGGTGTTCTCGGTTTTTACAATGGTATCTCAGCTTCCCTGCTTCGCCAGTTATCATACTCAACAAGTAGATTTGGTATATATGAGATGGCCAAGCAACATTTGACACCTGACAAAGATGTAAGTATCTTATTACCTTTATTTAACGAGCAGTTCCCCGCGTCGCCCGCGTCAACAACTACCTAGTTACTTTAATATTTCTAAAAATTTAAAACTATTTTTCATAAAAACCTTGTCCTGACAATTACAAACACCACATAAAAATAATTAGCCAAATCAGTACACCCGTTCTTAAGTTATAACCATATATGACCAAGGGAAATAGGGTTTAATTTTTATATTTTTAGTTGAACTAAGTACTAAAATACCATTTTCTATCAGTATAACTTCATGAATAAAGAACTTTTGACATTAACTTTCATCCCCTGGAAAAAATATTGAAAACTTAATTTTAATATAAAATGAATTACTTAAATACCTACCAATTTTCATCAGTCATCATCATCATCATAATCAGCCGGTAACAGTTCAATGCTGGACATAGGCCTCTCCCAATTCAGGCCACTGAGCCCGATCTTCGGCTCTTTGTTTCCAATCATCCCACCGCTTTGCAAATGTCGTCGCTCCACCTAGTTACAGCACAGGGCGTCCTACGCTACGTTTTCTGATTCGTGGTCTTCACTCTAGAACCAGTCTACCCCAACGGTTATCGGCCCTACGGCAGATACTACCAGCCCGCTGCCACTTCAGTTTGCTAATCCGTTGAGTTATGTCGATCACTTTTTAGTTCTCTGGCGAATTACTTCGTTCCGGATTCGATCCCGCAGAGAAACACCGAGCATAGCTCTTTCTAATAGCGCATAGCGACACTAACAGTACGACTGTTACACCAATTTAAAGTCGATCAGCGGGCTATGGAGAGAAGGAGAACTATGTTGGTGTTTCTCTAAGGGAAATAATTCGCCAGAGAACAAAAGTGACCGACATAGCTCAACAGATTAGCAAGCTGAAGTGGCAGAGGGCTGGTCATATATTTCGCAGAACCGATAACCGCTGGGGAAAAACGCGGTCTGGAGTGGAGACCACGAATTGGCAAGCGTAGTGTGGGAAACCCTGTGACAAGATGGAGAGACGATATACGCAGGGTAGCTGGCGGTGACTGGAGGAGAAGAGCTAAAGACAGAGCTCAGCGGCGTGCATTGGGAGTGGAGAGGCCTAAGTCCAGCAGTGGACTTATGTGGGCTGATAATGATGATGAATAACACTAGACGTGTGGACCCAATGGAGCCATAGTGAAACTAATTTAGCTGTATAACTTTGTGTACAACTCACTAAAATTAGTCGGACCAAATCACAGAACGAAAACTATTTGTAACCCTTGTGTGAGAAAAGAATGGCATGTTCGCGTAGACTCTAATTATCCAACCATTTGTCATCACACTTAACCTCAACCTTGTACTATTCATTATTCTGTGCCTCAATATTGTTTTCCCTTATAACTTTTTTATCCTTTAGAATATGAATTTTCTTAACACAGTTCTTATACAAGTATCTATCACGTCATTTCTGGCATACATTGTTGTCATACATCACTTAAAGAAAAGATCGAGATAGTTGCGCTCTGTGTATTGGACTAAAAAGTCGTTGTTCAGCGGCTCTATATATATATAGATTAATAAAAAAGTATAAATATATGTAGTTACACTTGAAATTGTGTAGATATACGTTAATAGTCAAGTAAACTAAGGTCCAGTATTGATTTCAGAACACTAATATACCATTCTACATGACAGCCTTGATAGCAGGCATAGGTGGACTAGTTGGTGGTTTAGTTGGGAATCCGGCAGATGTGATCAATGTACGCATGCAAAATGATGTAAAGCTACCAGAATCGCAACGAAGAAAGTATGCATAGCATTTTATCTATACTAATACTCATTATTTACTTAAAACTTCCGGGAGGAATTTTTAGAAAATCTTTTCTGAGCGGATACTTACGTCATAATAACTATTCTAAATTTCAGAACAATCCGAACAATATTGATGTTCAGACTTTATTCACCCTCTCAGGGTGGCATTTTGAAAAAGCCTGAAACTCATATTTACTTATTTATTTACAGAAGTACTTGTGTGAAATGTCTAATAAAATGACTATCCAAACTTTGAACCCCCGCTTCATCCCTTTGAAGAGTAAATTTTGAAAAATCCTTTCTTAGCGGATACCTACGTCAAAATAACTATCTGCATGCCAAATTTCAGCGCAATCCGAAACAATATTGATTTTAGACTGTTACCCCAACTTCACCCTTTTAGGGGTGGAATTTTGAAAAAGCCTGAAACACATTTACTTTTTTTTTTACAGAAGTACTTGTGTGAAGTTTCGAATATAAATTTAAAGACTATCTAATCTTGTTTATCCATACAAACTTTGAACCACCGTTTACAACTCGAAATAACCTGAAACACGTATTTACTTATTTTTTACTGGAGCACTTGTATGAAGTTTTGAATAAAAAATACTGTCTAATCTTGTTTCTCCATACAAACTTTAAACCCCCGCTTCATCCCCTTAAGGGGTGAATTTTAGAAATTCATTTCTTAGAGAAAACTAACGTCGTAATAACTATTTGCATGATTATAAAACACCGACTATTATACTCACTACTGTTTGTTGTCGACTGTCTCGACCTAGGTTTCGTGCATGTCCGATGCACATCCTCGGGAGTTCACGCAGCGAGCTCGCGAAGCGTTTATAGTCATGATTCAAACTCACGATAAATTTAATATGTCAATGCCAAATTTCAGCGCAGTTCAAAACAATATTGATTTTCAGACTTTGTTAACCCGTTTTACCCTTTTAGGGGTGGAATTTTGAAAAAGCCTGAAACAGGTATTTACCTATTTTTTTACTGAAGCACTTGTGTGAAGTTTCGAATAGAAAAGACTCTTAATCTTGTTTCTCCATACAAACTTTGAACCCCCAATTCATCCCCTAAAGGAGTGAATTTTGGAAAATCCTTTCTTAGTAGGACCCTTACGTACTAAGACAAATATACCCTCAAAATTTCAAGTTTCTACGACCAGCGGTTTAGGCTGTGCGTTGTCTGTCAGTCAGTCTTATAGTATTAGATAGATTAAAAAGAGAGAACATTAATATTTTTGTATGTGTGTATTGATTTGACTCAAAATTCGACTGGTCCACCAATTTAAAGTCGCTCAGCGAGCTATGGAGAGAGCTATGCTCGGTATTTCTCTGCGGGATCGAATCCGGAACGAAGTAATTCGCCAGAGAACTAAAGTTATGGACATAGCTCAACGGATTAGTAAACTGAAGTGGCTGTGGGCTGGTCATATCTGCCACAGGACTGATAACCGTTGGAATAGACTTGCCTTAGAGTGGAGACCGCGAATCGGCAAACGTAGCGTAGGACGTCCTGTGACCAGGTGGAGCGACGACATACGCAAAGCGGTGGGCTGTGACTGGAAAAGAAGAGCCGAAGATCGGGCTCAGTGGCGCAGCTTGGGAGAGGCCTACGTCTAGCAGTAGACTGACACAAGCTGATGATGATGATGGTGACACAGAATAATGTGGTGCCGGTGCTAGGTGTCGAGGTTTTTGAAAAAATGTTTTAAGTATTTTTTATATTCCGAGAGTTAATATTAAATTCATAATAATAATAATCCTAATTTATAACCATTAACTGCTGGTGAGGTAAATATCTGGATTAATTGGCATAAAATATTTAAAAATAGGTACCTACATACTTTGAAGCTTTGGCCTAATAATGTACATACATAGGAATTTAATATTTTATTCTATTTCAAAGTATCGAAACGGTGTTGTTGTAGCTATCATAATGCTGTACATGGAATATGGCGGGTGGTGACTACAGAGGGCCTACTTGGGTTGTGGGTCGGCGGCACCATGAACTGTTCTCGCGCTGCGCTCATGACGATCGGACAGCTTGCCTTCTATGACGTTTTCAAAGCCTTTCTAATCTCGACTCCCCACTTTAAAGATAATGTTGTCACGCACGTCACCTCGAGTTTATTAGCCGTTAGTAGTAGTTTACTTAAATACTTATTTAGATATTAGCTATCTGATCGGATCGGATCTACCTGACAGACGTGCCTGGCAGGCAAAACTGCTGGTGAAAAGTTAGCCTTACACGTACGGATATGCCCGTCAGATCTGACTGACAGTCATGCCTGGCAGGCAAAACTGCTGGTGTGTGGTGAAAATAGACACGGATTTGCCTGCTACCCGTGGTCAAATTCACCGGATCGGGTACGGGGCAGGCAGATCCGAGCACCCAACTGTGCGTAGCGACGGATGTGTAGATGATACACCATAAAGATGTAGCGTACGCACCTAAAGCCGAAGTAGGTGGTCGCATTTACACTACACTGGGATAAAACGATACGAGATAAATCGATGTTCCAACCAACTCAAAGTGGCTGAAGCAGCAAAATAGAATGCGAGCACTCACCTTGGCCTGCGTCTGCTCTTCGTTGACTTTCCACCTTCAGCTCATACAAGTGTGTTGAGAAGATTTAAGCTTCTTGAAGTGACCGTGCACGGTAGGATGTGTAATTTTGCTTTCTTCAAGCCAAGAGATAACAAACGATGACACCAAGCTCGGATATTTTGTGGTTTATTGTTTACTAGCTGTACCCGCGACTTCGTCCGCGTGGAATAGTGTATTCGGGTAGCATTAACTAATATGACACATACGTATCCCAACTACACCGCACCGCACTGCACCACGCCACGCCCTTTCCCTCACTTCCACTCCCTCCCCCTTCTCCCACTTCCCCCGCCCCTCCTCCTCCCCTTACCCTTCTCTTCCCCTCACTTCCACATCCCCTCCTCATACCATCACCGCCCCTCCCCCACCACTCCCACTACCCTCCCCCTTCAGTCCCTGTCCCTCCCACTCCATTCCCCCTACCCTCCCACTCCACTCCACCTACCCTCCCCCTCCACTACCCCTTCCCCTCACAAACACTGAATGTCATATTATACTCCCCAAATTTTCGCATTAAAAAGTAGCCTATGTCCTTTCTCAGGCTCTAGACTATCTGTGTACTAAATTTCATTTAAATCGGTTCAGTAGTTTTGGCGTGAAAGCGGGACAGACAGACAGAGTTACTTTTTTTACTTTCAAATAAAACCCAGAGATGGCGCTAGCGTAGATTTTGATAGCTCTCCTATAAATATTGCCTAAATATGTATGAGATCCTGCATCGCGCAAACGATATTTTCCGCGACATTGAAAATGATGGACTTGCTTTGTGTTTAAACATCTCAGAAGTTGAACTCGTTTAAAAACGATTTCTCTTTGAAATATTAGTTTGGAAGTCTGGATTTTCACAACGTCGATTTTGGCGGTAAAACCAACGCTTCGCAGTCGCGCACATTAGTGAGCGCGACTGGTAAGACTTGCAACTTCGGGGCCACCTTGGAGGTCAACTTGAGGGACCAATTCGTGTCGGGCCTCCATCATGAGGATATGAGATCCAGGCTGTTTGCCGAACCTGATTTGAACTACACGCGTGCTGTCGAGCTGGCGCTAGCATTGGAGGTGGCCGACAGGCACGCGGCGACGGCGGCGGCGAGCGGGCCCGCCATCGAAGGAATTCATCGCGTGGGAGCGGCGGCGGCGCGCGGGACGCGGCGCGCACCCGCGCCGGCGCCGCCCGCGGCCGGGCCCGGCGCACCCGCGCAACCGAGCCAGCCGTGCCCGCGGTGCGGCAAGGGCGGCCACTCGGCTGCAAAGTGTCGTTACAAAGCATATAATTGTGATTCCTGTGGTGAAAGAGGCCATTTGAAAGTGATGTGTCGTAAGTACGAAGGCGGTCATGGTTCGGACTCGACGCGGAAAACAAGAGGTCAGTTTTTTTCACTTGACTCGGATTGTGTGATTGAAATCTCGTCTTACCAGTTTTTGCTTAGACAAATATATTTTTACAGACCGAGATATTTTTACAACCGTATATATGCTGGAATCACGATCTGAACTGATGCCAGAACTCTTGTGTGGCGAAATCACGGATCCGGATCCGAGTCTCGCCTGACGGGCACGGGCATATCCGTACGTGTTTGGCTAGCTAGTGTTTACGACCGACCGCCCACGGCATTAATCAATTTAAACATGGGACGGAACCTCGTCGACTCGACTTTTGTTATTGCCTTGTGATATGACTGTTCAGTAATAATGTTTTATCTTTTCTAGGGTATTATAGCAACCACTATGACGCAACCCGTTGACGTGCTCAAAACTCGAATTATGAACGCCAAGCCTGGTGAAATAAAAAGTACATTTAGCCTTGTGAAGCGTATAGTTAGGATTAACCCGCTTGCATTCTACAAGGGTTACATTCCGGCGTTCGTAAGAATCGCGCCTCATACAATCCTTACATTTGTGTTTCTAGAACGGCTCAGAATTAACTTTGGTATAAATAAAACCGAAACAACAAAACCAAAGTGAACACTATGTTTCCTGGAATCTGAATACAAAAACAAATAATTTAAAATCGTTTAAAAACCTATTAGAACCGACATTAAATGCCGCGCTAGTCATTTTAGTACCAAGTTTGATGTGTTTATCTCCATATCTCTAGAGATACTGAACATATCTCGATGAAATTTAAATGGGACTATCCAGGAAGTACTTATACCCTTCCAAACAAAAAAAATCGGTGAACATAAGTACTTTAACAAATATTCCGACGAATTGAACCACTTCCTTTTTTGAAGTCAGTATAAATATTGAACAGGAATATTGTTTAGATATGGATGTTGTCAGATCTTATCGTTTAGTTGCATTTACAGTATCTATTTTATTAACATTCCATATTTTAGCAGACTTCATAAAAAGGAGGTACTAATATATTCTCTATATAAATGTATATAGAGAATATTAGTACAGAAATAAAAATGAAAGATGTTGTATGAAAATACAGAATAAACCAGAACCGTTAACTCACCAAAAAGTGAAGCCACTAAACCACACTTTTAAATGTTGTGGTTTCACGTAAGTCACTCTATACCGTGATAGTCGTGTTCATAACGGCTCTAAAAGATAAACGCGTTGTAATAAAACGTGCAGTAAAATGCTCAGAATATTTTTTATAAATGGCATGTCTGCTTTTTCGTTATAATCGCAGTTGTTTGGCGCCGCGGCGTTTGAACGAAACGAAACGCTCAATGTTATATTAGTATGCGATGTCGTTGTTTTGTTGAACACGTCGAGAGATTAAAATAAAGTGCGTTTTACAATTTACTTATACCTAAAAAACACGTAATAAGTATGTAAGAACGTAATACAGACAACGCATATTTTATTGATAAATAAATTATGATTGTGGGAAGCTGCGCCGCAGAAAGCAATCTGCTGTAAATATAAAAAGCAGAATGCATCTGCTATATTCTTTAATCTGTGCTTTTTAACTGCGAGCACCTCTACCTGTGAACGTCGTTACGTGATAACCTGTTTTAAAAACTGGCCAAGTGCAAGTCGGAATCGCACTCGTAGGGTTCCGATTCCATACCACAGTACAATATTTTATAAGAAGTCGGTTAAATTCGAACAATAATGCTGAAAAAATCACGTTACTTGTGCACACCCTTAACTTTTTAATAACCTTTCAATGTTATTGTTTTTTTATCAAAGCACTATGACTGATGATTGTCATGACAATTGTCTATAGCTCTATAAAAAGGTTAAGTACGATATCTATGTCAGTTTATAAAATCGAGAAATAGAAAAAGCGATTATAAAAAATTAACCTTTGAACCATGATAGAGACTTGAAATCGTCACAAAGTAGGTATGTACGTATTTATACTATAGCCGCTATATCAACAAATACTAAAAACAGAATATTGTTAAAAAGGGGGTGGGTCCCCATACAAGAAACGTGTTTTTTAAGAGTTGTTCAATTGGAATCCTACGTGTGCGAGTCCGACTCGCGCTTGGCCAGTTTATTTGGTTTTGTAAACGATCTTAAATCAAAGTTAGTAACGGCTATTAACACGTAAAATATTTACCGGAAAACCACAGTTTCGGACGTTCTTCAAGTCCTTCGCCTGGGAGATCTGATAACTTCTAACATTAAATTATCTACGCTTCGGTAGAGCTGCGGATATGGAACTTTGTAATTCTATTTTATAAATTTTATAGATTATAGTATTTAAACGTTTGTCTAGTCCTCAAAAGGGAGTTATTGAAAATGATGCGGATGACTTTTATTCCTATTAGTGCTGGGGTACCTTATACTACTATTATTTATTCTGTGCTTGTACTAAAATACCCATAATGTTGGAAATAAAAACCAGTTATCGAGACTATTTTTTTATTATGAAATAGCCGGAACTTGAGATTAAAAATGAGTCTCTTTAGGGCTGCGTACCTAAATGGTACCCACGGCACCCTATCTATTACTGAGACTTCGCTGTCCGTCCGTCTATACGTCTGTCAAAGGGCTGTATGTTCTAACCCTACTAATAGGAATCTGCTAATAGGTAGACACTTGAAATGTTCACAAAGTAAGTTCAACATTGGCCAAATACAAATAAGTACTAAAAACAGAGAGTTCAACAAGACACGTGTATTTTTTTATTCAAACAAGGGAACTTGTTTTGCTTTTTAGGGTTCCGTAGCCGAATGGCAAAAAACGGAACCCTTATAGATTCGTCATGTCTGTCTGTCTGTCTGTCCGTCCGTATGTCACAGCCATTTTATTCCGAAACTGTTAGGACAACAGAATTGAAACTTGGTAGGTAGATGTATTCTGTGAACCGCTTTCCGATTTTTATACAAAAATAAAAAATTTAAAAGTTTAAGGGGGGCATCCCATACATGGAACTGAAACAAAAAAAAAAAAAAAATCTTCAAACCTATACGTGTGGGGTGGTGGGGTGTCTATGGATAGGTCTTCAAAAATGACATTGAGGTTCCTAAAATCATTTTTTCTCAAAGTCAATCATTTGAAAGATAGGCGCGTCTAAAGTGGTAAAATGTGTGTCCCCCCCCTCTAACTTTTAAAGTATGGGAGCGAAAAATCTAAAAAAAATATATGCTGTAGATCTCAATAAAAACTAACAACGAAAATTGGTTTGAACGAGATACAGTCAGCAGTTTGAGATATGTCGACCGCAAAGATAACTTTGTTTTTCATACAAACACTATGAAAAACAAAGTTAATTTTGTAGTTGCGAAAAATCATAGTTATGGAATACTTAACTGTGTTACGGAACCCTACGAGTGCGAGTCCGACTCGCACTTGGCCAGTTTATTTGTTCTTGACTTGTTCCCTAGAGGAGCCATATTAAATTTAATGTGACGTCACATATCCTATATCTAGCATTGTTAACGCTTCCAACACCTTTTTCAAATTATGTTGAAAACATGCGTAAATAGTGCATTAATATATTGTGCTTTATAAGAATGTAACTATTATACTGGTTGGCCAAATAAATAAATAAAATGATGAGTAGTTAAGAAGTTATGAGGGAACAGATTAACATACATACAAACATACCCACATACCGGTCAAAAACATAACCCTCACTTTTGCTTCGCCATGTTCATAAAAAAACAAACTATAGACTTGCAACGGCCCGTTGGGGTAAAGGATGATGCTTGACTTCTAAGCGGAAGTTCGCCGGCTCAAATCCTAGCTGTTTTTCCACAGCTCGTAGGTTAGTAGCATTATATCGATGTTCCGCTTCACTTACTACCTAAAAGTAGCTTGCCACCATCAAGGAGAAAATCTGCCGCCATAACCCAACGGTGTTCCGGCTGTACAGAACCTTCGAGATTCAGACCATTCTAGGCCTAGCGTGTTCACCATCTTCGACCACATCATCTTTTGCCTTTTCTTAGGTAAGTAACCATGGAGAATGGACTCTAGGTAGAAGGAGAGCGATCTTTCAAACAAAGCTTGTCTAAAAAAGCTCTGAAAATCTGTCGCAGTGTGTTTAGGCCCGCCGTTTCAATGCCTGTGTCGCTAGTGTAATATAATATATTACGTGAGTGAAGTATATTATACTTCACTAGCGACACAGGCATTGAACCGGCGGGCCTGAGTACTACTCTACTCGTCAGTTTCCTATCCTTCTGTGTTTATCCGTGTAAGTAAACTAATAATTAAAAAAAAATAATCTAGACAACATATTTATTGACATTAACATAGACATTTATCTACCTAAAGAATTAAATAGCAAAATAAAAAGTTACAGTAACTAGGTATATTTTTGGGCATTTATAAGTTTTCAGAACAGAACAGTTAATATATTACGTTAGAGTTCTAAAAAATGTAATGCCTAACACACTAAAATTAAAACCATAAGGGTCTATTTTTCAATCCTCAGAAAAACGGCCAGACCCATGCAATATATGTATTTATCTGCCCATTTAAACACCCGTAAAAGCTTTAGATTTTCAATGTGCTTTTATCAGTCAAATAATATCTGTAGTCTTTTTGTAACTATCTTCACGCTAAAGAGATAATCTTACGCAGTGCTATAGATGTTAGAGCGAGAGCGACGAATTACAACCATTTGACATTTTGACTCAAGAGATTCTAAATTTGACCTGTAATTCGACCAAGCACGATTTTTTAATTATTTTTTTTTAGTTTCATCAATTTGCACAATTAGTGTATTTAGTCAGTGTCAAGTATTAACATTCATTTAAGAATTGATACTGGCTAAATACACTAATTGTATGGAGCCATAATCAAATTAAAAAACAAATTACATAACGTCGAAATTTGACGTTCTGACTTGTCACAAACTTAATTTATACCACAGATAAGCTACCTACCTGGGGCACAGAGTCAGATAAATTAACTCCTCAGCAGGGCTAGCATGGCGAGGGGACTATTTATCCCGGGGAATAGATAAAAATCTTTTCCCCATCTGTCATTTTGTCCACATTCAGAGCATGGGCGCACAGGTGGATATGTTTGACACGGTGGATATGGAGGGAATAGCCTTGTCCCCTTCATTGTTGCCATACATAGAAAATAAATTAAAATTGTATTATCAGTCATCATTATTTGATTCAAGTCGTCAGTTTTGATGTTTTGTTTTTCTTTTTAGTTTCATTATGACTCCACACAGTTAGTGTATTTAGCCAGTGTTAAGTACATTATTATCTCTTCTCTATCTTTATGTATATATGTAATTCTACTGTACGTGTGTATGTCACTGAACTCCTCCTAAACGGCTGGACCGATTTAGATGAAATTTTATATGTATATTAAGTAGGTATGATAATAGGTTTACAACTAATTTTTAATACCCCTACGTGTTAAGGGTAGGCCAAACGCGGGCAAAGCCGCGGGACGCATCTAGTATACAATATATAAATTTGTTTGTGTTTTCGAAAATGCTCTTAATGTATTTTTTCCTCAAACTTGTGTTCTTCCGCAAGTGATAAGTGTAATACATGAGAAAAAATCTATTAAATTGCAATATATTTTTCAGTTACGAAAACGTTCACAAGGTCGATAAGTTAGTTTGAGAATCGTGAGATTAAGATTGTTTCGATTTATTTGTTATTTTTTAGGCACTGTTCTAACTTACTCTTTGGCACTGCTTTTAAGTCAAGTTCCGTGTCTGGCACGTCGCGTATTCGGCATACCTCGCGATTAAAAGAAAAAAGTATTTAAAAGAAATGTATAGATCGAGTGGGAAAAAGTAAGTAAGTATTGTGTATATCTTTTACATGTCCATGTAACGGTAAAATCCGAAAATATGTAATTTACGTTCCGTTTTGTGCGTTTCTCATAACGAGAAAATGTAGATTTAATACGCACGCGACATTTTTAGGCAAATTGCGGTGATAGATAAACATAAACCCACCTCTTATGATAGTAGATAAATTTGTCCTCTTTAAATGTCAAATATCGCAGTTATTCCCTTTCCCTCTGTCGTCCATGCTTTACAAGGTGGAAATACTTAAACGTCAAATGATATACGGGGATAAATATTGTCTTTCCACTTAGCCATGCTCTGACAGGTAGAGAAAACAATTTTATCTCTTTTCAGAGGAGAAAAACAGGGGAGAAAAACAGGGGACAAAAATTTTATCCCCTCGCCATGCTAGCCCTGCTGTTAAGGAATGTATTCCCTGCAGGGCTAGCATGGCCTTATCCCTGGGGGAAAGACAAAATTATTTCCCTGTTTTTCGCCACTGACAGGAGATCAACACAACAATTTAAACGCTTGGTGAAAATTGTTAAACACAATCCAAACTTTCATCGTACCGACGGGACTTGAACCCGCAACCTCCGGAATAACATGTTCCGGTGCTTTGCCAATTAAGCCACGGTGCGAAGTATCGTTACGACGAAATTAGTGGATTGCATTTTGTTAACCCAATTATGCATTGGTGGCGCCATCTGACTACTTCTTACGTAAGTTAATCATTCGGAAGAAATCATTACAGTTTTCTAATCCGACGAGAGATGTTGCACTGCGTAAATCAAATATTATGTTTCTTTGAAGTGTTACACACTTTATATTTTTGTAAATTGTTAAACACAATCCAAAATTTCATCGTACCGACGGGACTTGAACCCGCAACCTCCGGAATAACATGTTCCGGTGCTTTGCCAATTAAGCCACGGTGCGAAGTATCGTTACGACGAAATTAGTGGATTGCATTTGGTCAAGTTTAACCTCGAGTTTTGATTTTGTTTCGTATTAAAAAGTAAAAAAATGAATTTATTAAAAGTCAGCGGGCGTTTATAATTGTCGAAAAACTTTACTTATAATTTGCCTTCTCCACCAAACAAAACACGGATAGGTGGAAAGACAAAATAGTCCACTTGCCATGCTAGCCCTGCTGAAATACCTCGATAGCTGTCTATTGAAAAATGCGGAAATATGCAATCAGTGTAAATCCTATCTGATCGTGTAACTGAGGAATGACAAATCGGCCCTAAAGTATAAATAATACTGCAAATATAAGTCATTATTTTAACGTTAGATCTTTGAAATGTATAAATAATGCTGCAAATATGTCATTATTTTTAAGTTACGTTATTTTTATAATGGGTGGTACTAATAACCCCACTATACAAAAAAAAAAAGTAATACTTTAATTTAACATACATGTGGTTAGATTTGAACAGTTCTATTTAGTAAGATTTCCCACGAGTCACACCAAATCATGTCACTGTGTGATTATTTCAGGATGACTCCTGATCCTGACAAACATTACCAACGAATGTTACGGTGCCTAGGTTTTATTAACTAGGTAGAATTAATTAAGTACCTTATTTGAGATTATTATACGATATATGAGACCATTACCTCAGATTATATAATAGTTACTACGTCCATTACTACTACTATACATTCTGTGCCATTACACCGCAGAAAACGGTCTCAATTTTCTATGATTACACCACAATAAATAATATATTACACGATGAGAACAAAATATGGTAACTGTGCTTATTCAGCAAATTGTCAGGAACTACCAATTTATCTACATACCCAATTATATACACATCAGATACTTATCAAAATACATCTACTCATTCATAAATACTTTGACTAGCTTTATTTATCTACCATTTAGCTAAGGACGTACATTTGGAAGGATACATCAATAAAAAGGAATTACAATAACTTTCCTTTTATAAAACTCTGGGCACTAAATGTACCGTCAAATGCCCTTGTAAACTAATGAGATCGCTGCCCGATGATAGATTACAATCTATAAATAAATTGTGAATGAAGTAAATGTCTTTAAAACCATGATTACATCTGCAAATGCGACTTGTGATAAATCACTGCAGTAAGGAATGTATTTACTATTATTTGTGTAATTCAGTAGAATGTAGTAGTGCAGGGAAGAAAACGAAGTACCACTGACACACGACTAGACACAAATATGGAGGGTAGAAACAAGGAGGACAATCTCCACACATTGATAAGTGTTCGTAAAAATGAATTATTAAGGTGGAGCAACTGTAGTCACAAGGAATTGTTGCTGATGGTTGTTTTACTGACACTAGCGCTGTTTTGGTTGGTTTTGAACTATTATTTACTACATTTTTACCGCCTTAGAAGATAGTCTTCCATGTCTCTATCCTCCATAGACAAACTAAAATATAACAGTTTAATCCAACGCTCGCAGACAAAGTATCGCTCGATATATTTCACTGTTTTTTTTGGCACATGCATTATAGTACACGTAGGTAAATATAATTTCAAGATTAGGAGCACTTTATCGCGTTCTGTATCTGAACATCTCTCTGAGCAAGTGAAAGTACAACCCCATTGGTTATCGATCACATTAGTTTTCATGAATTTTAATGATGATTATAA